>OY829326.1:24356493-24679493 GCA_963691655.1 Toxonevra muliebris
CCGAACTAGGATGGGTAGTGTTCGGCCCAACAACAAAGTCACTGTCGACGTCGCCATCATGTCTTTTCGTTAATAAAGCATCAGTAGTAGGGATATGTATGTTCTGGCACAAGGGGAATGGGGAATGGGGAATGGGGAATGGGGAATGAGGAATGGGGAATGGGGCTTGTGCCAGAACATACATATACAGTAGTAGGGATATGTATGTTCTGGCACAAGGGGAATGGGGAATGGGGAATGGGGCTTGTGCCAGAACATACATATACAGTAGTAGGGATATGTATGTTCTGGCACAAGGGGAATGGGGAATGGGGAATGAGGAATGGGGAATGGGGAATGGGGAATGGGGCTTGTGCCAGAACATACATATACAGTAGTAGGGATATGTATGTTCTGGCACAAGGGGAATGGGGAATGGGGAATGGGGAATGGGGAATGAGGAATGGGGAATGGGGCTTGTGCCAGAACATACATATACAGTAGTAGGGATATGTATGTTCTGGCACAAGGGGAATGGGGAATGGGGAATGGGGAATGAGGAATGGGGAATGGGGCTTGTGCCAGAACATACATATACAGTAGTAGGGATATGTATGTTCTGGCACAAGGGGAATGGGGAATGGGGAATGGGGAATGAGGAATGGGGAATGGGGCTTGTGCCAGAACATACATATACAGTAGTAGGGATATGTATGTTCTGGCACAAGGGGAATGGGAAACCGTTTTTTTAATAAGTAAATATATATATTTTTCACAAAATAATAGACGGGAATTGCAAGAACCAATAATAATTTATATGAAACCTTTGAATAAGAACCAGGCAAACAGAAAAAAGAGAAAGCATAAATAACAAAAAAATATTTTTTAACCCCGCACATCATTGTGTTTTTTTTATATCTGAAGTTTGTTTTGTAATACACATATAAGATCCAGACAAACAGAAAAAAGAAAAAGCATAAATAACAAAAAATATATTTTAACTCCGCACATCATTGTGTTTTTTTTTTTTTTTCGTTTTGATATTTGAAGTTTGTTTTGTGATACACATAGGATAGGATACATATTAGCTGCAGAACAAATTATCAGAACAGGAAAAAGAACTGTATTCTCATTCCCCATTAGCATCATATAGAAACAATATACAAAAAATATATTTCAACTCCGCACATCATTGTGTTTTTTTTCGATATTTGAAGTTTGTTTTGTGATACACATAGGATAGGATAGGATAGCTGATATGCTACAAAACGAATTTCCAGAACAGAACTGTATTCTCATTCCCCTAATCCCATTTGTGCCAGAACATACATATACAGTAGTAGGGATATGTATGTTCTGGCACAATGGGGAATGGGGAATGGCTTTTTTTACGCCACCAGGCAAGCAGGAAAAGTAGAAAGCATAAATGGAATACAATTTTGCTTTATTTTTCCCTCCCTTTCCTTACATACATACATACATACACACTCATTAAAAAGACCTAGTGTTTTTTCTCACGATCATTGTTTACATTTGGCACAGTGAATTGAGAGGAGTCAAGTGCATATCAGCCGCAAAATCAAATTATCACATACTGTGATTTGTAAATATTGCCTTTAAATGATACAGTCATACATTATGAAAAATTTCATGTTTAAACATGTTCAATAAGTTGAAAAGCACCAAGCGAACAGGAAAAAGGACTGCATTCTCATTTTTAACTATTCTTTCTTGCATAACAGTGGGAAAAAAATCTTGCATAACAGTTTTGTTTGTTATCACATACTCTGATTTGTATATATTGCCTTTAATTAATCGATTTCAATTCTCCACGATCATTGTTTACATTTTGTTGAATGTGATACACACACTCAATGTTCAATAAGTTGAAAAGCACCAAGCGAACAGGAAAAAGGACTGCATTCTCATTTTTAACTATTCTTTCTTGCATTGTGGGAAAAAAATCTCACAATTGTTTACAATAAACTTCCCTTAGTCGATTAATTAACTTCTCCACGATCATTGTTTACATTATTGTGCTTGTGGTCTTATGTGTGGGCAGAAGTGCAGTATCACTCTAAGTATTCATTATGCTTATTTACGCTTATTGTAAGTATGTATTTATTTGTATGTTTATACGTATGTATGTTTGTATGTACGTTTATACGTATTGGCAAAAGTGGAGTCTCTTGCATTATGTATGTATGTAAGTTTGTGTAGATTGATAATATGTATGTATATATAACAATATAAAATTTTATGTGACAGATACTATCTAACAGTGCTAAAAGACGATACTTATTTTTAAAATTTACGCGCAACGCGAGTTTGTTTAAAGTAATAAAGTTAAAAATGGATAGCAATAAAATAAAAGAATTTTTAATAGAATTTGATTTTATTATTTTGGATGAGCATAGAACACACTTGTTACATTTGCAAGCAGAGCTAGAGGAGAAGGAGTTTGAAAAATCATTTCTTTTAAGTCCTGATGATCACCTTCGAACTTGCCATGGTCTGACAAAAATGCAACAGAAGGACCAGATACATGTAAATGCCAAATGTTTGGAAATAGAAATGCTGAAAAACTTATGAAATTGTACTATAGGCTAACCACTAATTTTCCACCTTGCTGTAATATATGAATTAAATAAATAAAGAAAAGATACTTGTTTGGGTTAATTTAAATTGGTTTTTTTATTTTATTCAAAGGAAAAATATATTTAACAATAATAAAAAGGCTGTTTACGTTGACATGAAATATCTCCTGCGATGCAAATTTCGAAGTTATAGGTTTTGCCACCATTTGTTGATGTTTTAATTAATTCAAAGCCACCTTCATTAACCGCCGTTAAAGTTGTGTCCAAAACTTCAACGTATCGTTCAGGAAGAATCACACGAAATTCTGCTAACTCCATCTCTAGTCTCATTCCGTATGGTGTAGTTTTACGTACGACGATAATCACTGAATATGGTTTATTTTCATCCATATCTTTAACAGACAGCAGCTGCTTCTTATTTTTACAATTGAAATCATTAATTGCGGCTGTCGTCATTTTAATTTTAGTTCGCTGTACTATGCTTGTCAAAAACTGATCGTTTAACTTATTTGCAAAGACCTTTTATACAAAATCTTACAATGAAAATATTTTACTAAGATAAATATAAAAAAGAAATCGGAATTATTTTATATTCATCCTTTTCTAACGCATGCACATATATTTTCTTTTTCATCTGCCTTATGTGTTATATTTAAGGGGTAATTTTTTAGTATATATAAATATGTATATTAGTAGTTCAGAGAATTTCGTTTTTATTTATCCATGAATTATGTTCTTTTGTGAATCCTAACCATTTCACAAAGACCTTATCACCTTTACATTTCAACACTTTTTCAACGAGATACAAGCTAGGATATTTTGTTTTCATTAATTCCATTTCATAAAATCCTCCTTTTATTACATTTCCTTGATAATCTTCTAATATGTATGTAGTAGGATTTGTTACTTGTATTATTTTAATTTTAAAAATTTCAGTGGTCCAATTAGGTGTGTACCCCTTTTCAAATAAATGTTTATATTTACTAATTCGCACATAATCACCAACACCGAATTTAGGTATGTGAAATTTCTTCAAGTTGCTATACACAGTGTTTAACAATAAATTTTCATTTGAAGAATTTACATAAGAAGGTGCCATTTTTATGGTTCGGTGACGTTTATTATTATAATTATTTATTAAAAACTTATAAATATTTAGCCATTGATATGTACCATTAAAACTAAACTCTTTCCACATCATTCCTTTTAACGTTCTATTGAATCGTTCGACGATTGAAGCTTTTAATATGCTGTATGTTGAGTAGTGATTTACGTTTTGACTTTTCATTAAGTTTTGAAAATGTTTATTAAAGAATTCCTTTCCATCATCAGTCTGCAAATTATTTGGTTTTCGTCCCGAATCAAATATTCCTTTCATTGCTGTTGTCACATCTAAGGCATTTTTTGATTTTAGGGCTACACCCCATGCAAATTTTGAAAAAGTATCAATAACAGTTAAAAGATACCGATGACCTTTATTATATGTTGAAAAATTCCCCATTTCAACCAAATCTGCTTGCCATAAGTCATCTATTCCTTTTATAATCACCCTACGACGCTTAAAATTTTTACGAGCTTGTTTGTGTAACTCTTCGACTAATTGTCTTTTACTCATGATATTAAAATTTTATTGTTGGAATCGTTGCGGGAACCTTTGTGACTGTCGACATGTGACTAAACATATAATCTTCTAGGTCTGTTATCTTGTTATCGACATCATTTATATGGGATAGTAGTTTTTTATCAATAAATTCTTCAAGGGTTCTTTTTAATTCAATGTTGTCATATCTAATACGTTGTAGTACTTCAATTCTTAAATTGTTAATATTTTGATTTAAATTTTGCGAACATAAATTAACTTGATCGTTAACAAATTTTTTCGTTGTAGCATCGTGTTCTTTTAACGGCTCTCCTAAATTCTGAATGCATTTTAATTTTAAATCAAAATTATCATCTTCAGTCAAGTTGAAGCCATAACCACGGGGCCCAACTGGTCCTCGCTGCTTATGATTATTCTTGTTAGAAAAACGTCCAAACTTATCTACACTCATCGGGAAAGTGTTATACATCCTCAAAATGTAAATCAATTTATGTTATAATTCCTTCTTCTTTTAGCTCTTCAATAATAGAAATTATTTCATTATTATGATTATTGTGTCCAGCTTGTTGGGATGATATTAAAAGACGTAACCTATCAACCAATTCATTGAGATCATTCCAATACACATAGTTTACTCTTTTTTTACTTAATTCCATTAAACCGCTTCCCTTAGGATATTCCGTGGGTTTTTCATTTATTAGATTTTTAATAATATTTTGATACTTAGATGATCGCGTGCCTCTATTTTGTTCTTGTTTATTATAATTTCGCTTATGCGCATTTGTATCGAATAAAATTTTTTTATAAATATCTAAATCATCATCAGCATATTCTTGGGGTGCTTTGTAAAATATTAGTTGATATAATCCTGGCGTTAGATACCATTTCTTATTATTTATACGAATTTCATCATCATTTAAAATGAATGAAGCATTTCCAATTCTCCATATACCATCACTGTCCTTATGTGGCCCATACACTACGTCTAACTCATTTTTCTGTGCTAATTGACTTAAATCATGTAGACGCACGCCAGAAGGAAAAGTTTGATGGCTTTGATTTAATTTTGTAGTTTCATCAAGACTATATGTTTGATTTGGTGTTGCAAAAGTATCGTCAAAAAGTTTAGGGTTTTTCAATGGTGTACTTGTTGCCTTCAACTTCTTATAATTAATCTCGTCATTAAAAACTGTTTCGTCTGGTTTAATATTAATATTTTTGGATGACGCATCAACAAATTCTTTCAATGGTTTTGTTATTGGCTTAAAAGTAGTTTGAAAGAATGCTTCTGCATTAGATTCGCCAATTTTGAGGGCTTTGTGTTTTTGACGTATTACATTCCTAGTTTTTATAATGTCTCTAAGTACTTTTTCATCCATTTTAACAGGTCTCTCTTAAAGTTTAACAGCTTTCTAAAAAGTTCAACAGCTCTCTAAAAAGTTTAACAGCTCCCAAAACAGGTTTAACAAATATCAAAAACAGTTTTTAACAGATCAGATATTAATTACAGCATTCGAATAGGTTATAATAAGAACTGATTAAATATATGATGTTGTCAAATGTTTTATAGTTGAATGAAAATATCAAATCCCTTTCTATATCGTGATGTATCAATAGAATCATCCTTGCTTATTACCAAAAAACCGTATTTCTCCTTCCAGCATTCAGCGCATATTTCGCGAAACTTTTCATAAGACATATCTGTAGTTACGTGATCACTATAAATATGTTTCATATTCATATCATCTTGTTTAAATATAATAATAAAGTTAGCATTATCTCGAATCAAATGTTTTGGTACATGTGTGTAAGTTTGACATAAATAAAAACTATCAATATCTTTATGTCGTCCCATGCAAAAGTATGAACGTATGTTATTTTGTTTCTCACAAGCTACATCATCAAATATCATAATGGAGTTGCGTTTGGCATTTTCTGGTGGAAATACATCAGTATTTTGAGAAAATGTGTGATATCCTATTCCTTTAATGGAAGATATCAATTGTTTCAGATATTCATATTTTGGTTGATATAAAGATTTCGAGAATATATATATATTTTCAAATTTGAGTCCATTAGGGCTTTCTATTAAACTTAGCATAACATTCGTCTTTCCACAATTTGATGGTCCCACAATAAGTGATCTTATATTATTTGGTAGTAATGAACTATGTTTCACAACCCTGGAATTTTCTGTAGAATGATCGACATTTCTCACTTTTATCGTCTGATTTTGTTTAATTAACCGCATTATTGATATATATCAGGAACTTGTATTGCGTTATCTTCATTTATTGAGTGTACTTTAATGAATAAACAATGTATTATGAAACATTTTTATAAATATCCTGTCAGTCGAAATCAAGCACGTGAAGGAAAAGGTTTTGTCAACAATTTAATAAACAGTCTACCGGTTGAACTTCACTTGCCTGGTTATCAATTTTGCGGTCCTGGTACAAAACTAGAGAAGCGGTTGCTAAGGGGTGATAAAGGTATAAACCCATTAGATGCAGCTTGTAAAGCTCACGATATAGCTTATTCGCAAAATAAAGACGTACAAAAACGTCATATAGCAGATCAGATTTTAAAGGAAAAAGCGTGGAATCGTGTCAAATCTAAAGATAGTAAAGTCAGTGAACGTGCAGCAGCTTGGTTTGTAACAAACGCTATGAAAACAAAAGTTAAATTGGGTATGGGTATTAAGACAAAGCAAAAGTACAATGCAGTTGAAAGGAAACTATTTAATAAAGCAGTTACAGATGCTAAAAAGGTTGTAAAAAAATCTTATGATATTAAAAGTGCCATAGCAGCAGCTAGAAAAACCATATCTAAAACTTTTGGTGAAAATAAATCAAATGTTAAAATACCTAGGATAATACCCATTCCAAAAGTTGGAGGATTGCTACCTTTAATACCACTATTCGCGGCCTTATCAGCTCTGGGTGCAGTAACATCTGGTGCATCAGGTGTTGCAAAATGGATTACTTCAGCAAAGTCTGCAAGAGAAGAATTAAAAGAAGCTAACCGCCACAACAAAACTATTGAAGCTATAGCTATGGGAAAAGGACTTCATCTCAAACCTTATAAAAAAGGATATGGTTTATATCTATCACCGAGTTCAAAAAACTTTTAGAAAGACTACCCAAAAGAGCCCTCAATGAAAATGATATAATAAAATATACACGTCAATTAGCTAATTTCAGAGGAGTTTTCATGCGCAACTCTCTACCGAAAAAACCTCGCAAACATGAATGTGGTATAGTTAATTTGGATGACAGCTCAGGTTTCGGCACACATTGGGTAGCATATCATAAAAATTGTAACAATAGTGAATACTTCGATAGTTTCGGAAATTTACAACCTCCATTAGAGATAATAAAGTACTTAGGTCATAACATTAGATATAATCACACCAGACATCAAAAATATAATACTTTTAATTGTGGACATTTATGTTTAAAATTTTTATATGAAATAAATATATAAATATAATTTCAATACACACAAAAAGCTATTTCATTTTAAACCATCAACATGTCGATGACATTTATTTTGAATGGAGATACTTCAGTATTAACTGCAGATTATTTTCCACCAATACAATTAAAAACAAACTACTTGTGCGGTCTTGTTGATTTTCAAACTTATAATTCTATACCTAACGTCGATGAGACTAATAATTTGTTTCATTATGAAGGTGGCGTTGTTGAAATACCTGTGGGATCTTACGAGGTGGATGATATCAAAAATTATATTGTGTCGGAATTGCAACGTGCAAACTTGTCAACTACATTGTCAATTTATGCAAACAACAACACGCTCAAAACAGAAGTCAAGTCCAATAAACAAATCTGGTTCAATAGAGATCGAAGTATCGGTTCGCTATTAGGATTTAGCAAAAGAGAACTAAACGCAAATACATTACATATATCTGACAATCCTGTTAATATTATTAAAGTTAATAGCATACGCATTGAATGTAATTTGATAATGGGATCATACATAAATAACGTGCCTGTGCATACGCTTCATGAATTTTCACCAGATGTTAGCCCAGGCTATAAAATAAACGAAGTTCCGAATAATGTTATATATTTACCAGTGAACGTTCGCGAGATAAGTTCTATATCAGTTAAGCTGGTAGATCAAAACGGTGATCTAATAAATTTCCGCGGAGAAACAATCACTCTTCGGATCCACCTTAAACCTCAAAAAGAATGATTATTTATAATAAAAATTTTATGAAACATGTACCTTTTGTCAGTTCTATGTCAACTGTTGAACAAAGAAGAGGAGTCATAGAAACGAGAGCTCAAAACAAAATATTAACAAAATCAAATACGGAATTTTTGAAAACATTAGGATTCAAAATAAAAAAACTATTATGAGTGAAATAATCAACATTTTACAAAAACCTTTGTATGATGACAGTGTTATCAAAAAAGAGTATCATAGCTACTCATCATACTTACAATCATTTAATAACAGCGATGAAATCCGTATACCAATTCAACATCAGGATCTCTACATTTTACCTAGCGAAAGTTTTATTTTTATTGATGGTTTAATAACAGTAGATCCGAAGAAAGTTTCAAATAATATTAAATTCAAAAACAATTGTATAGGATTTTTATTTGATGAAATTCGTTATGAAATAAATGGAATGGAAATTGATCGGACACGTAATCTAGGAATCAGTACAACAATGAAAAATTATGTTTCTCTAAGCGGTAATGAAAGCAAAATGCTGCAGAATGCGGGATGGTCAACTCATAAAGAATTAGTACCAAAAGAAGGACATTTTAACTTTTGCATCCCGTTAAAAATGTTTTTAGGATTTGCTGAAGACTATCATAAAATAATTTTGAATGCGAAACATGAATTAATTCTACGACGTGCTAAATCGGATGAATTTGTTGCTCTTTCTACTGATCCGAATGAAAAGGTTAAAATTCAAATTTCAAATGTTATGTGGAAAGTTCCTCATATTCAACTATCAGATTCAACTAAGCTAGAGATTTACAAGACAATTAAAAGCAGCCGTCCTATCCAATTAGCATTTCGCAGTTGGGATTGTCATATAAACCCCACACTTGTTGCAGGTACAAATCATATTTGGAATGTTAAACTTGCTCTTCAAAATGAAAGGCCACGTCAAATAATTATTGGATTTCAATCAACTGATGGAAAGAATAAAAATACATTTCAACATTGTAATCTCACTGACTTGAAAGTATATTTAAATTCAGAAACATACCCATATGAAGATCTAAATGTGAAATTTGATCATGATCGTTATGCTATATTATATGAAATGTATTCAAAATTCCAACAATCCTATTATATGAGAGATCCTCAACCACTTCTAACTTCCGAAAAATATAAATCTGATGCACCGTTAATAGTAATAGATGTGACATATCAGAATGAAAGTGTTAAAACTGGACCAATTGATATTAGAATCGAATTTAAATCTTCAAGTAACATTCCAGCAAATACGTCTGCATATTGTTTATTACTTCACGATCGTCTTATTGAATATACTCCTCTAACAAATGAAATACGAAAAATTGTATAAACACAAAACGGAGAAATATTGGAACCCTCTGAAAATGGAATACTTACTTTGGCATAATCATCGTTGCAAATAAAATAAAAACATATGTAATTTTTTATTTTTATTAAACATTTTATTAATAATAAAGAATTCATTTTGAAATAAATACAAAGCACAACATTTTTTCATTTATTTACAAATTTTTCCTTTTTTTTATAAAAGGGATCAAAACTTATAAAATAAAGAACTATACAATCACAATATTCAAATAAAGTTAAACTTATAAAATAAAGAACTATAAAATAAAGAACTCTTACACATCTATTCTATAATGCCCCCAAGCGTATGTATTGATGCCATCAGATCTAATGCACCTTTTGTCATCGTTACAACTCAAAGTTATTTTGTTTAATGCGTTTGTATACACAGTATGCATGTTTGATTTAAATGTATACATACATCCACGAAATACTTTTTTGTTGTAAAGACACTCTTTATAGTCAATTAGACCCATATCTTTAAGAACAGACTTCTTTACCCCTTTAGCCTTTGTTATTTCATTGCAATTTTCCACATCAATGGAATACATTTTTGACCTTAAGCCAATGAATTCTTTCATTATTCTCCCTTGATTTTCGTCTTTCATCATTCCCAAAACTTTTTTATTTTTTTGAGGAAATTTGAAACGATTTTCGGGGGGATAATCAGAAGTGTCAAATTTTGAATCGATATCATTTGCAATATCACAATAAAAGTCTTCAGTTTTTATTGTGTATACAAATGAATCTGTATCCATATAGTTCAAACACAAATTTTCATTATATTTAGGTTTCATGTACTCATAATGGAAATCATACATTTTCCACTTTGATATTTCAAGCACACAGAAACCTAAATATATTGGTTTATCATAGCATATATGCACTCTATTCATTTGAACCGCAACCATATTTGTAATGAATTCGGTACAGCTATGAAAATTAGGCTTGGCAATTAGAGCTCTCGCCCCTAAATGTCTCCCTCTATTTTCCCATCCTGTCACTATTTTAACATCTTTTCGCTTTTCTACATTTTCCATTGTTTTTCCATACACGGCATTGTTCAATAGCTTAAAGAAATTCTTTTCAAACTCATTTCTTGCTAGTGTTCTATGGTGAGTATTTAAATCAATGTAGTCTTTCAACCAACATTTTTGACTAAACCGTAGAACTCTATGAATTTGTGACAATTTTAAACCATATTTTAGGCATTGCAGTAAATTTTGAGAATGAATAATATATTTGGTTTTATTTCCTAAGTTGGGTATTAACTTCGCAAATTTGGAGTCCCCAACTGTTTTGATTTCCGCACAAAATGGCAAATCATTGTGGTAATCATGAATAGCACTTGGATATTCTAAATCCACTTCCAAAATATAACCTACACTCAAATCAGAATTTATTTGAGAGATGTCAAAATCGATTGCATCAATCCACTCAAAATTACCATATGGTAGCGGTTGTGACATAGCCCAACCGTACAAATTATTTGCATCTAAATACATGAGATATTCAGATGTTTTATCATCATCATAATTACTCAAGTATTTATTGTTTGCTTTCGAATGCCTTTTAGAACATTGAACAATGCCTCCCCGTATGCCCCTTTGGACAAATGTCTGCATATTAATATCACTGAAAAGTTCAAGTTTTATTTCAGTTATTTTTAACATGGCATCCCATGACAGACCAGGTGCTGTATAATAATGACAAGGGTCAAGATTATATATTTTTTTGCAAATTTTTCTAAAATTTTCAAAAATATCTGTAAGCAGAAGCACGTCAGATGTTAAATATAGTTCCAGATAATCCCACATTGATCTGCACTGGAAGGAATCCCAAACATTTTGAGCATGTTGGAAGTCCTCCTCAAAGCATTCAATGTTGTTTAATCTACTGAAAAATTTATCGCGAGATGGGAGACAATTTTCATTTAATTTTTCCCAAGAGTCTATGTACTCATAAGGGAATACTCCTTTTCTAGTAATTAAATTAAATTCGTTATCACTTTCGAACTTTGACTTAACTGCTTGAAAATCTTCTTTCATGAGATTTTTAGCTAAAGATTCTAAACTTGAGGGCATGAATCTAAAGGAGTCTAAAAATCTTAGCTCTATAGTTTGATTATCACTCACAACTATAAGCTTTGAAAGTGATATATATAATTCCTTATTTAAAGGAATTAATGTAATGTCACCTGGAATATTTGCTAATTCCTTAACAAATAAATGACAATCATAGCCAGAAAAGTTATGAAAAAAAATTGGGAAAAATTTAGGGGAAACATATTTTAAATTGCACTCTGAATGTGCTGGTCCTCTATATTTGCCAGTTAGATGACAATGATTAGAAACTCTATCTGTCTGATTTAAAAACTTTTTACAAATATGGCAAATGGGGCTATTAATTTGAAAAATTTCTTCTTCTAATGATAAAAGATTCATTGGCTTTATAATTGAGGTGTATTTATAATAGATATCTTTGATATCCTTAACTAAGCTATCAATAAATACGCTGGGGGCATCATCCCCTTTATATATTATGTGCTTATTTAATGCGTCATTATATGAACATTTGATAAAGTAACTGAATGCACAAGGGACGTGCTTATTCACTATATTACTATAACTAGATGTCGGATTTTGAGTGCATGTATCAACACTTTGAAGAATGCATTCAAAATCCGCATATATAACGAATGGTACATCTACCATTTTATTATAGTTTTTAAAACTAATTACCGATTTATCCGCATTCGGCATCCTGCTCACAATTTTTCTGCACTCCGTCTTGTGGATGGTTAGCTGCTCCTCCCTCAAAAAATGTTGTAAGCATACATTGCATATGTACAACTCCGTAGAGTGGGCAGTCAATTGGCTCCTTATTAGTCTAAAATAATAATAAATAAATAAAGTCAGTATGATATATATATATAGTATGATATAAAAAACTGTACTATGAAAAATAAATAATATAAATAAAAATTTGAAATAAAAGTTCATATAAAAATTATTTTTACCTTGAAATATGTTTTATCCACACGTAATGGAAAATGTCATCTTCCTGAAGTAGCAGCAAATTGATGTGAGTATCTCGTTCACATTTGGTCGTATAGTACGGACCCACTATTTGTTTTGAGTCCGCGTCGTAACCGAAAACGTTTACACTAATCGGGTTATTATTTTCAAATGTTTTTATCCCGGTAATTTTAAGTGGAAATTCTAATCCACTAAAATTAATATTTTGATCACCGATTTTTATGCTATTAGCATTAATGTTTATTATACGATGCAACTCTCTGCGGATTATTCGCGACATTTTTTAAAGCTGATATCACAGCCCACTTAAAACAAAAATTGTCTTCGTTTTTTATATTTATGCATGCCCGTTTGTCTTCCAAATATTTTGGAAGCTTAAGGTAAGACGAACCTCTAAGCGCGGCGTATTTATTTATGCTAATATCGAGGTAGCAGATACTGAAAAGCGACCAACCGCTACCTCGTTCTTCAAAAGCACTTAATTTGTTTTGGATAATATCCTCAACTTTTTCGGTGAAAGATTGAGGTATTTCCGCATTGTTTTGAATAACGCGCATTTTCGTTTGAAACGTTTTCAAACTTAGCTCAATGTTCTCACTTTCGAAAGCGTCTTCGCTTTCGTTTTCAATTGTTTTAATGTACACGCAATACAACTCGATATTGTATTTGCATGCAATATGTCGCAATAAGAAATCACTTAAAAGTTTGTGCGTCTGATTTCTTATTGCGTTAAAAAAATTCATCGGATCGAGATTATACTCGTCCTTATTTTTTATTCGGTAAGTTACAATACGGTTATTGAAACTTCCGGTTCTTATTTTAAATAGATTATCTTCTATTTGAAACAAAGAATTTTTTTTGTGTTCATTGGTCCTAATGTGACCACTCCACTCGTTTATCGCAATGTTCACTTTGCACATTGTGCAATATTTCACTTTTTTTGTTATGACCTTATTAACTTCTAAGCTAATAAGGTCTAAAAATGAAGACGCACCCGATTCGGTGTGGTCATGAATTTTTTGTTTTAATTCTTCACATATTTCATTATATGTCGGATTAATAGCGCTTTGATTGTTAATTGTTTTTGAACCCGTTTCAAAAGTTATTTTTTTGATAATACCAGTGTTGTCGTACACTGGAATATCTTCACAAATTAGTTTTGCTTTGAAAACTATTTCTTTATGTTCAAAC
The DNA here is from genome assembly GCA_963691655.1 of Toxonevra muliebris. Lineage (NCBI taxonomy): Eukaryota > Metazoa > Arthropoda > Insecta > Diptera > Pallopteridae > Toxonevra > Toxonevra muliebris. The sequence continues at coordinate 24,370,494 of OY829326.1, forward strand.
AACAGTTCTTTCACAACTGTTGTTACATCTTTTTTAATGTTTTGTAGGAAATCGCGGTTCCCATTATTTTTAAAGTTAAACTTTTCATGTTCACCCGTTGGAACATCAATTATTTTTGAAATATTGTCACTGTCTATGGTGTCATCAACCTGCATCGCGTTATGCGAAGTTGAAGCACCATTATTAATCACTGACTCCACTGTTTCTATGGGTGCCTCAACTTGCATCGCGTTATGCGAAGTTGAAGCACCATTATTAATCACTGACTCCACTGTTTCTATGGGTGCCTCAACTTGCATCGCGTTATGCGAAGTTGAGGCCCCTTCACTTGCCACTATTGAGTGGACAGCTCTTTTGTGACGTAATAAACCGTCATTTCTCATGAACGATTTATTACAGAGCTCACAATTAACTTTTTTTTGATCATGGACCGACCTCTTATGACGCAACAAATTAGTGTTTGTTAAGAACGACGCACCGCACTCTAAACACTCGAAGGTCTTCATTTTTTAATTTTTCTTGATAGGAATAAACTCGCGTTGCGCGTAAATTTTTAAAATCAGTACCGTCTTCTAACACTGATAGATAATATCTGTGACATAAAAGTTTATACAGTTATATATCCCTCAGCATCTACTAATATACATACATACATATTATCAATCTACACAAACTTACATACATACATAATGCAAGAGAGACTCCACTTTTGCCAATACGTATAAACGTACATACAAACATACATACGTATAAACATACAAATAAATACATACTTACAATAAGCATAAATAAGCATAATGAATACTTAGAGTGATACTGCACTTCTGCCCACACATAAGACCACAAGCACAATAATGTAAACAATGATCGTGGAGAAGTTAATTAATCGACTAAGGGAAGTTTATTGTAAACAATTGTGAGATTTTTTTGCCACAATGCAAGAAAGAATAGTTAAGAATGAGAATGCTGTCCTTTTTCCTGTTCGCTTGGTGCTTTTCAACTTATTGAACATGTTTAAACATGAAATTTTTCATAATGTATGACTGTATCATTTAAAGGCAATATTTACAAATCACAGTATGTGATAATTTGATTTTGCGGCTGATATGCACTTGACTCCTCTCAATTCACTGTGCCAAATGTAAACAATGATCGTGAGAAAAAACACTAGGTCTTTTTAATGAGTGTGTATGTATGTATGTATGTAAGGAAAGGGAGGGAAAAATAAAGCAAAATTGTATTCCATTTATGCTTTCTACTTTTCCTGCTTGCCTGGTGGCGTAAAAAAAGCCATTCCCCATTCCCCATTGTGCCAGAACATACATATCCCTACTACTGTATATGTATGTTCTGGCACAAATGGGATTAGGGGAATGAGAATACAGTTCTGTTCTGGAAATTCGTTTTGTAGCATATCAGCTATCCTATCCTATCCTATGTGTATCACAAAACAAACTTCAAATATAAAAAAACACAATGATGTGCGGAGTTGAAATATATTTTTTGTATATTGTTTCTATATGATGCCAATGGGGAATGAGAATACAGTTCTTTTTCCTGTTCTGATAATTTGTTCTGCAGCTAATATGTATCCTATCCTATGTGTATCACAAAACAAACTTCAAATATCAAAAAAAAAAAAAAAAAAGAAAAAACACAATGATGTGCAGAGTTAAAATATATTTTTGGTTATTTATGCTTTTTCTTTTTTCTGTTTGTCTGGTTCTTATATGTGTATTACAAAACAAACTTCAGATTTAAAAAAAAAACACAATGATGTGCGGGGTTAAAAAATATTTTTTGTTATTTATGCTTTCTCTTTTTTCTGTTTGCCTGGTTCTTATTCAAAGGTTTCATATAAATTATTATTGGTTCTTGCAATTCCCGTCTATTATTTTGTGAAAAATATATATATTTACTTATTAAAAAAAAAACGGTTTCCCTTTCCCCTTGTGCCAGAACATACATATCCCTACTACTGTATATGTATGTTCTGGCACAAGCCCCATTCCCCATTCCCCATTCCTCATTCCCCATTCCCCATTCCCCATTCCCCATTCCTCATTCCTCATTCCCCATTCCCCATTCCCCATTCCCCATTCCCCTTGTGCCAGAACATACATATCCCTACTACTGTATATGTATGTTCTGGCACAAGCCCCATTCCCCATTCCTCATTCCCCATTCCCCATTCCCCTTGTGCCAGAACATACATATCCCTACTACTAATATACACTCGTTATAATAAAATATAAGAAATGTAATATTATTTATCACATAAAATAAAAATATTAACTCAAAAGTAACAAAATGCATAAAACTGACGCGACAAAACTAAAGCACAAATGGAATATATTAATAGAAAAGTTCGATTTCTCCACTATTTTGTAGCGTATCCATTATTTTTCAGAGCTGTTGCACATTTTCGTGGCATGGCCTCAATAAAATTGCTCAAAACGTCTGCCGAAATGTTTTTCCATGCAATCTCCGATTGGTAGAAAATGGAATCCTTGTTTTTATCCTTTATGCGCTGAATTTTCCGATCTATAATTTCCTATATATTTTTTGAGATTGAGATTGGGTGAATCGGTGGTCCTCTATCAAATCCCAATCTTATTGGCAACAACCCACTCTTACACACCGTGCTAGGGTCGTCATCGTGCTGGTAGACATGCTTTAACAGCAGATCTCCTCTGTATAAGGTAACATAACATTCTGGAGAATATCTTTACACATCAAACGGTCCATTATACCTCTAATTTTATGAATTAAACCAATTATAAGGCCAAAAAAAAATCACCAGACCATTACGTGGCCTTCCTCGTATCGTACGGCGTTTTCCAAATAACGCGGATTTCATCGTTGCCCTTTTGGTCTGCACACTAGCTTCAATCCGTCGCAACCTTTCATGTTAAATATAGATTCATCAGTAAAAAGTACGGCCTTTCGCAGTAGCTCACCTAAAGTACGCTGTTAGAAATTCGAGCCTTGACTGTCGATCCTTTCGGGAAATAAATGGCTTTTCCATGCTTTGGTATGTTGCGAAGCCATCCTCTACAGCTTTTCGTTGGATAAACCTGTGTGAAATGTTTAAACGCAATTTATTTCCAAGATATAAAAGGCTCTTTTTTTTATAATCCGAATGATGGCCTGATCATCACGTTTGGTTGTGCCCCGCGGTCTGCCACCTCCATATTAAGAATTTACAAAATGGGAAGCGTGAAAACCGCTTATAGCTCGGGAATTAACGCAATAGCGAATACAAAATTTTTTTACAATGCATGTCACTGATCCAGGTTTATTAAATCCACTTAGAATAATTTCTCTAAATTGTGCAGAATACTCATTTCAAGCCATTTTGGAAAGCGATATTTTGAAATGCAAACGGTGACGGTGAATGATAACCAACAACTTATATACGCATCCAATTTTTTTTTAAAACCTGCTTTTTGTTTTCCAAAATAACGGGTTTCTAGTTTAAAGATGGTTGTTGTTGTTGATGGTTTAAAAAAATGATTTAATTGAAAGCGAAAAGGATTATGTGCTTTAGTTTTGTCGCGGCAGGTTTGGGCATATTGCGCAATGTTAGTAAAAAAAGAAAAACATTAACTAGTTTTTAATGTTACTTTGTTTCAATAAGTGCATAATTATACTAAATTTATAAAATAAAAAAAAAAATATGTGCATACTTGCATATTTTTAAATTTTATTGAACTAAATGTTGACAAGGAAGAGTTTGTACTTTAGTTTTGTCCGACACTGTATATTGCAGAAATTCGAGTCGACCGGGTCAGTAAAAGACGAGAAACATTGAACCCGGGCGCGAGCAGCACGATTCTGCTTCTGTCAGCGAAAGTGTCGCGGAAAGCCCAAGATAATCAATTCAGCAACGTGCACAGCAATCGCATCTTTCTACGGCTACTGTACATTGAATTTTGACCAAAGATCTTCATTTGCACGTTGTCTACTTTCAAAAGGATGAAGCAACGAACTATATTTCTCGGCCGTGCAATTTATTTTGGCGACACCAATTGGACACCAAATAATGCGATTTAATGCCGCTAGACATTTTTCTTTGAAGTTTTGTTAAAAGACCATGGTGGCCACGTATAATTTCCCAAGTTTCTACTACCTGAAAATAAAGATTTTTGAGTTTTTCGCAAAATTTTTGAGTTTTATTTATGTAAATAACAAATTCTGCAACTCTTGTTGAAATACCTCTGAACAAAAAATATATATAGCTAGCTTTGCTTCGCTTATCCGGTTCTTATAAATTTGCGTAATATAAAATAACAAACAAAAAAAAAAAAAAAAAGAAGAAAAACAACGTGGAATTCTTTAATGTCAAACTCTAGCTTAATTTCGTAAATAGTATTTTATTCAGTTATTCTTTTTTTGGCTTTGAATCTCAACAGAAACCGTTGTTATGCAAAATGAAATGCCACTCATAAATAATGAAAATAATTTTGTAGAAATTGAAATAAATGGTAAAGTGAAGTAACTTTATGTTCAATGCTTTCGCATATCTATCGTTTACTTTCGATGCTTGTTTATGCCTTGCAATTTTGAAATAGAGCACAAAATATCAAAAACTCATTTCTCTTTTTTTCTCCATTCTCAAGTATAGAACAGTGTTTATGTCATGACTTAACTAAGGGAAGATTGCCGTTCATAAAAAATTAGATTTTTTTACATAAATTATTTATTTATTTACGACCACTGGGCTTAGCCCTTACAGGTTACGAACTTAATTTAACAAAAAAAAAAAAAAACAAAAAAGTAAAACTTAACTTAAAAAATATTCATTTAGTGACCTTTTGAAGCATGTTCTATTACCACTGAAATCCAAATGAAAAAAAAATTACATCCCTAAAGTGTTTAGAATACGTGAGTGGGTGAATTCTGGAACAGCTGATTAAATGTAAGCTGTCAAAAACAAACATTAACTACGATTATTTATAACGTTAAACTTTAAATGCAGTTTTTCTGGAAACAGCTTGAATCTGAACACATGAATCTCTGTGCAATTGAAAGGAAATTCAGTTTTTGAGACCATCAAGGAGCGATTTTTGTCAAAAAATGATTTAGAAACATTTTATTTGATTATTGAAGCAAAAAAACGAGAGCAAAAAATTAAGTTTTTTTTTTTCAAACGGCTACCATTTTGTTATCTAGCGGTTTTTTAGAAAACGAATAACGATAAGGTCCCTCAAATTTAGTTTAGATTGATGATTTTGAACTCGTTTTTCTTTCAGGTGAACTAGCAAAGCGCTCCGCGCAGACCAAAACGCACCTTGCTTGACCTTATTTCATGGGACCTGGAGCCCCATTTTACATTTTTTATAAGTAAAACTAAAATTTACATATATAGAGGAGTAAAATATATTAAAACTCATTTCCAAAAGTAATTATTTCCTATTTTAGAAAAATTCTCGAAGTTCATTCACAGTATGGGAAACTGACAGACACAATATCAGGTATTTTGACATTGTGCTAAATAACTCAAGTGTCAAATAAAATTAATCAATTTAAAGAGAGAACACAAATACATAAAAGAAACAATAGATGCGTGCAAGGCACGCAAGATATTTGCTGTGTAAACAGTTAAGCCAACTGAATGCCATATTCATAAGCTCATATACATTCTGTCAAATAAGTACCCGGAAATTCTCATTTTAAATTTTCCCTCTGAGAATATTTAAAAAAAATATTTTTCCCAGGTTGGCACAACTGTCAACCACTATTCTGTGAATTTTTATTGCTATGTGCCATTTAGTTTGGTTACGGCGTCATTAAGAACAAGTCAACCTTTTGTGTGCGTTGCGATTTCGGTTTCGGCTCATTTTTGGCGCGCCATTCCGATAATTGCTGACTTGTTTGCATGTCGTACTCGAAAACCCATGTCTCGTCACCAGTTATGATGCGTTCGATGAACGTTGGATCGGAATTTACGCGTTCAAGCATGTCTTAAGCCACCTTACTGCGATTTACTTTTTGAAGAAAATTCAGATCTTTTGGCACCAATCGCGCTGAGACTTTCCGCATACCCAAAACATGTCGTTTTGGCACAAGAAATTTCGTTTGAAACACAAAATTTCACACAAACTCTTTGTTCGATATTTTTATCCAGAATGTATTATAGCCATATATAGGGATTTGATGTATCTATATGCTTAGGTAATTAATTCAAATTAAAACAATTCTTTTATAAACTTAAAAACTTATTAGATATCATTATCTTTAATATATAATAGCCTAATTCACCATAAATTGCAAATGGTCTTGCATCATTGCAAATGCAAATTTTTATCCCATATCGCATATATTTGTTGTTGTGATAGTAGAAATATTTTGCAATTGCACCAAATCGTGAATTGGACTGATATGTTGTAGTTGCATTATTTTTCTTTACTCAATGCATCGGGCACTATATGCTCGCATATACGCAGCTGCATTTGTATCCTTTTTTCTGTGCTTTAAGTTTTACTTCCTGTCGATTTGAAATTTTTTTAGATGTGAAAATTTTACATAACGTCGCCTTAGAATTGATTTGGCGTATAGGTATATGAATTTGTACACACATACGTCAAATCATTCTCAGGCGACGATAAGTTCTTTCTGCATTTAACCTTAGAAAGGGAACAGGGGTGACCAGTCACCCCACTACTTCTTAAAAGCACCGCGCAGAGAGTTGCCTTAACTGCATTTAATAAAAATAACAAACAATGTATTTTTATTGAAGTAAATAAGTGATTTTATAATATATAAGTTTGATTTTTTCTATTTAACATATTTGCACACACACATTTCATTTTCGTATGCACATATATGTGTGAGTAAATTGATCGAAACATAAACAAACAAACTCCGCTCGTATTTTAATTTCTCCCTCTTTTCTTCTCTTTTCTCTTCTCTTTGTTGTTTAGAGTAGCACAGTCATGTCGCGCAGTAGTGTGAGCGAGACGGGAAATGGAGTTATCCTACATCTTACGTTACAGTTATTCTTACATTTTGCACATTTGAAATTTTGCCCATACCGTGAGCCAAAATGTTTACACATCAAAAAAAAAAAAATGCATCATTGAACAAAATATTTGCAATTATTTTCATTTATTCAAACCACAAAATAAACTCCAAATTATTATTATTTTGATGAAAATTGATATAAAATATTTAATCTATTATTTAGCAACACAAATACATATACATACCACACATAGTATATAAACTATTTCGTATTTGTGCTAAATTTTTGAGATAGGTCAATGAAACTATGGAATTATAGCTCTTAAGAATCTTTTGTATAAACTTAAATACAGAGAAAGTAAGTATTAAATAAATGAGAATATTTACCTAAACCTTTTGTGTCTTTTTGCAATATTGCTTAATACTAGAGCCTGCACATCTGCAATACTTACACTCGATGAAATATATTTATAGAATTTGAGAATAGTTTTAAATTCCAATATCTATTTGTATTTCGAGTTTAAACTTCTACAGAGAAACTGGAATTAAAGATCAAATTAGTTTATTTTAAAAGTTTAAAACTGTCTGAGACACATGATTTTCATTTTAAATTTCTGATGTTATCCTAAGATTTTATTATCCTGTTTTACAAAAACTTCTAATTTTATCTAAAAACATATTGAACATAAGTTCTTAGTGGCTTATGAAATTTTAAAATCAAAATCATCAATATGTTAATTTTCCTTTCTCTTTCTCGCTGAGTGTAAAACTTAAAATTAAAATAATGAACGAAAGAGAATAGCAATTCAACAACATTTTGCTTATTTTGTATAAGAATTGATTTTATTGTTTTTGTGCAGAGATTGTGTGCCTATTTATTACTACTTCAATTGTAATAATTTGTTAACAAAACAACAAAACATACAATATACTGAATAGAGTTGCTGCTGTTGCTTTTGCTATTGCTGATGATGCTGATGATATATTGTTAGTAGAAATTTGCAATTGTTTAACATCAATCTCAAATTTGCCAATTGCCCTAAAGCAATTTGTGGTTAAACTCTTTAGTTGGTTAGTTACGTTACATAAACACACACACATAAATTTAATATCAAAATGTGGTTGCATACTTTAGGGCGTTTAGAATGTATTTGTATTGTTTTAATTGAATATACTAAGAAAGTAGTTTCTAATTGCATTTTTTTTTATTTTTATTTAACAAAAATAATGAAATACAATAAAATATAAATAAATGACAGCATCGAGCCGAAACATAATTGCACAATTGCATATTTCATGTGTCAAGTGTTGAGCCACAAAATAAAAAAAAAAAATTGATTACCAAAACAAAAATATATGTGAAATAAATTTTAAAGTAAAAATCAATTTCTATGGATGTTTCATATGGTTCAATGTCGCCAGATTCACAAAAATATTCCTAAAAGTGATAATTTTCAATCAGTTTTCATTGAAGAGGAGTGGGAAAAAAGAATTTAAAAAGCGAAAATCTGGAGTACTTCAGGATGACTCCTCGGACTTCATTTTACTCTTTATTTACAATAATGACAATAATGACTTTAGATCTTTCTTCTTCTCATTTATCTCCTCACATATCTTTCCTGTTTTTCTACTCTGTTCTACTGTCTTTATCTTGGGTATAATAAAACGGTCTTTAAGATTGAGTGCTTTGGTTTAGTCCAGCCCACCTTTAGCTCTAAACTATAAACTCTAATTTAATATCTTTAACTATAAAGAAATAGAAATCGATGGTCCAATCAAAAAGACATTCAATTTCATCAGATTACTTTATAAATGATTACAGCTTGAAAGTAGTGCACATGTTCACAGACTTTTCATGGAAATATTTGCTTTCATTAAAAGATGAGCAAAATAATTTAATGATTTGAATTGAATCCTTTCAATTTTAAATAAAAAATTATAAAAAATTAAGTTTTTCGATTTGCATTATTCATTATAACGACAGTAACAATATCAGACATGAGACCGTTTTTGTTTGAATAAAGAGCAAAAGCGTTTAACTCTTGTCAGTTTCTACCCGCACAAATGTGTTGGTGGGTTTTGAAAGGGAAAATCTTTTTAAGTTGCTGCACCACTTTTGGAGTATGGTTTTTCAAAAATAGCTTCTTTTGTTCGGCCAAACTTTTCTCCTTACACACGCCATCTCAAACTGTTCTTACCAACTTTGCTAAACGGTGACATTCGTTCTGAGTTTCTACTAAATGAAATTAATCTGAGCTTCACTGAAGTTAACCTTACTTCAACCATCTACATGTCACGTTACACAAAATAGTCGGGACTGTGTCTGTTTCGGGCACCGATCCGCTCGCTATGCGGATGATGGTCGTTGAAATTTGTTACTTATGAATAAAAAATTGTAATCTTTCTGATTCTCAATTCTAAAATTTGTTTGGCAACCCTGAATACATCCGATGTTTAGATTTTGTTTTTCTTTGATTATATTATTGAAGGAAAACATTTTCTGTTTTCATTTGAGTTAGGTGTTTTTTTCTATTGTTGCGACATTTGACTCGCCAATAGCAAGTGCAGCCTGCTGTCATCAATAGCTGTACCCTAATAAATCTTATCTAAAATACATTTCACATACTTGGAACAATTGCGTTTGGTAGCAAAACCGAAATAAAAAAGGCTGTAGTGCTTTTTTCATTTCAACAAATGTTTTACCTTTCTCACAAATAAATCTATTATTAAATTAATCAAATAGAATTACTATATGCCACTAAGTAAATGAAATATCACGTATTTTTTTAAACAAATTTTCTAATAACAATTGGGATAATAATTTGAATGATTCGTTTCAATAGTGCTGATACTACTGAGCTCTCACTTAGTGCAAAACTAATGACAATTGAGAATTGGGTATATTTTCCCTGAGGAAGATATTAAGTTTTAAACTCAAGGTATCTGAAAATTGGGTAGCTAATTCGAGGTGGCTTGATATAACTGAGTCCACCAGAACTCAAATGCAATTTAGAATATTGTCTGTGTTAAGTCTAAGATTACAAAGTAAGACTAATTAAAAATGTGAAGAAGTATTAAGACAAATGATTGGGTATTCAATGCTGTCTGGCTACTCTTATAAATTCATACATAAGTTTAAAGATACCACGACTTACTGGCTTTAAGCCAAGAATTTGCAGAGATTTTTATCAAGTATCGCAAATAAATTATTTATTTATTTATTAATTTGTCGAAACAGTTTCTATCAGATTACTTAAAATTAAAAAATATAAACTTAAAACTAAAGCAGTAACTTATAGCAATTAATAAAACAAAATTGAAACCCTAACTACAATAAATTCATTAAATTTGACTTAAAAACGTCTCTTGTCACACTGAGGTCGATTAAATTGCAGATATTATTAAATTTAACACACGATGGAAAAATTGCCTTTGCCTAATTGGCCTTTCTGATGCATATAAGCTAAAAAGAGCAAGAAGGGGAGAACAGTCAATATGACCCATGAGCACATCCCTTGCCAAAAAATAGTTCTTCCTGTTATTAAACGTTTTAAGCCCAAGAGAACACAATGGCTTGAATACAATGGGTTGAAGTTCCAGTTGAGCTTTGAGCTTTGGTCTATTAGAACTCTCATCATATAGAATCGTGCGCCCCCTTAACTCACCAAGTCCACAGATGGGCCCTTTATGGACCCAAGGTTCTTGGATTGTTGTTACGTGAGGGAATGTATGCTACGTGGAAAGGCGTTTACATAGGAGTGCAGTAGCAGCCTTGGAGTGTTGCATATTTATCTGGGTTACTGTAAGTCCACAGATAGGTTCCGCAATATTTGCAGAGTTAGAAGACCGAGGTAGCCTCGCGTTATCATTGCCGGCAGCAGTAGGCATCACAGAGGTGGCGTTAGTACTTCGAAAAGTATTAGAGCTTCCCATCTGCGCGCCCACACTGCAAGAGATAGCAGCGCTGGCAGTATCGGTCTTCGTCCTCTTTACCAGAGCGCGCCTCTAGGAAGCGACTTGGTTTCTCTGAGGAACCTCTGAATCGGTTGCTCGGAGGCTGTGGCCTCCTTGCGTCTGTTAATCGACCTAATCTTCCTCCATTAGCGTCTCATATTGCGAGAAGGTTGTGGCCCCAGTACGCTGGCTTCGGTAGGAGGTATGCCAGCCACAGTTGTGACGTCCAGACTCATACCTACTTCAGCCGGAGGGTTAACAGTCCCTGACACCAAAGAAGAGCTGGTTGTAAAGATTACTCCCCTGGGATGCACTCTCTGTCGTAGACTCGAGAGACTTTGAGGATTTCTCCTTTTTCGGTTTCGTTCATGCCGTTTCGTCCGGTCGCCTGCTCCTCCTGTCTAACCAGGGCGAAGCTGTGCATCCCGACGAATCAGAATACAACCTCTATAAAGAAAAGGGGAAGGGAAGGTCGACCGTGGCAGCGCCCCATACCACGGCAAGGCCACCATTACTCTCTGAGGCGGCCAGGTATTAGAGATGCTCCGTAAAAAGACAGCCTAATTTTTAACACTGGAAAACTAACGGAAGCGGATCCACCATAATGACGGCATAAAATTAATTAAATTTAATGCATTCAGATAGCTGACCCACCATCGTTGGTCTTACAGGGTTCTCCCCTGGCTGCCAAAATATCCAACAGGCACGGGTCGCATAACACCTTGGATTAGGGAAGGCTTTTTATAAGAGGGTATGCTCCCTCCGCCTGGACTATCTTAGCCAGTCACATATCAGAAATCAGAGATGCAACTGTTTCCAGCCGTCACCACATGGAGGTGATAGAACAAACTTCCATCAGATTACTCAATTACGGCACGTATCGAAATACATGTTGGTTCCCTTGAGTAGCTGACAGCCATTTTATTATTACTCATAGAAAACGTAAGAATGTTGCATTTACTAATATTAAAAAAAGATATTATTGACAATGCACCATTGGTATATATTATCAATGTCATCTTGATGGTACCGGGATTCTTCAACACTGGACACTGCTTTAAAAACTTTGACATCATCAGCATAGATAAAAACTTTGACATTATCAGCATAGATTAGACATCTACAATGCCGAATATAATTTGGAAGGTCGTTTATAAATAAGACGAACAAAAGCGGACCAAGATGGCAACCTTGTGGCACCATAGAGTAATTTAAAATGATTTTTGAACATTTATTCCCCAATCGAACAAATTGTTTACGTTCAAGTAAATAGTTTGTCAACCATCTAAGTATCGACGAATGAAAGCCCATGAGTTGAACCTTTCTGATTCATACCTTATGCTGTACTCTATCGAAAGCCTTGGCAAAGTCAGTGAACACTTCGTCAACCTGTTTTCTCATCTCGATTTTATTTTTTAAATAATGAGAGAAGAGAGTAAAATTGGTTGTTGTGGATCTACTACTCACAAATCCATGTTGGTATTCAGAAATTTGATGTTTGATGTAGCATAAATTCTTTTTTTTTACTAAGACTTTATGGATTAGAGGCAGCTTCGAAATCGGACGATTTATGAATAAGGACAATAACTGATTCTTTCCATTCAGGTAGGAAATCCCCATTAGCTAATGATAAATTAAATTTTAAAGTCAACCGGAAGGCCAAATTTTGAGCACACTTTTGAAGAAAAAATGGTGGAATATTATCTGGACCGGAGTTTTCTTTATATCAACCATAAGCAGTTCTAACTCTACCTCCTCCTCAGAAATATTCAGAAAGCCAAGATTGGTAAAGGGCTTTGATATGGTTGCGAGTTTAACAAAACCCGGTCCAATACGTCACCATCATTAGCAAAGTTGGATTGGAAAAACGATGCGAACATATCATAAATTAGGTTCTCACAGTCAGATGTAGTATCCAGATAAGTCATATTTTTAGGATACACCTGCGTCTTTTTTTTATCACTAATGAAAGATCAGAAGGAGAAGAGGATTTAATATTAGATTCAATCTCCAATTGATGTTGCTTATAAAGGAACTTTTTTAGTGTTTCATACTCATTTCTAATGCGAGTTAACTCTTTGCGGAATGCCGAATTAGATTTGAATTTTTTCATCATTTTATTAAGTGAATTCTTGAGTTTAGACAAACGACTGTTATACCAAGATGGCTTATTACTCTTTTTAGCTTTAATAATTGGCAAGAATTTAACAAACGCTTTATTGATGAACTCGATGAATGAGGTATAATTGAGAGGCTGAGAGGAAAAGTGGTATAACTTCTACGTTCTGAAAAAAATGGAATAATTTTACTTAAGAACAAAAGCAAAACGAAATATGTTCAGAGCAAAAGTGAAACGAAATATGTTCAGAGCGAAAACAGAATAAAATACTATGCTGTTCTTGCTCTGAAAGAATTGTTATACCATTTTTGCTTTTACTTTTAAGGCGTTTCATTTTCACTCTAAACCGTATTACTTATGCCATTCTTGTACTGACACTCTAAATTATTTCACTTTTGCTCTTATATAAATTTTAGCCCACTTTTCCTCTCAGCCTGTTAATTAAGAAGCAGGTTATTAGTAAAAATAGCACTCCAGTTAACTTCAGAGTAAAAAGAATTAGAAAAGTTTCAGATAACACAGCTTCACAATCATTAAAAACAAATAAGTATTAGGTCTAAATGTTAGTTAGAATTTTTGTACCCCTAGATGAAGCATTAGTGGTTATATTTTTTTAAAAATATTAAATAATGAAGATAGTAATGAAAAGAAAAGGAAGAGTATTCTTCTGAAGTGAAATATCACTAGCCGCATGTAACAAAATCATAATTAAATATTGGCAAAACAGCCCATTGAGGGCCTAGACCGAGATTTCGCATCCAGAAAATAATTTTTTTTTCTACATCTGATGGGTAATGGCAATGTTCAAGCGAAAAAATTGCCTAAGAAAAGCTTTTCACTTCGCCGTTGGTTATCGGCATGATGAAAATTTTCACCAAAATGATATTTTTTTTCATCAATATTAACTATGTGCACATTTATTATATTAATAAATGCATTTATCATATTGTTAAAAACTAAAATCAATCCAGACAATCGTGGTTTGATAAACATCATCATCGCAGTAATGAAGACATTATTTGGGTTGTTCACAAGCTGTTGTATACTGTCGTATAGTTGCAATGTCGTATAATTTTTTATTAAAAATTAGAGATTTTACGACAAATGAGAGTATACGATACCAAAATAAGTCAACTTGTGAATTGCCCTATTGTTTGTGTTATTTTCATGAACAGTGTAATTATTTTCTTGATAGACAGGTATAATAAAATATAAAGATATATTCTAAGAGTTCGACTAGGTTTTTTAAGGCATACTTAAAAATTTAATAATTTTTTTTTTAATTATGCAAAATCACACAAGCTGCAATTTAATATAATTAAATTTAATTACTTTAATGAGTTCAAGCTCATAAAAAAAATATAAATTACTTTTTCTTGAAATTTTCCTTAAGGTTTTTTTGTTGTTGTTTGTTTTTGCTGTGTCACTCAAGGATACGACAATATGCAGATACTCTGGTGTCAACATCTTTTCAAAAGTGAACACACACACATACACACACTATACTAATGAATAGTAAAACATAAATACACAGGTGTCTGTGCTTACATACAGTTATATGTGCGTGTGTTTGTAAAAAATGTATGTTTGTGGCATCTTGACATTTTATGTTGCCTCTTTTCATCTCTGCTGCTGTTGTTCAACTGATGCTGTTGCTGCTAGTGTGTTCCATGTGCAGGATTCATTATCAAAACTATGCAGAAGTTTTACATCTTTAGTTTTATGGTAAAAGTTTTTCACTTAATGTGGCTCATAAATTGATTTTTTGATTTTTTCTCGTTTTTTTTTTTTTTAAACAGAACACAAAAAAAAGTGAAGAGAAACAGCAAAAACTTTAACAACTTATGGTAAATGTGAGTGTATGTGTGTATGTTTGTGTATGTGACTGCTATACACACACATATGCAACATTATGAGTTCACTTCCTTTTACTGAGTTTAGGTATGAAACTATTGGAGTGGAATAGCAAGAAGCTAAGAGAATGTAAAGTTGACTTGAAGTCAAGGTAAATCAGCGCAGCAAAAGTCAAAAGTAAAGTACAATTTTTGATCTTGTTGCTGTTCTTCTTGGTTGCAACAATTTCTTCTTATGTTTTGGAGTTGTTGCTGCTGAATCTTTTTTTTCTTTTTTGTTTTTTTTTTTGGTTTGTGCGCAATTTCGATATTTCGCTTCATTTATAATAAATGATAAATGAATGCGCTTTTATGTATAACATACCTATGGAAATATGTGTGTTTGTGTGTTTGCATATATGTATATGCATGTGTATGTAAATATATAAATAAAAATATCGTACATTGTACATACATGTCTGATTTTTAACATTCGAGTTTTTCATATACATACTTAAGTGCATAAAAATGAAATGCATCAATGTTGCATATGCACACGCATTGTTGCTGCTATTATAGTTGCTGCTACTGCTACTGAATTGAAATGAAATATTGATGCTATCCATGTTGCTGCTACTTTTTGTTTTGTTGTTTTTGCTCCTTTCATGTATGCATATAAATAAATGCATCAAGTCATTCAGCATTACAGAATTGACGAAAAAGCAAAAATAAAAAATGTTGCGTGCTGCATTTGCAATTCATATACATATAATATTTTTCTGTTGCTGTAGCAGGAACAGCAACAACAGCTGCTGTTGTAACTGCATTTCTGCATCTTCATTTTGTTTAACACAATCGCTATGTTGCTGACTGCTGGCTGTTTTTCTTGCTGTTGCTACTGTACTATGTATGTGCAATGAAGTAGTTGCAAACAGCTCAATGAAGTTGATTTTAATTTTAAGATTGATGATTGTTGCGCTACCTTGTGCTGTTTGTACTCAAGGTAGGTTGCTTACATGTCCTTGTTGTTGTTGTTACAGCATTTTTTTGCTTGTTTATTTTTTGATTGTCACGTAGCATAATGTAAAATATTGAAAGTTGTAAATTTTTCATTTTATCCAACGTAGTTTATTTTTTATTTACTTTTATGTTTAAAGAATTTAAATTTTGTTGAATTAAGATTTTTTATGAGAATCGTTTTCAGTTTTTAAAACAAAAATTTAAATTTTTCTGGTTGTCTGTAGAAATTTATATCTAAAGAGAGGTAGAGAGAAGAACAGTCAGTGTATATTTTTTTTTATTTGTTAAAAATAGTTAAAGTTTATCAGTCTTAATGAAACTTCTTTTTTTTCGAAGTGTTTAAGTTGCAAAAGTGTATAAGGAGCATGCAAATCATACGGCTGTTTTGTAATCCGCCACGATTCCTCACCAGCGATCTTTGTGATGGTTCGTACTAGCATTTGAACATTCTTAATAAGTTTTTAATATTTGAAAACTTTACTGACAATTATAAGGTTTTGTTTTTCAAGTATTTTCACTAAACCAAACTCAGTACTTTAGTATAAATGGTTCTATAGATATACTCAAAAACGCATTAGAGTTATAAGGAAGGTGCCATGCCCAATTGACAAATCGTATCTTCAAAACCTGAACGTCACTTATATATCAATTTCCAAAAGATTTATCTAAATCAGATTATGGGTCTTCGTGGAAAATTATTACATACATTTACCCGTCATTGTATTTTATATGTAAAGATTATAACAATTTGATGAAGATCAAGGATTTGCATTAGACCTTACCAACTTACAGGTAAAAAAAAGTGCCGAACGTAGGGGTCGCCTTTTTAAATTTTTCATTATATATTCGGCATTTACAGTCGGATCTTAAAGTATGATATAACGATGTTTTTGTCTCAAGAAGACAAATGTTTTGCTTTAAAGGCCATTGACCTCAAGAACCCCGTACTAGTATTTACCCACCAGGTCTCAGTTCTTACCACCCTAATGTACCATTTTAATGTTAGAAAATTATAGCTGCCAAATAATCATTAAACTTTTGCTAAGAAAGTATTTCGAAGTAGAAGTATTCAGCAGAAGTATTTTAAACCAATTTCTTTCTTTTTGTTCAACGTAGGGGTCGCTTTTTTAAATTTGTCATGTCTTCGACATTTACAGTCGGATCTAAAAGTGTGATATATTATATTTCTCAAGGAGACTAACTGTTTTGCTTCAAAAGTCATTGACCTCAATTACCCTCTTCTAGTACGTACTCATCATATCTCAACTTTTACAAAATACATTAAAATAATAAAAGTAAAATCAAATAATGGAAATTTTAATAATAAATAATAATAATAATAGATCTTTATTAGTATTTGAAATACTTTAAATTACAATAAATTACATTCAATTTTGAAATGTTGATTTTACAGTGCATATATAATACAAATTTTTTTATGAATTCAATACAATTTCTTTTATATCTGTTTATATTCCGTTCATTTTTAGTATCTTCTGTAAGCATGTTATACAATTGAGTCCTTTGTAGAAAAATTAGTTTTGAGCTGATGTATTATTTTGAAATTTAAGTCGAAGGTCATTTCTATTTCTTAGCTCGCACTTATGTACATCTCTCACATACTCAATATAGTCCGTGATGTATCTTGGAGCTTTTCCCATTTTTCAGTTTAAAAATTGCCATTAATGTATTATATTATAGTCTTTGTGTAATATTCAACCATTTGATTGTTTCGTGCATTCTATTTATAGAAGTATACCTACCACATTTTAGTATACATCTCATTCCTCTGTTTTGTAATTTTTGTAGTCTGTTTAATTGCATTTGATTACAACACGCATATAAAATAGTTGAACAATATTCAAAATGTAGCTTTATTATAACATTATATATTTTTATAGTGGTCATTATATCGATTTTTCCACGTATTAGTTTAAAGAAACCAATTTTTTTACCATTTTTTTTACATATATATTCAGCATGATCTTTAAACTTCATATCTTTGTCTATAATAATACCTAAGTACTTTATTCTATTAACTTTTTCAATAACATTGTCATTAATTTCTAATACTTCGTTACTATTCATATTTATCATCATTTTTGTTTTTTTTTTTCATTTAATTTTAGTTTATTACTCTTGTGCCATAGATTTACATTTTGAATGTCACATATTAATTTATTTTTGCATTCAATTTCATTTTGTCCTTCTGCATGTATTAATGTGTCATCAGCATACATTATTATCTTGCAGTTTGTTAAAATATTTTGCATATCATTGATATAAATAATAAATAGAAGTGCGCCAAGAATAGAACCTAGAGGGACTCCTATTTCGACGTTTTGAAAATATGAAAAACAGTTATTAACTTTAGTTCTTTGTGTGAGATACGAATTAAGCCACTTGATCTCGTTATTTTTTATTCCATACATTTGCATTTTTTAAGTAATATCTCTTTATCAATTGTTTCAAAGGCTCTTTTAAAATCTAAAAATAGTGCCATAATTTTTGTCTGTTTTTCTTTACTTTTTCATTCATTCACAAGGAAATTTACTGCTGTTTCACAGGAATAATATTTTCTAAAGCCAGATTGAAATTTTGAAAAAAGGTCATTTGTTTCCATATATTCTTCGAGCTGTATCTTTACTACTTTTTCAAGTATTTTCAAGTGCTTTTAATCCATTCACTGGTCGATCGATCATATTTCGACGTGATTCAAGTTGGCGGCGCTCGAGTTCAGAAATATGTGGCTTATGCGTTGTTCATCGGTGACCGCCATGGCAGATTCATGTACTACATGAACAAAACGCTCGGTGCTTTGAGAATGTACCTTCTGGTTCAGCATCGGCGCTACATTAGCGCATTCACCTAGTTATACACGCTACACTCGGTACTGTATTCTCCTCTGGCACAGCAATAGCGCGACATGGGCGAACTCACGCCAATATACATGCTACGCTCGGCATTGTATTTTCCTTTGGCATAGCAGCGGCGTTACTTCAGCACACTAACAGCGTTATACACACTACGCTTGGCATTGCTGCAGACTCCGCCCCAGCCTTGTGTTTTCTTTATGAATTATTATTAAATTACAGATTAGACGGAATTGTGTTTTTTTCTTTTCCTAAATTAAAAATAATTGTGAACGAATAAATAAATAAGGCAACTCAAGAAAATAATAAAATAAATAGTAAATAATAAAAAAAATAATGACCAAAATAATAATAATTATATGTTTAATTTTTCATCATAGATTTCTTATGAAAAGCTTAGAGTGAATTTTATCATTACATAATATAATAAATATAGTTCACTAAACAACGTTTTATTAATTTTTAGTATACAATTATCAATATAAAAAATGTGAATATAGTTCATTAAATTTATATATTTACATATTGATCGAAAAAAATATAAGGAACTTGTTTGTGTGAACATCTGTTTCCTTTTTATTTTATTTATAGATTAAATTTAAATTTTCAATAACGGTTTCTATTTCACAAGCACTAATGCTTATGAATAATAAATAGAGATGGGACTTGGGTATATACCCAATAGGTAATTACCGGCAAATTAGGGGAAATTGGGTAAAAATGGGTAGAAAGTGTAGTATTTATCCAAATTGTGGGTATAAACTCTGCTGTAACACATTTAATTTTTTCAAGAATAAGGGGGTGAAGGATGTTTTTATGTTCTAGGACCCCCCATACTTTTTGATAAGCAAACTTTTTTCCCAACATACTTTATTACTTTTATCATTAATTTAGCCTGTTGGCAATATTGTTCCAAGCCGTACTTTAAAAAACTTCAAAAATTTGAGGTTAGAGCTTAGATGGAGGATTCTTGTGTTCGTAAAAAATGTGCTTCTTTTTTTACCAAACAACTTTTCTATAGGCATGAAAAGCGATAAAACATATATTAAGAATGTCCTGTTTCAGTTTTAATAAAGCCATTTTCATTATTTAATGCACCGTTATCTCAAGAACCTGACGTGATAAAACAAAAAGGGTCTTCAAATTTCCGACCACAAATTAGCGACACCAAATTACTCTAGACTACATATCAAATCGCCAGTCCGATTTTGGCTGTTGCACAGTGTTATCAAAGGAGGATGAAAGCGAATATTTTTCTTCATCATTTAAAATCAGTATTGATGCCAACGTCATTTGTAATTTATTTTGTATATCTCTAAATGCAAAGTATATTTGCAGTTAGTTTTCATCATACACTTAGTTAACTACTCACCCTATCACAAAGTAATCTAGTAAACAATTTTACTATAATTTTCGTGAGAGATGATGAGTTTTCCATAAATATCCAAATAAATACCCGATAGGTACCCTCGGTAAAATACCCGGGTGTAAACCCATCACTAATTATAGAATAGTGGTAACTCTAAGTACATAAATATCCAACTGTTAATATATGAATACGAAACTCTAAGTAGACAAATATGCTTAATGAATTACAACGAATAAAACTTACTTATCATCCAGAGTTTGAACTATATCGGCGTTTATTACTACATTACACTAATAATAAAATATTAATTAAATTAATTGTTACTCATACGCTAACGAGGCCAAAACTTTTGTTTACACAAATACTTACCTATGTATACAAACATATACGTTCATATTTGTTCAAGTTTTTTTTTTATATGTATTAACATTATATAGCAATTTAATATTATCTTTTTTACGTATGTTATCATTTGCTGTTATTATTATTTTCCATAAAGAATTTTCAGTAGAACCCTTGAGCATTTTTTGATTGATTACGCTAAAAGTAAATATGGGAACAATTTTTTTGAAGCGCAAGCAAAAATAACCGCGATAATAGAATTCTATACACATTTACATATACGTGTACGTCAATGTACATCTGTGTGAGTAGCAGCTAAAACATGAAATGTAAATGTAAATAACTTTGCAGCTGAAGTTCATTACTTTCTTTTTTGAGCGCATGTTTACTCAAATTTCACCAATACATACAACAAAAATTTGATGATATATTTCACTTTTTAAATATTTAAAAAGTTGACAAATGATATAATGTTGCCACAGTGTAAAACAGAAAGAAAGGGTGTACTTCACCCTCACTAGTTCATCTTTCAGCAACTTGGGATACATAAAAAAAGAAAACTTTGTTGCAAAATTTCTGCTTCACTTACCTTTACTCTTTACTAGTAGCAGCCACAAATGAATATTTACCTTTTGGTTTTTATATACATATTTACTTGTATATGCTAGCATTTGTTTGTATATGTATTTTTAGAACTATGTGCATGTGTCTGTGTATGTTTTTATCATAAGTAAAATGTCAAAATTACATTAAATTACTTTAGCTTGACGGAGTGCTGCTGCAGCTTTTTGGCATTGATGAAAAGTTTCTTTCTTTCTTTTACTTACTTATTTATGTAGGTACTGTGTGGAAAGTGTAGATATTTAGAATACAATTTTTTGGTATACTTTTGCAACTTTTCATTGCATTTTTCTTGGAAGTGCTCGGAAGTGCTTTTTTTTCAATGAAAAAAGTATCAGAAAGAATATTAAGATGTAGAGGAAGAAGTAACATGATAATGTCAAAAGATTTAACCTAAAAACATGCATTTCAGCATTAGGTTTTCAACTTAATTTGTTCTTGTTGATGTTTTCTTTTTTTTCACTGCAAGTGATACTTTAATTTTTACAGTAGTTGACAAAATTATGTTTTCAAATTGATACAGAGTATATTTTTTGCTAAGATAAATAAATTAGTTAATCACTTTTTGTGGAGAGTGTATTTCTTTTGGTATAAATATTTATTTTCCGTTTAAAATATTGATACTTAATTAAAAAAAAAAAACGACATAGTTATGAGAAAGAAGCTAGTAGCAGTAATATAATTTTGCTTTGTCAAAAATACCACACTTTGTCTTTCCTTGTTGAAAAGTTTTAAAAACATTTGAAATGAGATCGAAAATAGAGGAGCCGTGTGTATTAACCCTAGACTTAACTTTGAACTATCAACTCCAAAGACTCACAACTATATTTATATTATCCAATATCTATAACTTTTCAGAGGTATCAAATTGAGTTTTTTAAATCAAATTTAATTTAAATTTTAAAATCTAAAAATTTATTTTCTTTGAAATATTTTGTTATTCAGCTGAGCTCCCTTCAATTCAAAGCATAACTATTATTGGCTCTTTATATTTCCTATACTGTTATCTCGTCTCAATCTCAGCTTAACTAATAATAATGTTCATTTTATTTGTACGCTAGTATATGTCTTTGTTTACGATTTATAAATTTTAGTATAAAAAACGAAAGTGGAACAGAGAGAATATTCTTTTATGCAATTGTCTTCATTTTTCCTTTTCTTTTTAATATTTTTCTTTATTTTTTCTTTGCTATTTGTACTGGCTTGATTTTGAAGTGCACTTTTCATCAATTTTTCTAATGATTTTTTTTTTGCTTTTCTGGTCTTGATGTTCATGATGGGCTCTCTCTCTCTGTCTCTCTCTCTCTCCATATATCTTAGTAACTGTAACATTATTACTACATTCTTTAACAATTTGCTCTTTTGCACTTTTTAGGGTAATGGCCACAATAATTGGAGCAGCTCAAGCTTTTCTTTGCATATATCTTAGAATAAGTTTTTATTCAAACTTTATAGAAGAATTCAATTTAGTTCTTCCTTTTCCAAAAATATTTTAATCCTTCCAGAGCAACTCTCTAATTCTGACTTTCAACATTTTTTTTGTAATATTTCTGATAAAGTTGGTCAGAAAAACGAAAATATTTTTATTAAGATTTTTTCTCTCATATACTTGAATGAAATATGTAGTTGCTCATATCTAGATTAACCCTCTTTAGAGTTTAGCTTAACCCTAGAGAGTTATTGAACACAGAGTAATGGCTTCTCCTTTCTAACTATCAACTGGTGATGACGCCGCCGATGAACTATAATAGC
Source organism: Toxonevra muliebris (assembly GCA_963691655.1). Lineage (NCBI taxonomy): Eukaryota > Metazoa > Arthropoda > Insecta > Diptera > Pallopteridae > Toxonevra > Toxonevra muliebris. The sequence goes on from OY829326.1 coordinate 24,393,342, forward strand.
TATAAAAAGTTGGTCGGCTATTTATTATTTATTGGTTGACGACGTCGAAAGTCTAGTGGGTAGAAAAATTTCACTCAGAAGATTGCGAGTTCCATTCCCGCCTTGATCTAGTGGTTAATTCTCATAAACTTCTCATATTCACTGTCGATTTGAAGTGAATGAGAATTATAAGAGAGCGTACAATTAGAAATCTAGGCAGGCCATGGCAAAATCACCAAGCGATAACAAACTGTCACACGGTTTCGTAACCGCAGTTAAACTGTTGGTCCAACCATCGCCACTGTGGTCTAACAGCAGTGTGTCAGACTCTTTGTCTTTAGAGACCCTAGTTCTGTCCTCGGCTTGAGTTTGGTTTCTTGATTTCTTCTTTGAAAAACAAGAAGAAGAGGAAATGTCTTGTCTAGTAAAAAAGCCAAATAGTTTGATGGTGACTTCTTCTTGCTCATTTGGTTTCTTTGCAGAACATAAGGCCTTAATTCAAGAACGGTCTTTTGAAATGAATAACTTCATTTTTTTTAAGTGCTTATTTCTAGGTGTGTGGTCTATTGTCTTGAGGATTCCAATAAAGTGCATTCCTACAAATTTCGTATGGGAGTTTAAGGAGGGTGTGCTCAATGCATCTTCTTTTTCTCTTTTCTAAGCCTTCGTATATTGGTGCGAGTTTGCATCTCGCCTACAGGTTTGCGTTGTCGATGATTTTTGGCCATTAGATTAATTGAGAAAAACATACTTCCAACTTATTTGTTAGCAAATCTGTCATCCATGAGGTTTCTTATTGGGAGTATGAATGTATAAACTCGTATTTTTTTTTCGTAATTTGGACATTTATTGTGAAAAAGTGATTATAAATTTATTCTTTAAAGTATTGTCCATTGTAAGCCACAACCTTTTCCCATCTTTCTGGTAGCATACGGATTCCGCGTCGAAAGAACTCATAATCTTCTGAGGCTATCCACGAATCGACCCATTTTTTGAGTTCTTCGAAAGAACGGAAGTGCTGTTCAGCCAAGCTATGTGTCATCGATCGGAACAAGTGGTAATCAGAAGGAGCAATGTCTGAAGAATACGGTGGGTGGGGTAGCACTTCCCATTTCAGCGTTTTCAAGTATGTTTTTACTTGCCTTGCAACATGCGGCCGAGCATTGTCGTGCTGAAGAATAACTTCGTCGTGTCTATTCTCATATTCTGGCCTCTCATCCTTTAATGCTCGGCTCAAACGCATCAATTGTAGTCGGTAGCGGTCGCCAGTGATTGTTTCATTCGGTTTCAACTGCTCATAATACACGACACCTTTCATATCCCACCAAATACACAGCATGAGCTTGGATCCATAGATGTTCGACTTTGCCGTTGATGTTGATGCATGTCCGGGCGGTCCCCATGATTTTTTACGCTTTGGGTTGTCGTAACGTATCCATTTTTCATCGCCAGTCACAATACGATGCAGAAAATCCTTCCTTTTCTGTCGTTCAATCAGCAGTTCACATGTGAAAAATCGTCGTTCGACGTGTCTCGGCTTCAATTCGTACGGCACCCAATTTCCTTGCTTTTAAATCATTCCCAATGCTTTTAATCGTTTAGAAATGGTTGATTGATCAACTCCTAAAGATTATGCAAGTTCTTGTTGCTTTTGACATGAATTTTCTTCGAGTAATGCCTTCAATTCTTCATTTTCGAACTTTTTCGGGCCGCCTGTAAGTTCCCTGTCTTCAACATCAAAATCACCACTTTTGAAACGGGCATACCACACCTGACACATTCTAACGTCTATAGCACAGTCAGGATAAGCTTCAGTGAGTAAACGATGTGCTTCAGTTACGTTTTTCTTTAAATGGAAGAAGCTAATTAAAACTTCCCGTAAATGTTGTTTTGTTGGCACGAAATTCGACATTTTCAGCTATAGTAAAACACTTTTGTAGAATTATGAAAATTACTTGACAGATCAATTCTTATAGTATTTTTGGCGCTCTTCGAGATAGAATAGCTGTGAATGTCAAAAAAATGGCGCGTATGATAGATATGAAGTTAGTCACCATTACGAGTTTATACATTCATAGTTGAATAATTAAATTAACTTGATTGGCATTGAAAAGAGTTAGACAACGATGGTCACGCACACACTTACAATGATCAATAGAAAATTTTTTATGTAAATTTTTTATGCTTCTGTTCATTGGTGCTACTCTTTGGCCAACACAGGTGTAGAGAGTTCTTTGACGATCGTCAATTGTGTATTACCACCTGTTTACTTATCCTGCGATTCTTCCAATATTAACATTTTCATTCATAGGTAACATTTACCTCTAACTTAATAAGCTAATTTTTTCTCTTATTTCTGTTAAAAATAAAATTTCTATGCTCGTCAAAATCTGTGACCTCTTGTGAAAAATTTTGCTATTAAACATCCCTTGCTTATGCCCCACCTTCATTCAGCTATCATTCATAGTTTTATTAAATATTTGTGTAACTTGAGTTGGTATTTTAGCGTTACAATGTTAAAATGTAGCTACAATAATAAAATGTTGATTTATTTTTCTTCTCAGGTAAAAAATAATGGAAGTGTACCCAAATTTCCATCACTTACTCTACCATTAAAAGTTTTTATGAAATACTTTTTTTGCTTTTATTAAAAATAATTTTATTATTTTAATATAATTTAAGCACTTCACTTCACTTCAAGCTGACTCGACTACATTTTCATGTTGTGTTGCAACTTCGTGTGTTTCGAATGTCTGATTTTGATGCTGACTTTGATTTTGAATGTGGTTGCAATATTGCTCATGCTGCTGTTACTCCTTCTTCTTTTGCCTTTGCTGTTTTTCATGCTCATCATGATTTTTATGCGTTGGCTGCTCTTCAAACACAAAGTTTTCAAATTGTACTTTTTTGTACTTTGTGTCTGTGTAATGTTGCTGTCGGCTTTTTGCTACTCTTGCTCTCTATCTATCTATCTGTTGCTGATGTTAAACATAAATTTAAATAAAATTTGATGAGCGTATAAAGTGCAGTAAGCATCAAACCAAGCATCAACTTGGCAGCATAATAATGCATTTAGAAGTTTGAAGTTTCTCTAAAATATTGAAATTATTACATAAAAAAACTTTGAAGCGTCATCATCACAAACTCATGAACTCTTGTAAGTAATTTGCATATTATTATTTTAATTTGAATATAAATTGTTACGGTGCGTATGAGTGATTTTTATTTCTGTGTGTAGAAGTTTCACCATTACATATTTCTGTTCCTACTGCTTCTGCTGCTCACACGTCAGTCACCAGTAACAGCCGCTTAGCAGCAGAAAAGAAACTTTTCCAAATAAGTATTTGCTGCTAACTAAATACGACAAAGTTGCTTCACACAGTTTTCGCTTCGTCCCCTGCACTTATGGCGCGTTTACAGATAATGCAATTGTTGTTGACTCTTCTGGCTTTAGTTGTTATTGTTGCTGTTACTGCTTGCTTGCACGTTTTGGCATCATCATCATCATCTTTATGTTAAGCAAATTTACGCGCTTATAATAATATCTTAATTTGCAAAATAAGCGCGAATGTGAACGCGCAAGCTATGGCGATGGCGGTGTGAGTTGTGTGCATTAATTGTTAGCTGCAGGCGGCATTTGTGTTGCTTTAAATGCTTTTACTCATATTTGTTTGTTTTGTTGTTGTTTGTGTGGCTCTGGCAACAAATTCAAGTAGTCGACAACATCTTCACTTTTCCGCTCATTGCGTTTAAATTCGCTTATGTAAGGAAATTATGTGGCTATAGAGCATGCAAAAAGGCGCAGAAACAAAAGAAAGGGGGAAAAATGTTTACACTGCCACTTGCATGCTGTTATTGCTCCTCGTTTTTTGTTGTTTGTGCTGCTGTTGTCACTAAGAACACTTTTGTTTCTTTTTGCCTGCAAGTCGTTGACAGTTTTTTAATTTTTTTAGTTTTTTGCTTTCATTTAATAGTTTTTTCTTTGGGAACGCTTTTTAATTTCTTGCTTAAATAATAGGACATTGAAAAATAGGCTTGGAAAATTATTGTGGAAAAGAAAACTAAAAAAACTAGAAAACTAAAAAAGAGAAGACATTGCTTCCCCTAACTTTCTTGAGTATATAAAAATATAGTTTAGTGAGCTTGAAATAATTTCCAGAGAATTAATTCTTAATAGTCCAAAAGTACTTTCATGGATCTCAGCCGAATTACTTATGTCTGAGTCCAGATCCTGAAGAATACTTGACTCCACAATTTAAAATAATCTACTATAAACTGGAGGTAATTAAACTACAAAAGCCTAAAGAGAACTTTAGCTCAGCGGTTTAAGGCAAACGCAGAGTTTTTAGTTTCCCCGCGAGTCTCTGAAGGGGCTGTTAGCCACGGTTTTTCAATCAACTTTATGATCTTTATTAATCCTGATTGATATAAAATGATCTCGATTGCGAACCTACTACATTTTAACCCTTGATTGGGCGGGCAGATGCTATCAATGAAATATGTTGAGCACAGAATTTAAGCTACAAAAAAGTAGAAGGTTTTCGGCATTTATTTATGTTCTTCAAAAGTTCGTCCAAATGAAAATGTTACTCATACGACACGAGCAACATGGTAAAATTGTTTTTAAATGCTTAATCAAAAAAGAGATAGGTATCTATTACACAAATTGGTATTATTTTTGTTGGTTTGGTTTCCCTTTGTTCTTTACTACCAATTTTTATTGCCGACATCAAAAGCTAATGGCTGCAAATATTCAATAGCCTGGAAAAAAATGAAGCCACTCAGCAAAATGATAAATTCGATAGTTAAATAAATTTATTGCCACAGATTTTCTCATTAATTTGATTTATCACATTAACTGCACTGCATGGAGTGTATGTGTACAATTTTATTTTGCTTTTTTTTTTAAATGTATTTGTATGTGTGTGTCGGTGCGCCTGTTACCTCTACGCTTCATGATTTTTTGGCTTACCAATTTAACAGCAGAGCAGCAGAAGCAGATAGAGAGATGCTAAAGATACAAAAACATTTCATACTGTAACTGACCAAATGTGGTTAACCAAAAAAATGGAAGATTTTCAATGATTAAGCACACATACGAATATACACACACACACACACACATTAACAATTGCACACCCATACGCTTGTATCTACTCATATAGACACACATGAACATACTTGGCAATGTAGTGATGGTTAAATTAAAATGCATATTACGCCTCATAAAAAGGACATGTAATAAATTTTTGCAAATAAAAAATAACGTAAGCATGAGAGGAAAAAACTTGTAACATTCACTCAAACACATGCACATTGTGGAATAGAACCGCAATGGGAATAAGAGGAAAGAGTAACATACACAACAGAAAAAAGGATAAAAAAGGATATATATGTAATAGTAAGTAGCATGAGCATAAAAAATAAGTATTTATGAACAGTTTTAGATTGATGTTGCTTTATACTCATGCTTGGCGGTACTTAGTGTGTGTGTGTGTGCTATTTTTTGTTTGTTTATTTTAAGAGCGTTTTTGCTGAAACTATCGCCGTTAACAACATAATCAAAGTAAGTCATATAAATTCAAATCATTTTTCTTTAGAAAAAAATTATGTAATAAAATTTGATAATTTTTTTTTTATTTGTTTGCAAGGAAAGCTTTTAAACTAAAAGCTTTGAATTAGATACCTGATACTCCTGCATGTTATAATTCAAATGGAGTAAGGTTGAAAGGAATTTTAAATCTTTGCTGTGACCATACTGGACTTTTTCATATTTTTTGTTCTTAAATGTATAACTATGAGCGTTTTGTTTGCCATAACTGCTTACTGTTTGGACTGTATTTTCAGACACCGTTATTCATTGATGTTGTTTAATTGTGATTGATCTTGATTGATTTTCATTGATTTGATTGCTTTTGATTAGTACGTAAGATTGAAATGTACTTGCCATTCTTGGATACTCCTCGGTTTTTTTTTTTCAGACAAAACTAATGTTAATTGGTAATAATTCATTTTGATTAATACTGATTGATTTTGATTGCTCTTGATTTATTTTGATTGATCTCGAATTCTCTTCATTCATTTCATTGATATTGATTGATGTTGATTGATTTTGTTTAAATTTTATTTGATTCTGATTTCTTTTGATATATTTTGATAGTTTTTGATTGACGCTGATTGATTCTGATTTATTTTGATATATTTTGATAGCTTTTGGATGATCTTTAATGCTATTAATTGCCTTTGGCTGAACTTAATTGATTGATCTTGATAAAGTATGATGAATCTGTGATTGATTTCCGATTGATTTATGATTGATATATAATTGATTTATAACTTTTCTTTAAATGAATTATGATTATTCTACGCTTGATTTATGATTGATCTATGATTAAAATATGTTTGATCTATGACTAATAAGTAGCTGGCCTAACATTGATTTATGACTAATTTATAATTGAATTTTGATTAAATTAGGATTAATTTATGATTGGTTTAAGAATGGTTAAGGACTGATTAATGACTGATCAATGATTGATCTATTATTAGTGATCATGATTAATTTAAGATTAATCTATGTTTAATTTATGACTAGTTTATTATTGATTTAATATTGATTTATGATTGACCTATCATTGATTTAGGATTGATTTATGGTTGATTTATAGTCGGTTTATGACTTACCTATAATTAGTCTATAATTATTTGGTGACTGAGTTATGATTGATATATGATTGATCTATACTTGCCTTATAATTCTTTCTTCTATGACTGATCAATGGCTGGTCTAATATTTATTTATGTTTGATTTATAACTGAGCTATCATCAAATTCTGATTAAATTATGATTAATTTCTGATTGATTCAAGAATGGTTTAAGATTGATTTGTGATTGATCAATGGCTGATTAATAATTGTTTTATAATTGATGATAATTGATCTAGAATTAAACTATGATTAATCTATGGTTAATTAGCAAAGAAATGGTATCGGTTTTAAAGTGGACAAGAATACAGAAAAAACACATGCGGAGAATAGCCACATAAGTTTTCATTAATAAAAATAATGTGAGGTCTTCTCTAAACAGATTAAAAAATTATTTACGTGAAGAGACTAATCCCCGCTGTCATGGCTGGAAAATATAAGAAAAAGAAGGAGGTTCTCTCTCTAAACTGTGAATAAAACTTATTTGGCTAAAAACAAAAGTTTATTGTTGTGAGATCTGAAATCTGGTGGATTACTAAATAAACTGTCTATTTTACTTCGACTTCTATAACCCCAATGTGTTATATACATCTAATAATATTAGGACACAACATTAAGGATCCGAGCCGATTAGCTGGTGGTAGAAAATAAAATTTGTATTTAATTTTTATTTTAATTAAAATTTAATTTAGTAATTAAATTAACCTTTAAGTTTTTCTTTCTAACTCGAAAAATACTGGATTTGAATATACAATTTAAAATCCACAAAGCAAATATGTAAAATAGAAAATTATAAAATAGTGTAAATGTTAAGCCAAATGAGATAAGCATATCCTTTGCAGCATAACGCAAAGTATTAACAACAACAGCAGTAACAGCAATAGAATCCATGCCAACATAATCATCAACAGCAACAACAAGGAAACTAGCGACAACATTCGCACATTTGCGTTGCAAATTTCTATGTGTTTTTGTGCATTTCTTTTCGGTTTTTTTGTATGTGGGTGTGTGCGAAAATTATACAAAATTTCAAATTTCTACAAATAGAGACAACGACCATGAACACAACACACCGACGATAGAATGTAGGGGTATGCCATTCTTGGCGCAAATTGCCAACCAACAACATAGTTAAAATATTCCTTTGACATAGAAGCAAGTCTCACACTAATAGTACAACTCTATGTTAAAACAAAACTCGCGGAAGCTCTCAGGAGAATTACTTACTTATGTAGTTACTATCCCAAGTAGACTGAGTGACCTTTGCCATTGATGCAAAACCGCACGCAAATTTGAATGAATGAGTGTGGCACGAACAAACCACGCCACAGTCATCAACTTCGGCTTCCGTCTTCTCCTCTACACCGACACACCTACACTAAAGTGTGTAATAAAGTTGCAAAAAGAATTGTAATTGCCGCAAAGAAGAAATGGAAGATGAGAAGTTGTTGTTGTTTGGGAAGTGAAAGAATCAGAATACACAATGCAGCAAACAGCACATCAGAGAAGCGACAGCAGTAATAGCAGCAATATCACCTAAAAGGATAAAAAGGATTTTTATGCGAAAAGGATACTTTTAAACTGTGAACTGTGTAGTATGTAAGTATAAAATAATGTAAAGTGTGTAGTAGCAAATGAAGAAAAAACATAAAGTACTTAACTTGTGGTGGTGAGAACAACTTCGCTTCGTTTCATTTTTTTTCGCTGAAATTTACGCCAAATGTTTTTCGAAGCAATGCTATACTATTACACACAAATAATCGAAGGAAGATTTTAAAATAGGTGGCTGCTGGGGTACCACCCTTAGCCATCATCGTATCACATCTCTAAAGAAAAGGCATTAAGAACGTGATTACGTTGATGAAGTGTCAAGGGAATGTAAAAAGAGCGGGAATTCTTGGTTGGTTTGAGTTTAGTGTACTCGAGGATTCGTTATTGACTTAAAATTTCTCATGTTGTAGAAGCAACAACAGCAGCACCAGCACCAGCACCAGATTACAAAGTGCTACATTTTGATAATGGGTTTTTTGTTTTCTTTTCCTTACAGTGGCGTGTAATGTAAGGAAATATACAAAAACCTTCTTACTTCTTCATAAATGATGGCCTTAATAAATTTTCGTATAAATGGAATTGAAGATAATAAAAATTAATATCGAAATGGAAACTTACTTATATAAAAGCAAAAGGGAAAGTAAATTTTTAAGTAGTAAATCGAAAGTAAATTATTGATGTAAATTTCATTAGAACTAACACTTTTGAGTTAAGCATTAACATTTTTAAGGGAATTAGAGAAGTTAGGCTAGCTAGGATTTTTAATGGTATCTGAGAAAAGATGAAAGAAAATTGTGTCGAATAGTATCATAGGATATTAAAACTCTTTTCTCATTTCGAAAACAAGCTACTAGCTTTCGACAGATAATGACTCGAAGCCTCGAAGAGTAGTCTACTATTTATATATTTATATTTTTTTTTTAAAGCTTTTTATGTTTTCGCTTTTCAGGGTGGCATAAAATTGTTGGACTTTACCTAACGCAACTATTTTGCTGGAAACTATTCGTGGACCATATGTATTGTCGGTTCATATTACCAATCACTTTTTTTTAAATCAACAAATGAGAAGAGAAAGGAAGAAATTTCCCTGAAACCTATTAAATGTATAATCGATTCTGCCATTTATTCGTTCTGGGATGATGGACACTATGATCTTCGTGAACATGAATAGGACAGTAATACCTCGTCAGTTGTTACAATTTGTATTTTTCATTATTGCCTCTGAAGTGTCTTAGCGTATAAGGTACAGAGGGATACTGTTGCAAATTGTTCAATGAAGTCATCATTAAGCAATGCGGAGAAATATTCTTTTCCCCTTCGCAATTCATCATCATCCATTGACGCCAGTAACCTACCATCTGCATCCAGCACAGGATCCTCGACCTTCAGCTTTGCGACCAGAAATGTATTGTGCTATTTTTTATAGCACGTTTACATATTCGTTTCTTAAAGAGATCTCTGCGTTTTCCGCAGTGTGGTCTCTTTGCTTCCTCTTATATTGTTTTGCTTTCTATTGTACAGTTTCATATACCCTTTTATATGTAACATGTTAGACGTAACATCAGTTTTCGTTGCACATCACTTTGCCCATGTAAAATTAGAAACAACGAATTACTTTGAAGAACTAAGCAGTCTGAGATTGCACCCATTATAGGAAAACGAGAAAAAGAGAAGGGGATTGGCTGACAGTGACCTCTTTCAACTCAGATCGTTAGGGCACTAGAGAGCTATGATATGCCATTGTACTTATGATAAATTATCGGTAACTATTTCTGCAACAAGTGGTTTTTATATGACACAGATGATGGGGTCAACGAGTATATGGTAGGTTAGGTTAAGTTAGGTTTGGAAGGCGTGTGCGAATGTATACATATATATATATATATATATATATATATATATATACATGTATGTATATATATGTATAAACCCGCACTTCCACTGGGAGACTTAATTGTCCATTGTGAGTGCCCTCATTTAATTGTCCGGATGAGGCACGTCTCTAACCACGGTTTCCGTCAGCAGTCCAGGCAATGTCTTTGTTGAACCATTTGGTTCTCCGGATGAAGGTAAGAAGATCCGATAGTTCCACTTTCGTTATCTCGGTTACACTATAGAAAAAGCGCGACCCCAAACATTGAAGTCTGCTCATCTGCAGCCTTGGACATTGACATAGAAAGTGAAGATTCGATTCTGTCTCTTCTTCATCATGACAACTTCTGCACAGTTCGCTCGTTGGAATGCGCCACCGTTGAAGCATTGGTGCAATAGCACAATGTCCAGTTATGACTCCTGTGAGCAGACGTACTGCAGATTTCGAATGCGATATATGACGGCGTTATCAAAATGGAACTTCCTGCAGGTGCAATACTGCAGATGATAAAGCACTGGTAGCAATGGTAAAGAGACCGGAAGATTTGCAGTTGGTATGCAATGATGCAATCTCCAGAGTGCGACCCACTTACACAACTTACACAATGTACGGTAATAGACTCTGTGGTAATGTACGCAGCGCTTTTTTTTGCACGTGATATAAGATCGCATACCAAAGTGTCACGGTTTGTGTTATCTCGAGAAAGCTGCTCATGCATACTATAGAGCTCAAGCACCTTTATAACAAAGCAGGAGAATGACCTACTCGAAGTCTAAGATTGGTTGAGCGCCAGTGATCTGTTGCGCAGTGGAAGCGGCAGAGTGCTCAGCAAAAGGTCGCTGGTCTTTTACGCTGATCCCTATCATAGTAGATTGGTACCAACGGGGGCACGGAGACGTTGACTTCTTTCTTATATCCAAATTATCATTCAATATGTTCGCTGCACATTCATTTGAGATGCTACCATATCAATAATTTCACGAATTTTTCTTCGATAACACTGTACTACAAATGGAAACTTTTGAAAACAAGCATAGACGGGACAAATGCACTAATGGTAATGGGGGGTCGCTGAGTCCGAATCCGTGATCCGTTTTGCTCTGATACGTCACAAATTGACAACAAAATTTTTAAAATGGGGGAAAAAAAATTGAAAATGTAGTTCATATTTTTTTTCATCAAAACATCCATTTTTACAAAAAAAAATTTTTCCATTTTTTTTTATTTTTTAACTTTCAAAATTTAAAAATTTTTTTTTTTTTTTAATTGATTTATTTTTTTGTCCTCGTTATCATCGTTCACTTTTATCTCGTTGTTAGCTTAACCCAGCCGTACCTGAGCCAGGTTCAAAAAAAATTTTTCCTCGAGTTACTTTCTTGATCTACTTTGGTTCCGGCTCGTCCTTAATGGGTTAAAGCAATGATGGCCAAACGTGTACTTAAGTGCAAAATGAGCTTTAAACTCTTTATACATATCGTATACAAATAGGCCAAATCAATTCTCAGGCTACGATAGTATGTAAGAATGCGATTGACGTACTTCAATAAGATGCTCAGTACGTAGGTGGAGAAAGAAAGCAACAACAACAGCATAAGTTGTAACGTTTTCAGAATGTTTAAAAGCCACTGTGTTTGCAAAAATACGTCTCCAGAACAGTATAAAAGTTTGACTTTAATTTAATATGTTCTTGAACAATTAAGTCTTAAAAATTAATTTAGATTTTGTTGTTATATTTCGAAGCAAGCTTGGAGTGGGCTGTCACCGGTCTTATTTTTGTACTAACTATTTTTATCCGATTAGTGTTTGAGAATCGCGATGTGTGCAAAAATGTAATCCAGCGAGTATGAACCAAAAATAAATCATCTTCGGACAAGTTATGAATAAAATCTAAAATTGAAAAATAAATCTTTCTCTTGTCAAAAATTATGTACCTAACTTACGTTTTTTATTTTATATTATATATTTATTTACAATGTGTTCAAAAATGAATACGTGAACGAGTCAAAAAGGAAACAACAATATATAAATTTATTTGTAGGTGTACATAAAGACATTTTTAGGATTTAATTGTTCAAGAACACAAAGTAGATTGATCAAGAAAGTAACTTGAGAAAAAAATTATTTTTGAACCTGGCTGAGGAGCTGCTCAGCGATAAGGTGCCATATAGCACCGCTAGGCATTACTGGGTTAAGCTTACAACGAGATAAAAGTGAATGATGATAACGAGAATGAAAAAATTACGAAAAAATAAATTAATTAAAAAAACTTTTTTTTTTAAATTTTGAAAGTGAAAAAATAAAAAAAATAGAAAAAATGGTTTTTGTTAAAATGGATGTTTTGATAAAAAAATATGAACTGCATTTTGAATTTTTTTTTTGTTTTTCGATTTTAAAAATTTTGATGTCAATAAAAAAAAATTGTGACGTAGCAGAGCAAAACGGACCACGGATTCGGACTCAGCGACCCCCCATTACCCTAAGTACACTTGTCCCGTCTCTGCTTATTTTTGGCTGTTGAACAGTGTAATCATTCAATTTAAGATTTCATTAATCATTTGTGGAGTTGTGATCTCATTAGGATATCTGTATTCTTTGTGCTTGTATTGTACGACGGAAACGAAAATCAGTAAACCACCTGTAAATCATTTTAATTGAAGAGTCTCCATAATTCTTATCAAGCTTTCTTATATGTTTCTTTTCACGTAAAAAATAGTTTTTAATCAACACACGGAATCCAATTTTTTCCACTTTGGCAAAAAAAAAAAACAAACGTATGCTTTCAATAGCTATCAACATATTTATATGAAAATGTTTGGAGCCTGATGGAAAATTGAAGTGGTCAAATGTAATAAGAAATTTGCATTTATGATGCAAACCTGTTAGATTTGTGCTCATTGAAGAACTGCGATAGAATCTCTATTCTCTAATAAGAGTTAATGGTAATCATATTTTTATAGCCACTAAAAATTTAATTTATTATAAGTTTAATTATTTCTGCTTGTTTTAAAAAAATTAAATTACATTTCATTACAAATTGATTGTCAACTCTTTAACATTACTAAAGTCACACAGCCACAATTAAATTAAATTGATTTGCTGTTGGTAAAAATGCCCCAAAAAATCAGCCAAAAAATTAAATATTAAACAATTTGGTTATATAGTATTTGCAATACTATATTATCAGTGTATGTATAAACATATGTAAATACAAATGCATACATTGTCTAATTTGTGGTGAGTGGCTTTAAAAGTAATTTGCTTCAATATTCAAATAATTAACTCAAAACTACAACTACAAATGCAATTCAAATATACATAACTTCATGTGTGAAATTGTAATTAATAATAATGAGAAACAAAAACATACACTCACACACACACACACACACACACCAACATTACAATCAATCCATACAAATATTTTATGTAAATGACAATGACGATGACAATAATCACTACGGAAAACTAATAACCAAAAATAAAATTTAATTAAAAACAACAACACAACATATATGCAAAACCACAAAAATGTTATATGACAGTATACGAGATTTGCCTAAAAATTTAATGAAAATTCATTCAAATTCCATGCGACAAACATGCGTCATAGTCATACAACACTAATCCAATAACCAATATAATCATATCTGATTTCGATGATGTTGATTTTTGTTGTTAAAGTTAAAACAAAATAAAAAAAAGAAAAACATAAATAAAATTAAATAAAAAAATAAATGAAAATACTCACAGGAATATTCGATAATTCGGATTATAGAATAAAGATATATTTATTTGTTGTTGGTACTGTGCACATATGTACACACACATATATACGAGTGTGCAGGTACTCGAATTTCCATATAATGCCAACTATAAAATGATTGCTATCAATGTACAGCTCTCTCCATTTGCATTTACATTAATAACACAGTGTCAGTGCAAATAATGTGCATTTATACAAAAGCGCGCCTGGCACATACCGCACACATAGGGGTAGTAAATCATGCGATTGTTTTGTGGTTGCCAATGTCATTTTTATTAAATGCTAACAGCTACAGCCGCCATTCACATCATTCACCTTTCTATTGGTTGCACCCGCTTGTCAACGACAATATTATCACTTTTAGCTATTTAGATATATACAGATGATCTATTGCTTAGTGAATATTTGTGCTTAGTACTTAGTTTAAAATAGTTGTAGTAATTGTGTTGGCGTTTTATTGAATAGTTAATAGCATCAATCACACACTTTTCTGTATGCATGGATATTACAAATAAAATTCAACAAACAAAAAACCATTTTATTGTATTTTTAGATGTGGTGTGATAAATTTGATGTAATTTCATATCAGTGATTTATACACTTATTTAGATATAATTTGATTTAATAAGAGAATTAAAAATTTTAGTCAAATACGTGTAGAGTCTTGAACAATGAACTCATTCATGTTGAACAAAATCGGAGGAAATATTTATGGCTAAATGCAACTGAAGCTAAGAGACTGTTGAAATATGCAGCGTGACATTTCAAAATACCTGTTTATCGAAATAAATGGTATGTACTTAACAATTAAAAATGAGGTGGTAAAATTTTGTTGTCGAAATTTTCTTGAACTATTGAAACACTCAAGTTGTTTGCTTATTTCAGCCCTGGAAGTCTGAATACTGGATCATATGACAAGCTGAAAGCAAAAACGGGTTAAAGTTTTTATCAGAGCAAAAGTGGAATAAATTCATTTCCCAGCGCAAGAACGGTACAAGTAATACGGCTTGGAGTGAAAAGGAAGTAACTTAAAGTTAGAGCAAAAATGAGAAATCAATTCTTTCAGAACAAAAATGACACAGCAACTTAAACCGTTTTTGCTCTGAACGAAATTATTATATCATTTTTGGTCTTACTTCTAAATTAATTCTAATTTTAAACTCATTTCAGCGCTCACCCTCTCATTTTTTGTGCACATGCGACGACAAAAGTTCAAAGGTCATGCACAACAATAAATAAACAATATTTAATTAAAAGTCTCTGTGACGTCATGACATATCGTTGGCTCATTTTAACATAATATACAGTCCCAATGAGGTCATTTGAAAATTTTGAAGCGAAGTGGAATTTTTCAAAAATGTGTGGTGTTTTCAATTAATATTTGAAAATGCATTTTTTATAATAATAACTAATTAAAAGAAACAGCACAATTTTATATACACTTTATTGAAATTATAAAATTGAAAAAAAAAGACAATAAAAACTCAACCCCAGAATACTAACGATAATTGATTCGACCAACATCGTTTATATTTTGTAGCACAGTTTTTCTCTTAGAACGTTTTAAAAATGATTTTTTTTTAAAATAAAAACATTAAAAAAACGAGAAGTGCTGAGAAGGTCTGGAAGTATGTGGTTCCCAATATGTTCTGATTGATTCTTAGGCAATTGACCTCATTAATTTTGTCTGGTTTCAACCGTCATAGCTTCAGCAACTTTTGCAGAGCCTGACCCTCATCCTTCAAGCATCATGTCATCGACAAACTACCTGCTGCCAATGTTACGGTAGTTGTTGCTACTATCGACTCTGAGCTGATTAACTTTATCTTTTTCGCTTTCCCGTTGGTGCAT
Source organism: Toxonevra muliebris (assembly GCA_963691655.1). Taxonomy (NCBI): domain Eukaryota; kingdom Metazoa; phylum Arthropoda; class Insecta; order Diptera; family Pallopteridae; genus Toxonevra; species Toxonevra muliebris. The sequence continues at coordinate 24,409,064 of OY829326.1, forward strand.
CGTCATGTATTAGTATCCATAATTGCATCTGTTGTCACAATAGTTTAATAATTTAAGCTTTTCTAAGGTGCTACCTTAATTTCTATTGCCTTGTGAACAACTTTATTCTCTGTTCAGAAGCATCCAGCGCAAAAATTACCCATTATCATCGAAACTATAGTCAGCTTCTGCACGCTAGTACAACAGTCGGTTGGAAGATTAGATCATTATTTTCTGCGCATTCCACCGCCATGTCTCAAATAGAATACTTTGCTTGTCGATGCGTTTTCTTCTATTTACTCAACATGACTCAACCTGCAAAGCTGCTGGGTTATCTGCTTTTGACGATATTAGGGTCGGCCTATAGTTTCTCATCATTGGTCATCAACTTTAACGTCTAAATATCATACATTAGGAGGCGAAAGATGAAAAACTTATAGAACGTTATTTTTGTTAGTCTAGAGGGTGCTTTTCCATTGTCTAATAACCCTGTAGTGGCATCTGTTAGGAAGAATAATTCTGTGCTTGATCTCCAAGCTGGCATTGTTGATGTTGTATCTTAGATAAAGCATGAGTGTCATTTAAGATTGTTACATTTTGCCAGTAATTTTTTGTTTGTTGACACACACTATTTCACTCATGTAAATTTTTCAAAGTTATTCCTCCCACAAAATTTTTCTCGACTTGGAAACAGGATTCCACAGCTTCATATTTGGGAAAAATACATTACAAGATCTTTAAAAGGATACCTGAAATAAAGTTGTGTAGATGCAAACTGATTTTCAAAATAAATTTAAAAATTGAAATAAACTAGGAAAGGGAGCCTCAAAAGGCAACAAACCACTGAAAATGACATTAAAATTATGGAAGCTCAAAAACAAAAAAATACGCCCCTCGGTCGTATTGGGCGGGAGGAGGGTCCGTTGGGATTCGTCGTTAAAAAAAAAAACAATTTAAGTAGTTTATTATGAATGAATTTAATACCTACTTATTTACGAGCCAATTACCTTTACATGGTTGTACGAACCTGTGCATGATTGAGTGCGTGTTTTGTGCTTGTGTGCCGCTATTAAAACCATTCAAATTTAATTTCCTGTTTTATTTTGCAATTTCCTTTTAATTCAGTGATTTAATGTTTTTTGATTATGCGTTATTGATCAATCAAACAATGGGAGCGCGTTTAACGCAGGCGACTACAATAGCAACAACAATAATAATAACCGTAACTACAACAACAAATATGACAATAACAACTATTACCAACACAATACACACAATGACAATGACAAAAACAACAACAACAATAACAGTTGATATTTAAAACTCATGTATACGATTATCCTTTTGACATTTCACACGCTAAATGTAACCACAAATAACCACGAAAACAATGCCGCAGTGGCATCAGCAGTAGCGGCTGTAGCAATAACTGCAATAGCGCATAATACCAACAACAACAATGGTAATATTCCCTTCATTTAGTATTACTAGTATGTTATGCTTGTTATTGTTGGCCAAAAATGTTGACACATTTCAGAAAAGTCTATGTAGAAAATTGTGTTTGGTGCATTTGCAACAAAACAGAATTTAATTTTCAGACAATTAGTGCGAGTCTGCTTTTGAAAGTGCCTGCCTAAATGATAGACGACAATAGCACAATGCCATTCTAAACGAAAAATGTTAATGCGATATACATGTGTATGTTTAAGTTTTACGTACATACATCTAAATGCGAACAACGAAGCACGAACTGGTGTTGACATTGCTGTTTATATGCAACTGTAAATACCTACACAGTTTTTCAAAAATGTTAAAAAAAAAGCTACGAAACTACTTGAAAGTTGCATATCGCTCATACCACATGTAGTCCCGCATATGTTCGATACCTGTTTGTGCAGTTGCATTTCAAAAAACACACAAACTTTTCAAATATTTATTTTTCACTTTAATATGCAGTAGTATCGACGTATCTATTGATACTATTTTCATGCATTCATCAAAAAATGTATCTTCCACTTACCACACTAAGAGGAAGATAAAAAAGAAACCGAAATTCCTTCAAGTGTAAATGATAGTGTGCAGTTAGTAGCAATGGCCATTTCCGTATCCATTCACTTAAGCCTACATATGTTCATATGTATTTGTGTATGTACATATTACATTTATATGAGTAGTCTTCAGTATTTTAACTCTCAACAGTCTTTTTGTTTGTATGTGTGTTTATAAACGAACAACATATCCACCTAAAATATTTACTTACGAACTTACCTACAATACTCACTGCTGCTTTTGTTTGTATATGTTTTTGCAATACATTCGTATAACATTTTTGTGCAGTATAAATGAAGACAAAATTACAAATCGATTAGCCGATATGTTCTGGTATTTATGTGTACGTGTGTATGGGAAACAATATTGTGCATATGTATTTGTTTAAACATTTTTCTCAAGCGTAAGAATTTGTAAACACTAAATGCCTACATTCTTGTATACTTATATAGAGTATAAATGAAAAGTTGCAAATAAAAAATTATTGCTTGTGTAAGTGTGCATTCCAGTAGAAATTCAATTGCCAATTTGTAAATATTTGGTTGTTTTTTTTTTATTTTTGATAGGAATTTTCTCGTAAAGATAAATTTATGCTGGTTTACGTATATAGTGTGCACAAAATATTTGAGCTGCTACGTTTTGATAATTGTAAATATGTATTTCCAACCTTTTTAATTGAATACTTTTCTTTAAATCGAAACACTGTGTGGCAAAATTCAAATTTCAACAAGGGGTGTAACTTAAGAATTTGAAAAAGAAAGTGCTACTTGGTAATCTGTTATTCATAGTTTTTTTTTAAATTAAACAGAAGAGTCAACGATTTTTTTCAGTATAAAATTTTTGTCCTGGGACGGAATTTAAAAAGTTTGAGAACTAATAAAACTATTAGAAAGATAATTACAAAAATCGTTAAATAATATTATTTCATCACCAGAAGCCGTAATTTAATAAAAAGTTTAAAAAAGGCAGGTGCCGAGTTTGAGAGGGGTCAGGGGGCATGTGATTTTCCACTTTCAATTTTGAATTGAGTTTTTAAAATTGACATCAAATATATTTCAGAATGTTTTAAAATTAAAAAAAAAAAAAAACAGGTAGACATTTTAGATTTGAGCAAATTTTATTTTATTTGAAAGGGGAAAAAATTTTGGATTTGGGCAAGCTATATACTATTATATAGTAAAAAAAAGGCCAAATAATATTCTTAAAAATTTTCCACTTTATTACTTTTGAAATAAGTCGAAACTTACAAAAATACAATATTATTTTCTATCTCTTATTAAATTTTGAAGTTCTTTAACTCAGCCGAAGGACGAAAACTTCAAACGAAAACAAATCTTTAACTTTGGCAACGTATAAAAATGAACCTATGAATGCAAGATTGCTCAGTAGCATCCTCTTTCACTCAATCACAATCCAAAGCCAGCAATATGTTTAGTATTGGCGAATAGGGGAATTAAAGCACAGGAACTTGCCTGGCGGGTTGCAATAAAGGTTCAGGATTTTTTAAAGTAAACACTCTTATAAATAAAGTTGTTTTGATTTCTCAAATTCCAATTGAATTTGATTTTTTTTTTGAAGTGGGGAAGATGATAGGTAGGAAAGCTCAAAAGCTTGTGTGCGGCTTTCTTTAATCAAAATTTATCATTTTGAATGGAAATATTTAAACAACTATTGCTGTATTCACAATATAAAATAATTAAAAAACAAAATTATGTTTTAAGTATTTTTTAAACTAATAACGACTTATGCTGTTTTGCTATTTACCCCCCAACAAATATCATGCAACTAATTTCCTTCATCTATACCAATATCACTTAGTGAAAAACTGAGATGCCATTATAAATTTATTTCAATCACATACCTGCTACTCAATTTAAAATTTATTTACCTATTAATTTTCAATTTTAAATATCATTCAAATTGCATTCAAATAGCACCAAATTGCTATCATATATCTCCTATTTAACTACTTCTCAACACACTAACGTTTAACTATATAAGTAGGTAAGTATTTGCATTTATTCAAATATGCTTATTTTCCCCCTTCCTGCACGTCATCAAGAGCGCTTAATATTGCTTCATAAATTTTCCATCTTGTTGGCTTCTTGACAATTATTAGCCTGTCTTGCTTGCTGCACACATATCTCAACCATGTTGTTGTGTGCTTATCAAAATCCAATAACTGTAGAAATATGCTACTCTTCATGTGCACATATACACTCATATATACACTCAAAAAAAAAAAAAAATAAAACCATTTAGTTTCACACTTTTCGAAAAAAAATGCACTGTAAAGCATTAGGAAAAAAATTTTTTTTTTTGACTTGATGCCAAAAATGCAAATTATTTATAGAATATCTCTTCATACATATTGCTTATTATTGTTGTTGTTGTTCTTGGTGTTGGCACAAAAAGTATATTTTATACAATTACGACAAAACATTAGTAGTAAAATACATAGGTATGTACATATTTAAATTCATTTTAAAGGAACTTCGATTGTTGTGGTATATTACGCTGTTGATTCTGGACACTTTTATATAATATATGAACAAACTTTCAGGTTTAAGTTTGAGGTCTTGACAGAGTTTATTTATGTGTGATAAATATTGTTCAGTAAGCAGTCAGGCTTTGCTCAGGCGCAATCAATAGCACTGATTGTTGGACAGACGGAAGACTGGACAATAGGAGAAAGTTTTTGGATCTCTTCTCTTATCAATCTTGCATAAATTGCGGATAGCGCTCATTTATGTAACTAGGTATGTTTTGCGGAAATTTGACCATATATCCAATTGGCGAAACCAAATTCTTGACTGTGACATTGACGGCATTTTCAAAGTTAGAAACTATATCTTTTTTCACAAACTTATTTATACTAAGACTCCAATTTACCTGTATGGGAAGCTATAATTTACACAATCTAACAAAACAAATTATTTTACAACTTACTTAGACAAAATGAAATGTGATACTAAAACGACGCTTAGGTGCTAATTGTTCTTCCACAGTAGAGGTACTAATCACCTACCTAAATATTGAATTTACTTTTGTGGCCAATGCCATATTTAGAGGGAGGTTCGACCCTATTTCCCTATTTATTGCTATCGTTTTCTTTCTTAAAAGTTAGAAATATAAAGAAATAAAATTTGAAATTTTAGTTAGGAGTTTGATTACGGATTTGAAAAGAAAGGTGAAGCTATGGTAACCAATCTTGTATTCATAGTTTTTCCAGGTTATCAGGTTAATAAATGTTTTTGATTTAAAGTTTTGGTCCTGGAGCTGAGTTTAAAAGGGTTAAAAATTAATAATAAGAGTCCTGGTTATTTTACTCATTTGAAAGGTAATTTCACGAAAAGGGTGAAAAAGGAAGATTATGAAGGAGTAGCAAAAAAGATTCTTAAAAAATCTGCATAATATTCTTCATAATAACTCAGCAAAATTGACTCTTTCCGGATTCCCGTATTTCTTTTTTTACTGTTCGTAAATCTAACGCGTCGAATCACCTGATGCTGGAAAAATTTAAAATAATATAGCCAAAAAATTTTACACTTTATTTCCTTATAAGCCATATCAATAAAAACGGTACAATGCTGTAGGTGAGAGTAGAGAGAGGGACGAAAGAGCTTGAGAGTTTTTAAGGATAGCTGCAGGCTTTATCTGTGATATGGGAAATAGTCGGAACATAAATCAGAAGAAAGGAAATCACAGAAGTATAAGAGATCTACCAGGTAATTTATGGACTGAAGTTAGTTAAGAGTTTTTATGGGATAAAGTTCCAAGTTCCTCCTAGGTCCTCCAAAAGCTGTAAGAGACTCCAACAAATTCTATTGTTCATTAAGCCTGTTAAAATATAACTTCAAATAACGAAATTAACATGAACTTAAGTCATGACTTTGAAAATTAACCTCTAGATTTAATTTTCATAGTCTCCTGAAAAACTATCATGAACTGATCGAATGGGGCCCGTTCAGAAAAAATGACACCTAGAATCATTTTCTCACAAACACACACACTCCCTCATGTTCTAGACTTTTAAATAACGAACGGTTATGCAGACTAGCTACAATGGAAAAAAAACAACAACATAAGTGTGTAGAACGGTAGTGGTAGTTTCTTTCAATATCTCTATTCAGTAAAGATATTTGGAATCGGATATTGAAAGATTAAGAACTATCACTAAGATCACTGATGAGGAATCGTGGCGAAATCCGAAACGGCGTCTGATTTGCCCGTCTCTACATACATTGTTGTTGTGATGACTACATTTGTTCATTAAGCCTGTTTAAATATAACTTCAAATAAATTCTATTGTAATTTGAATTTAACAAGACAATCTTAGGATATTAGTTTAGTGGATTATTCAGTATACAAAACAAACACCACAAGAAGATAGCTATAATAAAGCACAAATATTTCTTTTTGGGTTCTTTGGGTTCGTTAAGAAAATATCTTTATTTTGCCATTTTCTCTACCAGTCAAATAACTTTTTTTGATTTCCATCATTTGATCTTAAGTTAATGTTAACTTTTCCTTTATATCACAATCTTCGAAATTCCATAATTACTTAGGCATGCTAGCTTGTAAAGTAAGTGTGTATATATGTGTGTGCACGCCAGTATTCATTGGCTGCCTACTCCAATAATGTGCGCGCTCTTACGCTGCGCGGCATAGCGTTTTTGTGTGATTTATTCGATTGTGTGCTTTCGTAAATAAATGCATTTTGTATATGCGCTTAAAATTGCAATATTTGTTGCTGCAATTGCGCGCAAGCGACTGTTGCTGATGTTGATGTTGGCAACACTCCAATTTATTTACATACACATATACAAATAAACAAACCTATACTATATTCTATATACTTAAGTTTTTATGTTTTTTTTTTTTTTGTGCAAAAGTCATCAGATTTTTCAATGTTGGCAACAACTATTCGCTGCCGTTACACTGCTGCTGCAATTGCTGCTACTAGGTTTTTTTTTTTTTTAATTTGAGCAGCAGCAGCTTCAGCGGCATGAATCGTTGAGTATGAATTACTATTTGTTGTTTGCTTTTTTCCTTCTTACCTACATACACTGTAAATGTGTGCAACAAGAACAACAACGAGAACGGAGAAAAGCATTAAATGAGCACTTGAGTGCTTTTAAAATAACATCGTCATAATTTTCTGTCAGATTTTGTTATCTTTTTCAGTTAAAAAGTTTTCTTTTTTTCACTTTTTGGTTGTGTTTTTTAGTTGTTTTTTTTTTTGTTTTTTGTTTGCATTTGCATTATTATTAAATTAAAAAAGTTGAGAGCAAGGTTCATGAGTATAAAAATTAAGAAAATGAGTTAAGAGAAAAAGTGCAAAGTATCATAAATAATTTATTTTTTCAATATATACTTAAAATTGTCCTGACTAATTCATTCAGTTTCGAGAATAATGGATTATTGCAGCTGCCCTGTCAACAATGAGGAAGAAACTGTTGCATACTTTCTGTGTGAGTGTTCAAATCTGGCAAAGATTGGAGTCAGACTCAGGCTAGAAGGGAGACTCATATTAAAAAGTAACAACTGCTTAAATTAACCTAACAATCAATAATGTGCCAATATTATTTTAATTATTAGTAAGGAAGACTGACTGAAGTTTAGCGCACAGCTCAAATCATTAGAAGAAAATTTCTCTACATGGCGAAAGTAATTACTAATAAGTAATTTCTTCACCTCTAATTGGGAGTAGGTGGGAGCGCTGGAAGTATATATTCGAAGAAATTACTAACCAAAACTGTACAGCATGGAACACAAATTCTATTAAAGGGATTTTATTCTCTTAGCGCCAATACAAATTCAAAGAACTTTACGTTCCATTTGAATTGAAAAAGAATATTGAGAAGGATTTCCCTTTGACCTCTCTCCCGTGGATATAAGATATATTTTAAAATAATTTTTATCAGGACCGAAAAATATCGGCTTGACCATAGAATCTTGGCAATCAACAGGCACCGCCTTATATCGTCATAAATGGATGTTCACCGCTTATTCCAATAGAAAAAAACATTTTTGAAAATGTTGATGTGTATTTTAGCGCAGCTATAAGATCCGCCTAGATTCGCATCCTAAACTGTTACATAGCGAGGCTCAAGAATGAGATCGTTAATGAATAGTTTTAGAATGCGGGTTTAGTTCACATAACACGGCACACTTCTTAAGTTGACATCAATACTCGATTTTCAATTTGGAAAAACCTGTGGATGTGATCTGTACTTTGGTCGTTGACCTTTGAGTATATGCAAACAAAAATGCTGCTACAGTTCCCATAACCCTCCCTCGAACCTCTCCACACTCTGGGGTTTGACCTTACTTTTGATTAAAATAGATTACTTAAATACGGATAAAGATTTCGATTGAGATTGCTACAATAACAACCGCTACAGCTCCCATAATCTTTTCATAAATCTTTGCAACCTCAAGCTCAGAATTCAACATTTGTAATTGCAGAGCATTCCAGCACATAAATAAATTATTTAAAATCTTTGCAAGTCTGTTGTTGTAATCGATTGGATAAGTTTAAGCGCAATATTAAAGTCAGGGATGCAAACCGGTTTTGAGCCATTCACAATTTGAGTCTCTCGAATCGAATCGTGAACTAAACCATTTTTGTTTTATTTAAGTTGAACCAAATCAAAACCAAACCAGGTTTGTTCGAAAAAATGGTCTAATATAAGTCAAAAAGTAAACCATTCCTTAGAGCCAAGAATAAGTTCTGAAGTAAATGCAAATTCAGCATAATTTAGAAAAACTGTTGTGAAAATTGGGGATATCAGACAATTACCATGTACTGTTCTGAATATTTTCAGCGTTGGATCATAATCGCCCATACCATACATACCATACAAGTGATACTTTCAAAGTGCAATATCAAATTGAACACTACGAGATTTTTGAATCAAACCATTTGAACTCTGAGATAGGCATCTGGGCCTAATTAGGCCCATTTTGAGTTTAAACACGTATATTTTAGTTGTTTCTTGACGAATCGATCTGAAACACCATGACTTCTTGCACCAATTTTTTCTGAGCACAAAACAAACAAAATTTGTTTCAATCGGAACAAGTTGATAGAAAAACAAATTTTTTTTTTATTGTCTCAACCTCTAGGCTAGGGGGTAACTAGGCCTAAGTAAGCCAAGGTGTTTATTTTGTGTACTCGTAAAATTTGTAGCAAATTATTTTGAATTTGAAGTTTATTTAGACGCAAAAGGTAATTTTGGGGTTTAAGGAAAGTATATATAAAAAAGCTAGTGCCTTCTGTGTTTCCTATGGTTTGGAGGAAGAATGTGAAGAGACGGCGGATCACTTTCTTAGTGTCTGCCCCGCTTTCTGCCAGATCAGAGTAAGCATATTTGGTACTGAAGTGTTGGGAGACGAACACCTGAGCTCTCTAACACCGCAGGATATACTAAGATTTATTAATAAGTCTGGTAGATTTAAAGAATAGCAAAAGGGAACACAGGATCTGGTACAATTGACTTAAAACTTGTGAGTGCTGTATTCTTGAATACTTCGTTTGTCTGTTCCAAAAAAAAAAAAAAAAAAAAATGTATAAAAAAAAATTTATATAAAAAAATATATGTATGTATGCGTAAATACATACACACACACACACATACAAATTATTGCCACATCTATGTGTTTTGCTTATGTAATCATAAACCGTTTATCTGATCTTAGTCAAATTTGGTGTAGAGATGCACTTGTATGTGTGTCAAGTTGTGGGCTATAAAATGTGGCCGTATCTCAAAGTGGGCGTGGTATTTTCGCAAAAATCCAATATTTTTGAATATCCACGTAAAATGGTAATCCGATAGTTCATGAACTGGTGAACAGTGAAATATATAAAATTTTAACTAAAAATTACTTGTTACTTCCAAAATTGGTATAACACTAAGAAACGCTATTAATTTCAATTAATATTTCAATAAAAAAAATATTTTTGGATTTTAAAATGCAAAATTTTAAACTAAAATTAAAAAAAAATTTCAAGTTTATTTAAACTTTGAACTTAAATTCCACAAAAACTCTCTAAACAAAGGGTCGATTCAAATTACCTCCAAACATCACCTAAATCACAACAAAAATTTTCATTAATTAAAACTATACAGTTTTCCTAAATTTTGTAATTATGCAAACACCTTCTTTGCTTGTAATTTTCAAGTAGAAAAACGCATGTTGGTAATTCGGATCGATTTTAAAAGTTAATTTTTTTTAGCATACTTTCTAAAAAGGTACTTATTTTTACCAAACTATAGTAGAATATTTAGTGAACAAAACCCTATATAAATTTTGAGCAACAACATGCTGTAATATCTATCGTTTTAATCACTGGGGCCTAATTAGGCCCAAGAGATCATGTTAGCGCCTCCTAAAGAGGTGCCCATCGAAGGGTTAATACCGAACCAGTGACTCGAAAATGCAGAAAAACCGGCTTTTAAGCCGAACCACTGGTTCAGAGAGACCATGAATCGCTGAACCACTAAATTAGCTTGGTTCACATCCCTGATTAAAAATACCCCGGTCATTGTTGTGTATTTATTCACAAAGCAGTAACTATTTAGAAATAGTACATAGTATATTTAAATAATATGTAGGTATGTATGTAAAAATAGAAAATGGAAATATGATGTCCGTGAACGATGAAAATTGTGTCAAACGACGACTGTGAAAAGGTCAACTCACTTAAATATGGAAGCAATGAGCAAACATAAATAAACACAAAAACAAAGTTTATTCAAGGTATGAAATAATAATTTGGAAAATGAAAAACGACAAATATGAGTTTTTATTTTTATAGATATATAATATTATTTCGAAAACACTTTCTTAACTTAAATTACATAAGTTAAAGTCGTAACTCATTAAAATACGTAGATATTATGTAACTAAAAAGGAAATGTCAGCGTGGAAGTGAAGGTAGAAGCAGAGAAGAAGCTAGCAATATTTTGGCAAACATTTTCCAACACTTAAGTACACACCATCGTACACAGAGCACTTAAAACAATCAGAGTGGGAAAAGTTTTTGTACCGAATTTAATTGTACTTAATTGTACTCAAAATTATTATATTTAAAATAATAAACAAAACTACGTAACAAAGCAAAACAATAGAAGATTGAAGCTGACACAGAAGCAGAAGAAGCAAAAGGATAAATTCAAAAAGTTCTTCGTTGCTGTCACTACAAGTGACAATAAAACTTTCATCATTTATGGCTGTTTTTTTTTGGTTGCTGATTGCGTAACATTGCGTTGACGTCTGTTGTTGATGTGGTTCTTCTTCTTCTGTTGCTGCTGCTGCTGCTACATCTCATTGACGTTGATGGGAGTTTCATAAAGTGTATATATAAAGTGTATGGAATTTGTTTGTGTCTTTGTGTTTTGCTTGACAAATTAAGTTGAAACGTGAGGTGAAATTTTGTGCACTTAGCTTAAAAGTGTCGCAACAAAAGTAACACAAATTTATAATTTTAATCTACATTCATAATTTCTTTGTTTTAAATAGTGTGAAGTTTCATTTTTTTTTTGTTGTTAATTGTTGCTTGCAACGTAACGCTGTAAACGTTGCTTAAGTTGCGTTGCGTTGTCATTAGAATTAATTGAAAAGAAAACAATTTATGGCAGCTCATTACTATGAGTCATTTGTGTGTGCAATTGCAAGTGTGTGCGTGTGTGTGAGATAGTGAATTTAATTGAAAAGGATATTTCTTGGAGAGAGCTTTTAACGCTTTCTTAGATGACCAACAATTGTTATTCGTGATATTTTAAAAAGCATATAATTTTTTTTTTATTTTCCGTGAATTCTAGTTTTTAGCTTAATGGTAGGAAATAATAAAAACTAATGTGGAAATATGAATTATTTAAACTCAGAATGCACGCACACTTATCTATGCCTATATGCTTATAGGCTGACTATGAATAAATTACTTTCGACTGTTTTTAAATTTGTTTTTTAGTATGAAATGTTGTTAGAAATGCATTTCTTTCAGATTGAAGTTAATGCCCGTATAATAAATATCACAATAATCTAAGCAAGTAATTATATGTTTGGTTTATAATCAGTTATCAATGATGCGGTCAGCGCCTCTCTTACCGACCCTAAATACCAACACAAGCGTGTTGCTGTAAGGTCTTAGGAGATGTTTCTAGGATCTTGCTTTCAACCACCGTATTATAGTACCATACACAGGGAATGGTCTGAAAATGTATTGGTGGATTTATCTACCATCTTGGGTCTTAAGCTCAAAGCCCGCTTCTAACATTCGAAAACATATCAATTACATTTTTTTGATTTTACCCGTTCTACCCGTGAAATATTTTAATTTTTGCCAAATTTGTTATTGATTTATATAAGGCGTAATCCAGATGGTACATCTTCCAATTGTTTAATATTCCACGTCACCTCACAGCCTCATTGATCCTCAGAATTAAAACCAAGAATACAAATTTTTTGCTCTTTACTTTTGATTTTGAACTCAAAAGAATTATTCTCCTCTTAATGGATTGACAAGAAATGCTCTTATCTTTAGCTGAAGCTGGCAAGCAATGAACAGAAAAAGTATGTCAAAAACTGACGTTTTTAATGCAGGTATGACAGGGAATTATTTTTTCATAAAACCTATACTAAACTGATAAAGGATAATCTAAATGTAAAGCTGGGGTTGACTAGAATTATTACATTATCGTTAAAAATCTCAATAGATACTGGTTCCTTATTCGAGACTTAAAAAGGAATGCCTTATTGCTATGTTCAATATGAAAAGAAATACTTTTATCGTATAGTTTTGCGAAATATGTATAAGTACAACTCCTGTAAAGTGCGCTGGCGACTGTAAATATCTAGATTGAAATTTGCTACTGTTTGCCAAGAAATAATACCGATTTCAACCCAACGCAGTTTCAAGCTGAATACACCGTTACGTGTTATAAATTAAATATTACTCATACGCACCGACAGCCAATAACATTAATCGAATATTTAATATGTATAGATATTTGCATTATTATTTGCTAACAGATATACATTAAAATGAGAAAATTCACTTTATGACTAACAAGAATTCCCTTAACTTACATACACTACAAAATATCAATATAAATATAATTCTCCCACTCTCTAGACTAATCGTCATATTTTCAATGACTTACAAGTGGCTCTAAAAAAAGCAATTTTGTAATGTAGTCACGTTTTTACTTTAAACATCAGCATTATAAGCTGAAAAAGACTTTGCCCAGTGTATCATCTAGAAGGAAAAATGCTTCTGATGTTACTCCTACTGCTACACACCTCGATGAGCAGTTGTTTTATTGGAAATATATTGAACTTTTTTGCTTCTCCTGTATATTTTTTAATAAACTTTGATAACATATAAATAAAATATTGCAATGTATAAAAAAAATATAAGGGAAGTGTAATGCTTGACAGTATAACTTGAGCGTTGGTGGATACTTTAAAAAGATGATGGGCTCACAAAATGCTTCAAAGCAAGTCATATGCAGACATGAACGTCTGATTATGAAGGAAATAGAGGGGGGTCGGAGATAAAAGATATTTAAGGTAGAGCTTGTTTTAGATAGAGGTTCATTAAAAGAAAAGGCGTTTAAAATATGAGGTCTTTAGAGACCGGAGGTTCTGTAGCTCTGAAATAATACATTATCTGGACTAGACTCTGGTTTTACGTTTTGTTATAAGCAAGTAGAGATTTGTTTTTCGTATGGTATGGATAAGCTTTAAGTCCTTAACTGATGTTAAGTATTTCATTTCTCATTTAAAAATATTAATTTAATTTTAATCTCTGAGATATTTATCTGCATTAAGTGTTTTTTTCTTAAAAAATATGAGAATGTTTCGTGTTCCCTCTTTTCTTTTTTAAGAGACGCTCAAGAATTTTACAACAAACAAAATGGCCGCATTGATGTATTTTTTATGTTTTGCATTATGTTGAAGGCGCTTTTGAAGTATGTGTCTATTATTTTTACATATACTACATACATAAGTTTTTATGTATGTATTTGTGCGTTGGATATGCTAATGTGCAATAAATATGCGTATTGCAATAAATTTAATATTTACCTACAAGTGGGTATGAATAAATATAATATACGCATATAGTTGTATAACAGTTGAAACATTAAAATTGAGGACTGAAGAAAATATATTTGATTTTAGCGAATTCAACCAAAAATTTGCATGTGTATGAAAATTTCAACAAAAAATTTGTTAAGAATTTAAATTACTATTTACTATTATGAATAATATTAAAGTATGATATACATGCTGTAATAAAATATGAGAAAATATTATTATTAAAATTATTTTTTGCATCCAATGTATATTTTTTGCTGCTGCCTTATTCCCTCCTCTCGTACAAAATGGAGTAAAATGAGTCTCGATATTTTCGCTATGACTTTCAATGGTTGCTCTTCCTTTTTTTTTTTGTTATGCGTGTATGTATGTGTCTTGTTGTATTTTGTGTTTATAAATGCGCATTTTCATGCTCTTTTGTGTGTGTGTGTGTGCGGCAAAGTTATGATACCTTCGAGAATTGCGCATATTTGAGAGCATATTTCAATATAACTTTTATAGAAACACATACAGATGAAAACATACGCTTATGTATAGAACTACATGCTTTAACATATACATGCTAGGAATGCATGTGGATGCACTCAAATACATGAACAAATGCATGTAAAGTTCCTATGCATAAACTGTTTTGAAAAATAAAAAATAGCTTGCAAATGACTATAACATTTTATGAATCATGAAAAACAGTCACATAAAAAGAAGTTTCAAAGTACAAACAAGAACCGTGTTTTTTCCCATGTAATAACGAGATAAGGTTAATAATCTGACGGATAAAAAAAAAAACATAATAGAAAAATTCTGGCATCTGGTTGATGATGAAATGTGGTATTAGTATTGGCATGTTATAAATTTTACTTCAATTTAAAAATATGAAGTGGGAAGAATAAGTAAGTATTAAATAAATAACTCGCTTTCTTTGTTGCTGTAGTATTACTAATATTTTCTTTACTTTGTTAATGGTTTACCTCATTTTGCTAAGAATTCATTCTTGGACCTGGAAACTGGACAGGAATCTAATGGTGTACAAGCGGAGAATGAAGATGAGTCAAGCAAACATTTAGGAAGACTTAAATGTCTGAATTTAAAGTCTTCAGAGTGAGTAAAGTTTCCTTAACTCCTGCTCGGAAGGTAACTGCAAATTCTAATGAATTTTCCATTTTTCATTCCATCTAAGAATTTTGAGTTTCTGTAGTTTCAACAACTGGACCTTCAACTGCCAAGAGACAATTTCACTTAGCACCAATACTCAAAATTCTGAGGTGATAAATTTTTTCAAGATATCCAACCGTCAGGTTCACAAAAGCGACATGCTCTGTAAAATTCAAGTTTTCCAGGTGACAGGTTCCTTAAAAGACAAATCACCCAAAAGTTAAATTCACCAAATTCCTCAAGTAACAAAATCACTAAGCGTCAAGTTTCCAAAGAGTCCAAGTGAACACAAATTATGTTTAGTTTCTCCGGAATGCAAACAAAAATGACCGGTTTTCCGATTTCTAAGCCGCTTAAGTGCAAAGTTTTTTAAGTGCCAAGCTACCCCGATTTCCAAAATCTCTAAAAGCCAGGTTTTTCAAATGCTAAGACTTAAAATTCTTCAGGTGATAAGTTCCTCAAGTACCAAGTGCACCCTAATTACTTATGCACAGTGGCTGTAATATACAAATAAAAGGTTCTCCGATTTCTATGTTCCCAAGTGTCTGGTTTCTTAAGTATTATGCTTCCCAAAAACCAATTTGCTTAAGTTCCCCAAGTTGGGAGTTCCCCAACCTTTGAAGTTTTCAAATGCCAAGTTCTTTAAATGCAAAATCCTCCAAGTGCCAAGCTTTCCAAGTTTATTTTTTATTGATTAACTTAAAATGGCAAACACTCCGATCTCAAAGAAATTATCCAAGGTACCCAAGTTGAAAGATCTTCAAAAGCCAGGATCCCTAAGTGGTAAGATTTCTTAGTTTCAGATTCTTCACGATCTAAGACTCATAATAAGGAAGTTCGGCAAGAATTATATTTTCAAAGCTCCAAAATACCCAAGAGCCAAGTGCAAATCTGCTAAAGAGCTAGGTTCCCCAAGTATCAAATTCTCCAAGTTTCAATACTCCTAAGAGTTAAATTTTCTAAGTTCCAAAAGTGTCGAGTTCACCAAGATCCAAGATAACCAAGAGCCAGGTTCCCAAGTTTTAAGTTTCATAAAGTGCCAGGTTCCCCAAGTTCTAAGATTTTCAAGAGCTAGGTTCCCCAAGTTCCCGTTTCCCTAAAAGCCAGGTTTCCTAAGCTCTAAAGTCCTAAAGTGTGAAATTCTTTAGGTTTTAAGGTCATCAAAAGCAAGGTGCCCAAGTGCCAAGTTCCCCAAGTTCTAATATCGCCAAGAGCCAGATCCCCTAGGTAAATGTTAAATTCTCCCAGATCCTCAACAGCATGGTTCCTTAAATATTCCCCCAGACTCATGTTTCTCAAGGGCTAGGTTTCCCAGGAGCCAAGTTCCCCCAAGGGTTAAGTTCTCAAGTGTCAAGTTCCAAGCTCCCCAGGTATCAAGCTTCCCAAATGTCATGCTGTCTAAGTGTCAATTTCCGTAAGTGTCTAGACACCCAAGCACCAGGTTCCCCAAGTGTCAAATTTCCTAAGTTCCGAGATCACCAAGTGACAAGTGTCAAGTTTCCAGGTATCAAATTTGCCTTCACTAAGATCTACATATAAGTTCCTTAAATGCCGGAATCCCCAGCATCAAGATTTCAAAGTTTTAGGTACCTCTAGTGACAAGTTTTTCAAACTCCAAGTTTTACATTATATTGTATTGTCAGAGAGAGATTTATATTGATTGTACAGCGACCTGTAAGATCTATTGTAAGTCCCTCTTCTTTATCTGGTCTTATCTGCCTAGAGTACCTTATGCAGTTCAGTTCCCCTCAGGAATTCAGGAATCTCCGGATCAATGGATGCTAGTTCATTGCTTTGCACTTGGTACATGTCGAGACATTTCATTATTTTGTGGATTAGTGCTCCCCAATGAGCTAAAATATGTTCTGATGGTTCCTCTTCCTTATTGCAGTTTCCCTCAATACTTATTTTACAGAGATATTCTCTGAGCCCGCAGTGCCCGGTCAGAATACCAGCTAATATGAGCATTTTTTTTTTTGTTAGGACTAATACAGAATGGATGTCTACTTGTATTATAGTTACGTAGAAGCGTTTTGGATAGTTTTAGTGCCGGAAGATTGGTGAAGAGTTCTTGCCTCTTGTTTATCTCTTCCTGACTCAGTACTTCCTTGATAATGCTGTCTCCTATTCAACAAAAAGGTTGAGGTCTCATAAGTGCTGTCGATGCTATATTTTTAGCAACCATTCCTTTCTTTTCCTAAGTATCTAGGATCCTAACATTGAGAGACTTTATTATCTTTGCTTAGTTCATTGAGCTTTCTCAAACAATCCCACACTAATTTAGAAGTGATCTCAAAAGAACAAAGTGCTTAAACGCCGAGTTCTGAGTACAAACTCATGTTGTTTGAAATTTATGATTCAAATTTGTGGTTCAGGAGACTATTATTTTTTAAAATTCTAGCCTAATTTCAAGAAAAAAAGGTTTCCACGAAAATTTACACAGAAATTATTGTGATGTATTTATTTTAAGGTTTAAATGTAACTGAATGCAAAAAAAAAAAAATAACATAAGGAAGTGAAAATAGTTTCATTTGTTCGTTTCAATTGTAGCATAACTAACTTTTTTCACTCTCCTCTATCTATAGCTTAACAGAGTCCACTTGAGTGTAAGAGTAGCAACAGTATGTTAACCGGAAGTTTGGTAGATAACTTTACGAATATTTATTTACTCGTGAAGCGTTTTGAAGCTTTATAGAATTGCATAGGAGGGCATCGCAAATTCAGTGAACTCTTTTGTTTGTTTCTTCTTTTTTCGCTTTTTTATTTCGCATGAATTTGTGCTTTTTTGTGTTGGCGTCTGTATAAATGTGAATGTATTTGAATTAAACTTTTCTAAAATGTTTAACTTTATAGGTGTATGTACTTTGTAAATTTTCAGGTAAAAGAAGAAACAAAAAAATTAAAGAAAGGTTACTTCTGTGGTCTAGATTGTGGTGAAGTTTTAAACTTTAAGTTTCAATGATTTTTAAGTTTAAAAATATTTGAAAAAAAACCAACACTTACCACTGCATTAAATATAGTCGTTAAATTAAAGCGAAATGCTTAGTGTTGCTTGAGGCAAATAAAAACAAAAATTCTATACTTTTTACGAAGCAATATTTAAACCACACTTTCTTTCAAAATGTTTTTATTTTTGTTGTGTTTTCTTGTAATAAATACTTGAATATATTTGTTATATTCGAATGTTTTAACATTTTGGCCAACCGCAACAGTAACATTCAACATTACATATATGTATGTACATAGGTACATATGTATATACATCAACAGTTACTGTGCAACAACTCTACAACTTACTTACAACATCTCTTACTTACTTACTTCATCTTAAATGTTTTTTTGAGTTTTTCAATTTTTTATTTTTATTGCATGGCAGCAACAAACAAACAACTACAAAAAAAAAAGGCTTTAAATGGGTCACACAAAAATTTTATATTTTGCAAATATTGTGTAGAAAATGTTGTTTGTAAAAAAAAATTGTAAAACTTTTACCATATATTTGGACTTTTATTGTACCCAAAACTCTTTTGGGCATGCGAAAAGTTTTAAATTAAAATTGAAACATTTGCTTTGGCTCAGTAACAGCAGCAGCGGCAGCATAGAAGTAAAAGTGCAGAATGAGAAATATGATATAATACTAGTAGCTGGCTAGCTAGCTAGGGGCTAGAAAATTACTACTGCTGTTGTTGCCGTTCTTGCTCTGAGAAAGTTTGCGGTTTTAACTTGTAACTTGCAAATGTTGTTGCACACAGAAAATTCTAAGAAAATGATAACGTTTTTTGTACAATTTTTAATGTATGATGTGTTGAAATTTTGACACAAACTATAGTAAAATCGTAAAAAAACTTGAAAGAGTTCTTGCTATTAACAAAGCAGGTATATGCAAATATTTACTATAAACTGAGTGAACAGCATTTGATTTTTTAAACCTATTCACTGTGGGTTGTGAAACTACTCGAAAGTGGGAAAAATCTAGTATTATGAAAGTTGATGTAATTGTAATTGATGGACCCTGTGGAGGAGCCCCTCATTGAGTTTGACTAGTGCACTAACCGTCCCCACCACCATCTATTCCGTCTGAAGATTTGAACAGTGTTTTTGAGGTCGTTCATTTCGGCTTTGACATATAAAGTTATAATTATTTTTAAAATGTAACTGACAATATTATTTGAAGGTCTAGTTAAAAAAAAAATAAAAATTGCTTATTAGGAATTTATAATATCTGCAAGGTATTTAGCGCCAGTACTCCGTTATTTTTATCCAATATGTAATAAATGTAGGGCTATTTTTGGCAAAACATGGGGCTTATCACCTTATAAAGTCTTATGGCTTTATAAGGCTATGGTTCGACCCATCATCACCTATGCATCCATAGTCTGATGGAGCAGACTTAATGTTGACAGCGTTGGGAAAGCTATTGCCAGACTTCAAAGGACTGTCGCCATTTACTGTACGGGATCATTTCCTACAACACCTGGTCCATCCTTGGATGCATTGCTTAACTTACCACCCCTTGACATTTTTGCTAAAGGAGAGGCTGTCAAAGCCATCTGTAGGCATAAACGCAATAGGTATTGGTATGACACTTGCTGGGATATTGGTGACATTATTGAAGGTACTGATATGGACCTAACAGTTCTATCAATGCCATCCGATACAATGCCAACAATTCCAATTTTAAAACAACGCTATACAATACAAATTCCAGAGGCCCAAACTTGGTTTTTGCCGGCCGAGAGTTGATTGTAAGCGTATTTTCACTGACGGCTCCAGAACAGAATTCGGTTCGAGTTCTGGAGTCTTAATTGAAAATGATGGAGTGCACCTTCACTTCTCTCTTGGGTTGTATGCTTCTGTTTTTCAAGCAGAAGTTTTTGCAATCATCAAGGCAATGGACCATGTTATTGATAATGGTTGCAGAGAAAGGAGTATCTGTGTATTTAGTGACAGTCAGGCTGCGCTTAAATCCTTGCTCAATCCTCTAACCACGTCTAAACTGGTTATGCATTGTAAATCCAGGCTTGATTGTTTTGGAAAACATAATAGTCTGCTGTTAATCTTGGTTCCTGGACACTCAGGAATTTCAGAAAATGAATCTGCTGACCTTCTAGCCAGAAAGGGTTTGGAAACTGGTTTCCTGGACCCAAAACCTGTACTCTCTTTGCCGTCTACGGCCATCAATACCACCATTAATGAGTGGGTTGACTTGACCCACAATCGTAAATGGGAGGACCTGAGGGGCTTTGGACAGACAAAGACCATGTTACCTGTTATCTCGAAGCGTCTAACGGACTTTCTGTTATCACTTAACAGAAAGAGTTGTAGGCAGCTGGTGGGATTATATACAGGTAATTTCTCTTGGTGCCTTCTGTGCTTCCTGTGGTTTGGAGGAAGAATGTGAAGAGACGGCGGACCACTTTCTTAGTGTCTGCCCCGCTTTCTGCCAGATCAGAGTAAGCATATTTGGTACTGGAGTGTTGGGAGACGAACACCTGAGCTCTCTAACACCGCAGGATCTGCTAAGATTTATTAATAAATCTGGTAGATTTAAAGAATAGTGAAAGGGAGCACAGGATATAGTACAATGGACGTAAAACTTGTCTGAGTGCTGTATTCTTGAATACTTCTTTTGTTCGTTCAAAAAAAAAAAAAAAAAAAAAAAAATTATAATAAATTATATACCGTGATAAGCATTTATACTTTTGTTTTGAAACAGTGAACAAAACTAGCGGTATGGGAGAAACTATTGAGAGACCTCTAAAGATCGCCTTTTGGTCTTAAGCTCTGATTTTGAGGGTGTCTTAAAAGTTCCTTCAATTTACTGATGTCGATGTGTTTATAAAATTTAAATAAGTATTAATATTTCCAAATCAATCAGTCTATGTACAACTTAAAACTCTTTACACTTATTCTACCAGAAAGATTTCGACGATCTTTCAAAAATGAATTTAGGAATTAATCTCACGAGGAGGATTTTAATAAGCATATACCAGTCCAAATATATAATGAAAATGTGACACCATATTGGTTTTTAAGAGTAAATTATGCCTTTCAATAGCGGAATCGAGCACAGTTACTTAATCTAAATATCAAATAATGTTACGACCGCACTTACTTAGTACAAATTCCTCTTTTTTAAAAACAATCATATTTAAAGCTATATTAAATTCATCAGTTGCTATTTTTCATCATATTAAAAACCTTTCACTTTTTATGCGGCTTAGAAACTCTTACCTTGAGAATAATAAAGCATACCTTATACATTTCAAGGAAATTACAATCTTTCATTGTATTAAAATTATCTCATTCACTCCACCCTAAGAGAAAGAAAAAGAAGGAGATACTAATCTCAAGACAATGCAATATACATAATACAATTCATTAGAATTGTATGTACATATGTATACATTTATTTATAATATGCAGCAAACTCTCGGTGGTGCCAAAGAAAGCTGTAAAGGATATAAATAAACATAATGAGTTGTGTCAGAAACAAATACAATACAGAGAGAGCTATAGTTCTGCAATGGTCTTAAGTGGTGCTGTTATCGTAGGGAGGAGGGAAGAGGGGCTGCAGAGATTATGGCTGTTCACAAGGCAGAACATTTTTCGAGTTTACGAAACATTGAAAAGTTGCTGGTCATCCAGAATACAAGAGGAAACTAAGTTTCTTAAGTTTGAATGATAAAACCCAACTGATTCTACTTCCTCTGCATGGGGTTACCAACTCTTTAAAAGAATAGCTCTTCTTTTTTTCAATATTGGAGGCAAGCGTGCTCTTTATTATTAATTATGTTTTACACTTGAAAGTATATTATTTAATTTTGGCAGCATTTGCTTCAAATACCAAATTAATTTCAAAATTAATAAATGTATTCATTTGCAGACGAGTTTTTTCGACAGTCCAATATTTATTAGTTGAAGAAAAAACTCGTTTAACTGGAGTGTTTGTTTCAAAAAAACAAAGCACATATTGAATAATCTTTGCCATTCAATTCATTGGAATGTCTTACTTTCGAATATTTTAAAAAATTTCGACCCAACGTACATCAACTTTAATTTATTTAGTTTTTCTTTTTTTTGAATGTTTTCTCAAAATCTGGGACGGGCAAAAATCATTCTTGAGGTCTGATCTGGGACAGTCACGGATAATCCTGGGTGCCTAGTCATATTATCGTGCTTAAGAAAACGTGATTTAAGGGTTTGACTTGAATAACTCCAGTTATTTACCTCATATATGTTATAAAGGAGTTTAAATTTATGCACTTGATGAAAGGTATTCGAAGTACAATTATTTTATGGAATCTTTAATGTAGAACCTAAATTTGGCCACTATTTAAGGTTACCATATTTTCGAGTTTTGATGAAAATACATATTGGCCGAGTAGAAAAAAACTAAAACCGATGCCTTTGCAATTAAAAAAATCTAAACACTGATCCAGCGTCTAAAAATCCAAGATCTAGTATATATCTGTATTATTTGCAAAAAATTTCGAATTCAAAAATTAAAGAGTTTTTGGCTCATTTGGTTAGTCTAGATGAATAATGATGATTTTACTCCCATAACGCACTTATAATTCCGCCACTGTAGAGTATAGGTATGTAAAGTAAAAGTCCAAGCGTTTTGACATTGTGTAAAAGCAGTAAAGGAAATGCTTGACAAGCAACTCATTGTTGTTGTTATCTTCGTCAGTAGCAGCTGGTCACAATGCCTGCTGTTGCTGTTGCTATTGCTGCTAAAGAAGATTTTAACTCCCTTATTTGGCAATCACTTGAGACATGATTGAACGATGGGCATTGTGTATATGTGTGTGTGTGTGTTTATTCTTGATATTTTAATCTAAATGCGAGTGACACATACACTTGCACAATTCATTCTACTATATCTACATATAACTCAAAGCAGCAGGCATAATACTAACATATTTTCATAACTATATAACCTAAAGATGCTACTAAAGTTATTCATCTCTGCAAACACTTTACTATTTTTCTTTAGCTTATCTTCTTTGAAGCTGCTTCAACTTTAATTTTTTCTTTTCCCCTGTTTATTTTTCTTTGTAAAGTTCTTTTTTTTATTATTATTATAACTAACGCAATTCACTCACTGTTGCTTCAAAGCATTCGCTAGGATAAAGGATTAGTTTAATGTTTAAGACGAGCAGTAGATATCTCAACCTCAATTATAAAAGCTGCTGCCACTCCTGCTGTTTCCATGCTGCTTTCAACATAATGAAATGGGCGTTAACTTCGAGACATTGCTGCTCATGTACGTCCTTGCATGTCCTTGTTATTATGTATGTATTTGTGCTCATTTCTATATGCTTGCAACTCTCTTGTCGTAATATTGGTTACTTGTTTGTGTGTTCATTTCGTGTTTGTGTGAATTGGTATTCATAAGCTTGTGTCGCTCTCCTTTACAAAAGTGGTTGGGATGCACATTTTTCATGTTAAACATTTCTTCTGACAATTTCTTCGTTTGTCCTTGCTTTCATTATTTATCTTTTTTTTTAGTACTTAGAATTACCTGCGAATGCTGATCATTTTCTTTTGGAGAGGTACTTTTTATTCACTATTTTTTTCTTTCTGTTTTTAATACAAAATCGACAAATAATAAAAAAAATTTAAAAGAAATTGAATTGGTCGAGTAGACATTTTTAATTCCTTACACTTGTTGAATTTTTGTGGTAATTAATAAAACTGTTACTTGTTATTTAAAATTTCTTATGAACGAAATTTTTTCAATGAGAATAACAAAATATGACAATCAACTCTCACTCAATCAATGAAAGTTCTGATTTTTCCCAAAACACATTTATTCCACAATAAGGTCACTTTTCAATGCAATTGCCGATTATTGAACTTGTTCCACTCATAGCTGTTCAAGGAAAAATTATATGGTTTTCTTGTCCGCTTAAAATTCAAACAAATATCGAATTAAAATTTGTCAAAACTGTATAATTGAGTAAATGAAATCTATCCCTTATCATTTTTTTTTTAATAAAATGAAGTAGTTTTATATTTTTAAGTTTGCTTACAATTAAATAGTTCAATAAAATAAAAAAAACAACAATTTAGGCTTCAAAACACTGAAATCGTGAAAGCGTATCAGTAAGATATTCATAAGTACGTAAAATTTAGGTAGCGTTAGTATTAAAGTAGTATAAAATACCGTTATGGTTCTAGGGATAAAGGACCCTGTTACAAGACTACACTACTTTTTAAAAAAGAGCATACAAATTTTATATTTAGCAAATGAGGTAAGAAGATTTTATAAAACCGGGAAATCTAAAGCATGTTTTGACCCATAATTTTTCTGTATTTGAACTAATTTCAGACTGTAATTCAATAGAGCTGTCGTGGTTGTAGTGTCTGTTAATCGTCATACTATTTCTGTTCGTAAAACATAGAGTATTGACAGAACTCTACTAAACTGGTTCCAATTTTTTCCAGAACTGAAAATCTCGTTTAATGATGCATTATATTCTTTAATTTTTCTCTTAAGTCTAGGTTTCTACTTCCCTATGGACTGAGCATTTGAGCACTTTTCTTATGTCTAATTAATTTTGATTTATTGATCTTGATCTTGATTGATCTTCTACTTCGTATATTCGTTAGTTTATGTAGCAGCATAGTACCTATATTCAACTTGCTCACCCGTCAACCTCAACTACGGAGCCAGATTTTTTAACCGCGAAATCAGTACATTAGACGTTGGGAAGCAGTGAAAATCAGTACAAATCAGTACAGTTTTATGCTTTTATTACCTAGTAATTTCAATGTAATATAGTGATATAAACGCCCTGTAATTGTTTCTTTATTTTACATTTTTTTTCTTCGTCAGTATACAATGTTGATTGCATAGCAGTTTTCTAATTTAGAAGATTGTGAGAGCTGAGAACAATAATCGAATTCAATTAATAAATAATTCCTTTCACTCATTTAAAAACTTACGTTAACTGACTTTCCTTCAAGTTAACATTGCTTTTCTAGTCTCGATAGCAGCAGTGCGTAGTCTGTTCCATTCAACCATACGTATTTTATTTTGTGAGCAATCAGAAAAAGAAGCAAACAGGGTGATACTGTCAGAAAAAACGATTTTAAGATCATTAAGGATAGGCACAAAAATTCTTAAGGTATGAATTTTAAAAATCAGTACAAAATACAAAAATCAGTACATTTTCGTACTGATTTGGAGATTTCACAAAATCAGTATTTAAAAAAAAAGTCAGGACTTGTACTGTTCCAATCGTCTGTACTGTTCCGTAGTCTGGCTACCCTAACTTCAACAGCTCGTGGTATCCCCTGTTTTACTAACGAGGGTCAGGCGACCGAATAGAGGTGGTAAAACTCTTTCCTTCGTTTTTAGAGGAACTCTGACGTCATCATGGACAAGTAGTGGTATTTTATTCTTTATTTCATCAAAAGTATGTACAATATACTATTATTTTATTATTATTTCAAGGAAGGACGACTAGAAAGTCAGGCACTGCGACCTATAAGATCTATTGTACAAAAGCCCCAAGAAATAAAGAAAGAAAGGAAGAGAGAAAGAAAGATAGATAAGAAACATACCCAAGCCGAGAATCGAACTCGGGTCTCCAGAAACAAGAGTCTGGCACTCTTCCACTAGACCACAGTGGCGATGGTAGGACCTACAGTTTAACGCCGATTCCGAACGGCTATGTGGCAATTTTTTATCAGCTCGGTGGTTTTGCCATTACCAACCAAGGTGTGTACTTGTACACATTCTTATAATTCTCATCCACTTCATATCGATAGTGAATATAAGAAGTTTATGAGAATTAACCACCAGACCAAGACGGGAATCGAACCCGCAACCTTCTGGATGAAAGTCTAGTGCACTATCCACTAGATTATCGAGGTCGTCTACAATATACTAAATTTTAGACTAAATTTTTGTAAAAAAAAAAAAAAAAATCATACGAGTTTGACTTATAATACGTCGTCAGTCGGACAATCGGTACCCTGCGCAGCGCGTTGATCCCATACAAAAGCAAACATTTTCAAAATTTTTGACTTCTTGCATCTTCAAAAATCATAAAGTTTAACATTGTATCAAATATTAAGATTATTGCGTTTTTAAACACAATGAAAACGGTATGTTTTACTATTTTCATATTTATCAAAAAAAAAAAAAAGAAAAGCTAATTCATATTGTTCTAGCCACAAACGTAATTTTGAAAATTTATGGAACCATCTACGAGCAAAAACTTGACTACTAATTATTTTTATGCGAAAAACATAAACATTCTAGTGCTGTTAACTTACAAAAATAATTGTTTAAAAAAAGACATTGTTGTTTCATATTACTTGACATTTGACCTTTAAAATAGTACCAAGATTGCTGGATTTGGTTTCATTAAGTTTTTTGAATTTTGTCTTTAGGACGATGCACTGTGTACCGTGTCTGCTCTTCATATTATGGGAGGCTGATTGAAAAATTGAAAGACATCAACAATCAGCGCCAGTTTCCCATGGAACGCTGGGAATCAATTTTTTCAAGAAACATGGATTGAAAATTATGAACTCACTTGCTTCGATAGCATAAACGTCGAATTTAATGGTGCAAATATAAATGTTTATACTGAGAATCACATATATCTAAAACTGTTAACGGTATCATACTTCCTTTGTAATTATACAGTCTTTTAAACAAGAGCGTGCACGGCTTAATTGTAAGAACAACTTTAAGTACCAGGTTGAACTTTATTTTCAACATTCAACATTTCATTGCAAATGGCACTGTATAACCTTTCATAGAATCGCAATTAAAATTTTTTTGTTTAAGCAATTTTTCAAATCGTCTCCGTTGTATGCAAGACGTTTTTAAGCTGCCATTCTTTGCTCACATCTAAAGGAATCCAAAATGTCTTAGGAAGGTGCTCCAAATATCTTGAGAAGTTGAAGGCATTCGGAAAGAAATGGAACCAACTTTTTTAAGACACCAGAATGTTTACGACTTACCAAATCATTGTGCTTCTAGAGGAACATCACAGCAGCAGGATTCGATGATAGCATGAGTTTTTGAAGACAATTTTATCATTACACTTAAATCAATCCAACAAAAACTAGCGCAGAAGGTCACTAATATATCCCTTAGTATAATTCAAAGTCGTTTAAAAGAATTCCAAATTGAATTCTGAGTTACCATAACCGAACTCTTACTGACGGCAAAACAAAAAAAAAAAAATGGTAGGAATGGGCTGTCGAACTATCATGAACTGATCGAATGGGGACCGTTCAGAAAAAATGACACCTAGAATCATTTTCTCACAAACACACACACTCCCATGTACTAGACTTTCAAATAACGAACTGTTATGCAGACTAGCTACAATGGGAAAAAAACAACAACATAAGTGTATAGAACGGTAGTGGTAGTTTCTTTCAATATCTCTATTCAGTGAAGATATTTGGAATCAAATCCGTAATTCTGGGTTATGATTTCAAATATTAGTAGCTTATATAGGATATTGAAAGATTAAGAACTATCACTAAGATCACTGATGAGGAATTGTGGCGGATTCCGAAACGGCCGTCTGATTTGCCCGTCTCTATATACATTGTTGTTGTGATGACTACATTTGTTCATTAAGCCTGTTTATATATAACTTCAAATAACGAAATTGACATGAACTTAAGTCATGACTTTGAAAATTAACCTCTAGATTTAATTTTCATAGTCTCCTAAAAAACTATCATGAACTGATCGAATGGGGACCGTTCAGAAAAAATGACACCTAGAATCATTTTCTCACAAACACACACACTCCCATGTACTAGACTTTCAAATAACGAACTGTTATGCAGACTAGCTACAATGGGAAAAAAACAACAACATAAGTGTATAGAACGGTAGTGGTAGTTTCTTTCAATATCTCTATTCAGTGAAGATATTTGGAATCAAATCCGTAATTCTGGGTTATGATTTCAAATATTAGTAGCTTATATAGGATATTGAAAGATTAAGAACTATCACTAAGATCACTGATGAGGAATTGTGGCGGATTCCGAAACGGCCGTCTGATTTGCCCGTCTCTATATACATTGTTGTTGTGATGACTACATTTGTTCATTAAGCCTGTTTATATATAACTTCAAATAACGAAATTGACATGAACTTAAGTCATGACTTTGAAAATTAACCTCTAGATTTAATTTTCATAGTCTCCTAAAAAACTATCATATGGATTATGATTGGAGCGATGTGGCCTTTACAGACGAATCTTTTTTATGAATGGCAGGTACCATAAAACGTGCATTGTCCATTAAGGGCAGTAAGATGGTTCTGAGATTAGTGAAGCATCGACGAAAAGCTCATGTTTGGAGATGCTTTTGAAAACAGAGTTAAGACAGGATAATCATGTTTCCGAGAAATTTGGATATCTAGTACATAATCCATTTATATCAGCATAGACTCCTATCTGCTGCCAATAACCGGTTTGTAAGAGGAAATCGAAATTGAGTGCTTTAAGAGAGCAGGACTCTAAACATCAAATTCACTTATGCAGTAAGTGAAAAGAGGATAATTGGATAAGAATGCGTTTCTCCGTCTTCAGATGCTAAGCACATTGAAAATTTTTCAGCAATTATTAAGCTTAAAATGAGTAGAAAAAATGCTAAGAGAATTGCGCAATTGAAACGACAGATTAAGTTAAAATGGCGGGGCTTGCCGCAATCGTACGCCGAAAAGCTAGAGATAATATGACCTGGCGTTACCACGAAATTACTCAAAATTACGCTCTTGTTGAAAAGACTGTATTTGGTTGAATAAATTTTGAGATGCGGGGGTGGTATCTGGTTGAATTTGGTTTGTAAGGAGTTAAATGACCAGCCGCACCAAAACAACCAATATTATATTCTACTTGATTCTACTTGAAGATTTATCGTTTCTTATTAATTAATAGCTGAGATTAGTTTTATATGCTCTAACTATGCTGCTGCTTGGCTGCTTATCTTAAATATGAAGTATTTCTTTGAACTGCCTTCTGATGATATTACATTGACCAGATATGTGCTCCCAATCTCGAAGCTATTTGCCTTCGTTTTGTTGATGTTAGGTTTCAGATCAACCCTGATAGATTCTGAGATTAAATGATCGTCGCTTTTTGCATGCCTGAAAGTTTGAGCAAAAATAAGAGTATATCACTGACATTATCAAAGTCCTCAAGGTGTTTTGTAAAATTCTGTGAATTAGAATGTTCAATACGTTCCTAAAAAGAGCAAATATGTGGACACTATGAATTACTGCCACTTTGCAATTCGTTCTAATCCATCCACTGTTCACGATACATGCCAATACGAATTGCTTATTGAGTGTGAATACGAGTTCCGTTGAACGGATTAGCGCTGAAGTTGATAACGTATGGATTCCGTAAAAACTTCACTAATGTGATTGGAAGTTTTTAAGTGACCCTTTTAGCTTAGGAGTGCCATAGAACTTGATCCTTTTCCCAACCTTTCACTTTGCCTTAGTAAAATCGTTAACGTATTACATTCGCTCTTTACTAAATTCAACGTGAGCAGTGTACATAAATTAAATATTTATTCCCTATTTTCTTCTTTTTTTTAATATTAAATAAAAGTGAATTATGATGATTGAAAATGCTAAAATAATAAAATTTTCTGCTATGTTTAGCAACACATATATATTTAATTTTTTATGATAGATTAATTATAACAAATAATTAATAAAGTCAAAGTTACATTAATCAATCATAAAAGGAAAAAATACGAAAAATGTGTAAAAATAGAGCACCCTTTGCTTATTATTATTAATTTATTAACATTCACATATGTTGTTCACATGCTCATTGGAATTCAAAATTTTCACATGAAATTCTGTTAATCTGGAAAAGGTTAATAATTTAGTTTCTTTTATTTTAACATATATAATTTTCTACTTAGCCAAAGCCAACATACCTAGTCAATACACATCCGAAAATATGTAAACTCAAAAGAAAATCGAATGAATATAGAAACCAAGGTTTGTAGCACACCAATACAAATACAAATGCACAGACTTATGCACACATATGCGACGGTAACATTTTATGACAGCACTCAAAAAGTTTTCCTCTTTTTTTTTTACAGACTTTTAAGCACAGGTGTGCGGAAAAATGTCCACTTTTTGTAGAGGGAGGAAATATGTGTGAGAGAGGGAAGGGAAGAAGAGAGTTCAAGAAGAAATAGAAAACATATAAAATAGTCGAAACAGCATTCGAGTTGTAAAGAAATATGCATTTTGTAGCTATTTTCATTGTTCATGCATAAAAACATAAAAAAAAAACAATGAAAAAACAAAAAGTTCACCACTCAATTTTGTTCTCTCTTGCGAAAATTGAAACACATTTTAAGGTGGCTTTTTTTGTTTTTGTAAAAACTTTTAGGAGTAAATAAATTCACGGCATTTGTGGTTAAATAAAAATATTGGAGTAAAATATTATTAAATTTAAAAGAAAAAAGCGCAAGTTATGTACTTTAAAAGTAGAAAATATAATGTTGGCCTTACTGGAAAATTGTCCGCTTTTTTTTGTTAGCTGTTATGCCTTTTCTATGAGCTTTAGCCATTGGCAAAACCACAAGGTGAGGAATAAAATAGTGCCTTAAAAGCTGGGAAAGTGCAGTTTTCTAAATTTTCAAACTTTCAGTTTCAAATCCTAAATCTGCACTTACTGAAATTTTGTTATAAATCTAATGTGAGTTTTTGTGCCGAAATTTGTTTTGTGTGGGAAAAAGTACACTCAAAATTATCAGCAAAAAAAAAAAAAAATAATAATTTGCAATTATTTGTAAATTATTTATTGATCTTCACCGCAAAATATTAATATTACAATAATAATGCAAGTATAATTTTTCTTAATTTTTATCACGATTTTATTGCTATGCAAACATTTAAGGAAATTACTAAAGTTAAAGAAGAAGAAAAAAAGAGAAGTTGTGATATAAAAAGCATATACAATTTAAATACCTAACATGATATTAAATGATTTGTCCACATATCCTTATCTACTTATACAAACGACCTCAACAACTAGCAGAATATCGTGCTGCATTGCTTTTATAAATTTTATTGCGTTACTCATCTTCCTGTTTTCTTTTCTCTTTTTCTAACTATAGTTTTTTTTGCTCCTTTTTTTATTAAAAAATTTATTTTTTAATCAAATTTTCGTTCTTTCATGTGTGATTATATGATTTCATTGTAAGCGCTCAACTGTAAATTTCTGTATGTGTTTTTATGTATGTAAATGTAGTCAGCTTGAGGTCATAAGCAAATACATATTTACACTATTCTTTCAATTTCCTCACTATACCTTTCCCGCTCTCTCCCTCTGTTACCAATCGAAGCATATAATTAGGGGCTTATTTTTATTTCATGAATACCTTAGTGATTGCGGCTTAAGTTCATCTTGTAAATATTTCAGTACATTTTTTAATTTTCAAGTTTTCTTTCTTTTTCTTTCTTTTTTTTCCTTTTTTCATCAAACAGTATTTAGGTTTTTTATTTGTTTTTGTATCTATTTCCCATTCATTCGACTTCCTCGTAATCCTTATCGTGAACAATAAGCCAAATCATCACATGTCTTTGAATATTCATCTTCTTCCATACCTTTACCGCACAAATTTCGTCAAATTTTGCTTTTACCAAATCACTGCTTAATTAGTAGCTGAACCTTAAACCAAAAACTGAATGATTCACAAGGTCTTGATGGTGACATTTTCACCACGATATAACATTCAACAGGCATCTAAAATAGATATGCTCGTTTAAAGTTGCTAAATGAGCTCTATAAAACTATATAAATGAAGACTTCTTTTAATTATTAATAAAAACATTAAGCAATAAAAAATATTTTTAAAATCTGGGCTGTAAATTTTTATAAGAACAATTCTACTAGTTATCATTTTATTGAAAAAATAAAGAATTTGAAACAACAATTCTATTTACAATGGAAAAAATTATTTTTTTTTTCCACTCTCAGGCAACTCACATTCAAAATTCGATGGATGGTTAACGTCAAAAAAGTATGAAAGAAGTTGAAATTAGCAAAATCTTAAATTTACGGAAATTTCTTATTTATAGTTGCAGTTTTGTCCACCTTGTAAGCAATCAGTAATTAATCTTCTATCATAATCAGAAAAAACTTAAAAATATTTCAAACATTTCCTCACTAGTGTGAATTGAATTTTTTAAGTGTGCCAAGAGATTAATTTAATCTAATTAATTATGTTTCTAAAATTTTCATTCACAAAACAAAATTTACTCAAATTCTCTTACTCTCTCTCAGGCCCTTCATCGTTCTGTTTGTATATTGATTGCATGTATTTCCAAATAATTAATTTCAAATAACAGAAATCAAATTGTCATAGGTCAATTAATTATACACAGACACTATGCAGACTCAGGTTCATTATCTTAGTAATCCACAGAGCTCAAACAATATCTGAACAGTGCACACATATAAAATAATATGAACATATGTTTAAATAATTAAAAACAACCACACTGTAAAGCTACA
The DNA here is from genome assembly GCA_963691655.1 of Toxonevra muliebris. Lineage (NCBI taxonomy): Eukaryota > Metazoa > Arthropoda > Insecta > Diptera > Pallopteridae > Toxonevra > Toxonevra muliebris. The sequence goes on from OY829326.1 coordinate 24,441,895, forward strand.
ATTTTACTTCTTCGTTCGTTCAATATGCCGCATAAGCCGCCAAGCTCATGCTTCAATTCAAAGTTGAAATGATACGGAACTATTAGATTATGAAATTTGATACTATGCACTGACTTGGTATTTTAAATCTGGATTATCAATTAGTTGCTTGGTATTCGTAGTGTGGTTGAGAACAATTTTTAATACAAACGGGAAATTAAAAAAAAAAAAAATAATATTCAAATTAACTTTCGAATGATGAACACTCGTTACTAAAATTGAAAAAAAAAAAAAAAATCAATTTAAAATTTACGTCATTCACCGCTAATATGTCGAAATTTTTCTTAATTTTCGTGTTAACGATATTAGTTGAGCGCATTACTTATATATCGGCAGTTGTAAAAAGACAAAACGGTGTGTAGCAATTAGTTTGATTCAATTCGTCAATTTTTATCAAATGTTCATACATATATTAAATTTGTGACATAATTTCTGTCGCTGTTGTGCTGTGTGCTAGAAACGATTTAGTTTTTTGAATTATACAGAAAAGTTCATCAAATCATTTGATAACCTTAAGAATCTTAGCAAAGCAAATTAAAAATGAGGAAACATTTAGTTAATTGGTTAAGAGAGAGATACAAAGCGAGAGATGATTAAATTGGCAAACATTTTGGTGGAAAAAGAAAAATAATTTGTGTAAAAACATATAAAAAATAATTATCTTTTTGGAGATCTGCAAAAAAAGAAACCTACTTTGAAGGCATGGTCTTGATATTTATTTTTTCTGACTCACTTTCATTTCCGTCACTGATTAGATTTTCATATCATGAACAAAACTGCTGATTGAATCACTGGATTTTACGCTTCTTCACTGTTTGAATTTAACAGAATTATTTTATTAAATTATAGAGAAAGGTAATTCGTCGCCCGAGAATTAATTTGGCGTATAGGTATACGAGAATTAATTTGGCGTATAGGTATACGAATTTGTACACACATACGCTAAATCAATTCTCAGGCGACGAATTGATGAACTGAGTGAATACTTCGATCGTGGCAATCTCAGAACTGACAACCGAAATCAACAACTAAAATTACATATTTCATCATACTGTCTACTACTGAGATTTCAGATGATTCGCGATGTCTGTTAAAGATTCGATATTGATTACTTTACTGTGATGGAAATATATTCCACTCTAAAGTAACGGATAAAAAGGGGAGGAAGTTTCGGTATGAGAAACAAGTTCTGTTAATGAGTTATTAAGAAAATTTGAGTTGTGGCTATTGGTTTGTATGCACTGAAAACTTTGTCACTTTCTTTTACTTTTCTTACCTTGCATTTTCCTTTTTTCCTTTTTCTCTCTCCTTTCTATGCCCATCCTCTCTTTCCTTCCTTCTAATACTATCTATCTCTCTTGGAAAATTCTCTACAACTCTCTTCTTTACTCTCTCTGTTTCCTATCATTGTCTCCTTTACTTTCATCTCTACCTTTTTCTACTGTCTCCTTCTATTTCCAACCTCTCCCCCCACTGTCTCGCTTTCTCTCTCTCTTCGTTCCTTTTTTATTCACTCTCTATCTTCTTCCGCTATTACGCTTCTTTTTCCAACCTTTTTTATTTTGTTTCTTTTCTCTTTCACTAGAGCACTGCGAAACTGATTTATATCTATTTGAAAAAAGACACAGCCGAGCTCGACTTAGTGTTATATATTATTATATATGTATTTTTTCGGTAATAGTCTTTAGTTGGAGCATAGAGTCTCTTAAAATATTTCTATAGTTTCTAGTAGAAGAAATATCAAATAAACTTTCCATAATAATTTTAACCCGCTAACGGAGAATTTGGGAATTTCTTAAGACTTCATATCAAGAAACCCAGTAAAACTATAAAATCCTTTGACGTGCCTTATATTCCTCCTTTATGCTACTTGACTTACATCTTAGAAAATTATTTTTACTGCTTATATAATATAATTCTGTTTTACAAAATAATGAAGAGTAAATAAATCTCTTCCAGGTCCCGACGGTGTTGATTACTATGAAGAAGATGATAATTATGTGCCGCTGAGTCCTTGTAATGTTGCTAGACGCGGTGATCCTGACTTCACTACTTACGACATAATCTCATCATATCACTTCGACGAGTATGATTATAAATATCAAGGCGTTCAGAAAATACTCGGTTCAACGGGCTATCAAACTGCTTACCACATTGAGGATTATTCAAATATGACCATTGAATCTTCGCAAGCCTTCCCGCAGGGCGTGCCCGATGAATTTTCATTTGAGTGCACATTTCGTGTACCACAATTGCAACCGCTAAATGAATGGTTTCTATTCGACTTGACGGATTATCGTTATGAATCTCAGATGAGTGTAACTATGAACCCTACCTATAATACAATTCAGCTATCATTGCCCAAATATGATGGTTCAATACAAACGGTGTCATTCGAGGAAACTGAAGTTAGTTTGCAAAACCACTTTAAGCTAGAAAAACAATGAAACTTAACTAAATTTTTTCAGATATTCGATCGTTCTTGGCATAATGTTATGTTCGGTGTTACTCAGGAATCGGTACGGCTGTGGATCGATTGTAAGCCAGTGCCTGATCGTAGTGGTAGTCTGTTGTCGCCGTTAGATGTACGGAGTCCGATTGATGTCAGTGAGGGTGCTTTTTCAGTAGCACGAGATTGTAGAACAAAAAGCACGGTGCCTGTAAGCGAGCAATAGAATTTTCTTAAAATAGTATTCAGTTTGAGTTTTGTTTAATTGTTTAGATTGATTTACAATGGATGATCTTCAGTTGTGACGTTGAGAAACCCGAGCATGCTACCTGTGAAGATATACCAAAATACGCTGTAACACCTAAGATTACGATACGCTATGATCAAACAACTACACCGATACCTGATTATCATCAACCAGAAAGTACACCGAATTTCGATCTATCCTTCCTCACTACGTCCACACAAGTTCCATGGTTTCTGTCATCGACTCCTGCAGCTTTGCAGGGACAAGAGTTGCATGCATGTCCGGAACAATGTCCGAGAGGTCCACCAGGACCAGCGGGCCCACCCGGACCACCAGTTAGTATCGTTTGCTTTTATTTCATAAATATTATATTTAGTCGCATATAATAAAATTTCTTCTCTCAAAAATTTAAGGGTCTTATGGGTGTTCCCGGCTCAAACCAGCCTATTGCCAATAATTTGGAAGCGCAACGCATCAAAGGTGATAAAGGTGAGCCTGGTCTCTCAGGTCTATCAGGCCGTGATGGTCGGCAAGGTGAGAGAGGCCTACCAGGCACACCTGGACGAATTGGCATAGCTGGCGTGAGAGGTGAGCCTGGTCCCAGAGGTCTTCCCGGCTTGCAAGGTCCACCAGGAATTATTGTAACGAATAATCGTACGGGTGCTGTTGTAGGACCAACAGGTCTGCCAGGTATACCAGGTAGTAAAGGTGATATTGGTGCCTCGGGTGAACCGGGCTTACCAGGCGAAATAGGTGCAATGGGATTGCCCGGCGTAGCAGGATACCCTGGATTAGCGGGTGCTGAAGGACAGAAGGGGGAAAGGGGTATGCCCGGTTTGGATGGTGCAAATGGAATCCCAGGTGGAGTTGGTCCAGCAGGACCACGAGGGGAATCAGGCTTAGACGGTATGCCAGGACCACCCGGAGTTTCGGGTACTGTACAAAACGAAATAAGAAATATAGATGAGCGCGAGATACGTGAAATTTGCATGTTGGTAGTAAGAGGTGAGAAGAATTGATGGAAGCTACAATGATAGGGCAAACAAATTTTTACATTTTTTTATTTAAAGATTATATTAGCGAAATTTCATCTACTTTGGTGGGCCCACCTGGGCCACCAGGAAGACGTGGTGCTGGACGTGTAGGACCACGAGGTCCACAAGGTATACAAGGTAAGTAATTTTATTGCACATACATACTAACATTGTTTTTATAATGAAATATATTTGAATAGGTGAAACGGGGCCACAGGGTCCGCATGGTGAACGTGGTTTCCCCGGCGTACCTGGACTACCGGGTTCCTCCGGCGATCAAGGGCCACCTGGCTCTGAGGGGCCAAAAGGAGAACGTGGCGAAGAAGGTGTTGGGCGTGATGGACCACCAGGCTTACCAGGATCACAAGGAGCAGACGGACATGGCAACGATGGTATTCCAGGTAGACCAGGGGAACGCGGTGATTCTGGCAGAGCAGGTGCGCTATAAATCATTATGCGGAAATAAAATAATTCTATATAAACTTTTCTCAATTTTTCAGGTGAGCCTGGTGCACGTGGTCCTCCTGGACAACCGGGAATATGCCCGGATTGCAGCTCATATCAAGCCGCATATGCCTATCCGCTAATGCTGGCACAACAGCAGCAAAGCAATAAAGGTCCACCTAGCTATTCCAATAAAGGACCACAAAACTACTACAATAAAGGCCCATAATAGTTGGGATTATTATTATGTTGCCAACAAATAAATAAATGCATACTAACATATTTGTTTATGTGTGTATGTATATAAATAAGTTATACATTCGTACATTTTAAATTTCTATTACTTTTTAATCTTTCCTTAAACAATTTATCATATTTTTCTTTCTGCTAAACTGAAACTAAATAAACTTAAGAAGAATACAGAATCTAGTGCATTCTTCCATGAATCTATTGCCAAATAAATAAACTAGGTCTGTCTCTGTCTCTATGTATATGCGTGTGAATAGTTTTGCAGTAAATTTGTGGCTTTTTCTTTATTTGCCTGTTGACATTTGCGTTGAGCTTGTCAGAGCTGGAGGTTATGTCAGTTACATTGTCACTTATGCACTTAAAGTAGGTTTATTCGTTTGGAAAATCTCTATCATAAACACACACACACACACATATGTACATGTTCAAAGATACATGCATATACAGTAGAGTCCCGATAATTTGTAATTGCAAGGGTCCAGCGATTTTTTTACGAATTACAGGGGTTTTCGATATAACGAGATTTCGATTTAAGGAAAAAAATTAAATAAGAAAATTACGAATTAATGAGTTTATTTTTTTAATTTATTTAATAGAAAGAAAAAAACAAAAACCATTATTCATTTACATTGCTTTCTTTTCTTCTGTTTAAGGCTCTTCTCGCGTATCATTTCCAAAACGAAAAATACAAAAAAAAAAAAGATCCATAAGAAAAAGTGAATGGTAAACGTAGCCGGAGCTGCCTATTATGATTGATTTTTTTAATCATAGTTCCATAGAATTTTGCTTTGCATTATGAATTATAAGAGGTTGTCAACAAACAATTACAATTTATAAGACGTTGAACAGACCTTGTATTGAAAAAAATACGAATTAGCGAGGGGACCAAAATGTATGGAGTTTTTGCGAATTAAAGCGATTTTTTCAGGGGACCAACAGTTTGTTGCGAACTATTGAGATTTTCGAATTAACGGAGTTCGAATTATTGCCATTCTACTTTATATATTTTTACACGCATATATAAAAAATATCAGAGAAAAATGTAAGTGTTGAATATGTGAATATTTGCTTTCCTGTTTAAATAACTGCAAGTGTGTGATTACATAGATACACATACATTCACATTTACATATATATTATATACATACACACATATATATGCACATGCACATAGACATATTCACTTGAGTTTGTCAACACTTTCATATTTATATTGTGCATTTATATTTGCATTGAGATTAAAAAGAGAGATATGTGAATATTTGATTTGAAATATGTATATTGAAGATAACAACAAATCAAAAAGAGAATCTTTAAAACTATATTTACAAATAAAACTAGCTATGATGTGTTTCTTACATTGTTGAGCAAAAGTGTAAAAATTATCAGCAAATTACTGTTTTAGATTTTTAATTTTTTTTTTTCAAACTGAGTTCTTAACACTTTAATGGATACTCAAAATTGTATTGGGATACAAAAAGAGACATATGGTATATCTCTTAAAGTAATCGTAATATTCAAATTTTGATTATACACATTTTTTTCAAGTTATATATAATGAATTCCATTCACTTAGATTCACAGATCAATTTAGTTGTGGATTAAGTGGATGCTAAATGGAAATGGATTATAGATTTGAATATTATAGCTTTCATGCCATACTGAGTCACCATGAAAATGAATTTTATAGCATTCACTTCAGCGAGCGTATTAACGTCACTTTACATTATTTTAGCTTCTCAAGAAAGTGTCTCATTCTCAATTTCGTTTTATTCTTCTATTGATAAAAGTTCTGATTAGAAATATCACTTATACATACATATATTCATAAACATTTTCATTTACTTCGTTATGTTTCAATTAATCATTTCCAATCACATTCACTTCCGTTTCATATAAAAAACATTTCCTCTTCAAAAAATATTACACAAGTATGTGGATGGGGCCTCGTTGTCAGCGCACAACATCCTCCTAATAAAACCAAGCCGCCTGCCTCATTAAAGTTTTAACAACATAATTCTTTGGTGGTGGTGTTTCGTTAATTCTCCTAATGTTTTAAGGATTAATTTAAATATTTGTTGTTGTTTTTTCTCTTCTAATTTTTATTAGGCTTAAAAAAAAAACATCGACAAGGCTAAAAACACAATTGGATTAACGTGTGATGATTTTTTAATTGCTTTAAGCTGCTTTGAATTTGAAATTGAACGTGAATGAATTTCGGGTTGTTGGCAAACAACTGTGAAAGGGCGGAAGTGTTTGTTTGTGTGGGCATGACAAGGGCGATGGCGTTGATTTCTTATTTTTATATATTATTTTGTATAACTTTTTTGTATGCTTTTGTGCCTTCCACTTGTTCGCACGCTCACTTAAAGAAGTCAATTAATTTTATGACTGAAATGTGGTTTAATTTTCATGAGAGACTTGTTGCTTTGTTTTCCTGTTTTGGTTTTAATAAGGTTTCTTTTCATTTGCTGTGTTGATGGTAGCTGAATAAATACCAAAAAAAAAAAAAATCGTGCAACATTGAATTTATGAAACTCAAGAGTCAAAAAGTTTTTTTTTTCGAGAAAAACTTTAAATTAAATTGTGATTTTAAATTGATTATATTTTTTTTTCTGTGTCTTTTTTTATAGTTATGTATTTTCTTCGACATCAAAAAATGTTTGCTACTCTACCATTATAAAGTAGTCTGCTTTTACCATCCTACAACAAAGAAATTTTTATTTCCCCTGCGGTTGGAAATGCTAACAAATTTAAATGCATACATACTTGTCTCTATTTTGTGATGAGTACAATTTTGTACAATTTTTGTCTGGTTTTACTTTTTTATCTGGGAAAAAATTGCATAGATGTCATTGTACTCTGGCGCTATGGTGCTAGAGTGCAGAAAGTTATATGCATGGCTTCATATAGTAGGGGTGGATGGGATAATTTTGTTGTCCAGGAATGCTTAAAACCAATTCAAAACAACACAAATTAATTTAAGCAAAAATTCTTAATTAAATCACAAAACTCTTTTAATATTGGTATAGACTTTGATGTACTACAAGATCTACGATCTGGCGTTTCTATACTGAGTCTTAATTCAAAGTTGTGTGCTCTATAGTAGTCTTTTTTGAACCAATTACCTCCAGTATAGTCCAGTCCGTAGAGTAAAAAATTAATGGGGGTATGATAGATGAAAAAACTATAAAAATCAGTTCTGGGGTTGCAGAGCGAGTAATGTCTTGAACTAAAAGAAAATACATTTATAACATATAGTGAAACCAGTTATTTTTATTAGGCCTACAAATAGTAAAAGTAGTAAAAACCAACAGACAACTATACTATATTGTTATTTTAGAATACAAAAAATTATCCGTTGTCAATGAAAAGGATGTTAAACCTTATATCCTCGTCAAAACCCTTTTTATTTTTCTTCCCAGATTGTTTGGTTTTCGAGTAATTCAATCATCCACAGTACTAAAATTGTAATTTCTTAAATATTGAATATCTCAAAAAATATGACACATACAAAAAAATCACTTAAGACCTTTTTTTTAGGAAATCACTCAAAGTTTTTATATGTTGTAGATAATTTTTTGATATCTCCAACCGCTAAACAGTTATTAGTACAAAAAGGCTTTTTCCACCAAAGAGGGTTTTTTTTTTTGGGGGGGGGGGGGATGCTCGCTCTGCAACCCCAGAACTGATTTTTGTGGTTTTTCCATCTATCATACCCCCATTAACAATTACTGAAGAAAAATCTCAGTTCAGAATTTTTATGATGTTAATCTTTATAATGACTGGACTAGTAGTCGTATCTCAATAAAATGTTCCTTGAAAATCCTATTCGGTATAATTGATTCTCATAATTTTTCATATTCATTCTCTTGTACTATCACTCTGCTTTTCATACCCCTTCTTCCCCCATAAATACGAATACCAATTTAATTTTTGTTTCTCCATTGCAAGAGTGAGCGGCGATGCCTGGGTTGAATGTGATGGCGTGGGGGTGATAATGCAATTGCAGTCAGAAGCCAGCAGCCAGCAGCTAACAGCACTTATGCAAACTTCATCATTTTGGGAATAATATTATTTTTATGCATGAAGTAAATTTTCTCATGAATGTTTTCATTATAATACATTCGTTTACTATATACTATGTTGGCAAATAGAAGCAGTAAAGCTATTTTTCTTTTTTATAAATTGTAAAATTTGTGATTATCTATACGCTATACGTATTGAAACCAAAAAAAAAAAAAAAAAAAAAAAAAAAAAAACAGGACTCGCTTTTTTCCTCACATATTAGAATACAAATAACTCAATATCAGTTTTAAGTTGATTGCTATAAAAATATCACACTAAATTTTCGGGATTTTTTTAAACAGTAAGTACTTACTGCAAAATTTTAATTTTTGTTTTCGCCCTTAAAATTTCGAATGATATATTATAAAAAAGTCACGAAACTGTAGTTTCTACAGCATTTCTAGTCCACTTACTGTCTCGTTATAAAGTCAAAAAATTAAGAACTAAAACAATAAATAACTGCTTTAATTTATACGGATTTAACGCCCCAAGCAAAGTGGTTCAATATAATGAGATATAGATTTTTTAATTGAAATCCCCCTTCTATCTACGAATGCTGTGAAGCTTTATATCCCTATTTTCCAACAGAAATGTTGAGAAATCGACCTTAATGTCTTAGGTTAGATTTCTTGAGCGAAACTTTTGTTTTTCAAGAGAATAGTGGCTTCAAGGGTCTGGTGATCCAGTTGTCATAGCGACCGTCTACACTGACGCCTTCAAAACATAATTTAGCGTAGGTGCAGCGTTCTTTGTACTCAACAGTAATACCAAAAAATCTTTTAAACTTCCCGACAGCGCCTTTCAAGCTGAAATAGAGGTAATATACATTTCATCTGAAAGCCTCATGAGTAGCGCAAATGATTTGTGAATAATTACACAGGGCGACATGAAAATTATGCAGGGGTTCTGACCCATACAATTTCCTGTCAAATTACATTAATTTTCTTTTCAATCAATTTGTACCTCTTAAACACAAAATAGTCAAGCACAAAGACACGCCATGGTTCAACTCCAACATAAAGAAATTGATTTTAATTCGAAATCGGGTATATATGAGATGGAAGCGGTATAAAACTCCATTTTAAAGTTACTAGATACGTGGTAAACAAAGCCATCAAACTTGCAAAAACTAGTTATTATAAACAGAAATTCTGTAACGTCATAGATTCTAATCAAACTTGGAAACACATCAAAGATATTGGGTTGGGTAAAAGTACGGTACATGTGTACATAAGTTAAATTCCAAGTTCGTTAATTCTTCAGTTCCAGATGTAAATAATTGTTGTGATCATTATAGTAATCGTGTAAATGTTACAGACAGCCCTTTTGGATTTGTTCGTGTTGATGAGTGTGATGTCGTTCAAGCCATGCTTTCTGTTAAATCGAATGCCGCTGGTTTCGACGGAATTCATCCCGTTTTCCTTAAAATTATATTACCAAAAAATCTTACCGGATTTGACTCATTTATTTAATACAATTTTGACTACTTCCCATTTTCCTAGCTGTTGGAAAATTGCAAAAATAATTCCTGTTAATAATATTCTGCCATTCTTATCTAAAGGTTTTGAATGAATTGTTTACAAACAAATTTGTTCGTATATTTATGAAAATAAACTCATAACTGATAGACAATCCGGTTTCAGACCTAAAAGAAGCTGCATAACAGCGCTTTTGGATGTATCGGAGGCATTAGGACTGGATAATAACAAGATTACTTTTTTGACTCTTCTTGATCATTCGAAGGCTTTCGATTTAGTTGATCACAACCTCCTGTGTCTCAAGTTAGAAAACTTGTTTAATTTCTCTAGTCATGCAAAAAATCTAATCAAGACGTACCTTAGTGACAGAATACAAGCAGTCAATGTTGTTAAAAGTTGTTATCCTAATTCTATTAGTTCTTGTATTCGCGATCTAAATTCTGATCAGTGGGTGTCCATGAATGGCTTATGTTTGAGCCCCAGTTAATCTAAATGTATTGTTATTAGTAGAAAATCAATTGATTTAAGTAACTTTAGTGCAATTAAGCTGAAAATATCTGAAATAAAATATGTAGACGCAGCTAAACATCTTGGTGTTACTTTCAACAGGACATTGTCCTAGAAGGACCACATCTATAGTACGATAGGTAAAGTATATGGAATGCTCCGTGCACTTTGGGCAACCCAGTACTTTATCCCTGAAAATATTCGACTGCTTATTACTAAAACGTATCTCATACCTACTCTTATGTATAGTTGTGAAATTTATGGACAGTGAATGTAGAAATAAGTTAAATGTTCTTTACAACAACATTGCCCGATATTCGTACGGGTTAAAACGATTTGACCATATATCAGCTTACGCAACGCAAATTTTTTCTGTCTCCTTTAACGATTTACTTGAAATAAGATCATTTGCAGCTTTGCATAAAATCATTTATACAAAGAAACCAGCATCACTATATAACAGGCTTCAATTTACACGCTCATCGCGAACCGGCCAGTTGATACATGTAAAATATCGATTTCTCATGCCTGAACGTCAGTTTTTGAAGTGAAACTTCTTTTCTCTTGTCCTAGAGTAAAACCAACCGGATGTGACGTCGCGCGTAAGTTTGCAATGCGACATAATTTTGTCGAGCAATGTGCATGAGGGGCTAAATACCAATATTCCGTAGCTGAATTCATGAGCAAACTATATAATAAACGATTCATAAATAGTTTTAATTCAATATATCATATTAATTACACACACACACGCCTATGGCAGAAAGAACAATATGTAGCGTCGCCATCTTAAAGTTTATGACAGTTATACATTTCACATACAGATGGCGCAAATATCCAAAGAATTACATGAAGATGTCGCACACAAAAAGAGTTCGTCTACAATTGTCATCGAAAATTACCGGTACAGAGTTGCAATTTTTGTTCTAGCATTAATCCCAAAAAAGCAAATGAAATTAAAAAACACAAGCCAATGAATTAAAAAATTTAGCGATTGAAACATTTCATTTGCTTGTGTTTCGTTTAGTTCACAAGAAGTTTCACTTCTGCCTTGTGTTCGTTAATGCACAATTTAGTTTTTTGTCAACACAACTCGTCTTTGGAACTCCCTTCCGATTAGGATAAGTCTAATAGCTAATGCACTGCAATTTAAAAACGAATTATTCATATTTTATAAGCATGCCTAATTAATTTTTTGCGTATATTTTTGTTTTTCCTCCCCCTTCAAGAGTATGTATGTAAACTCATAACTTATATTATCAATTCAGAGTATATTTTATTATCTCTTTACATTTTTAATTTTTATCTTATATCTAAGCTTATATTTTATTGTTATTGACAAATTGTGACTAGCACTATAAAATAAAATATTTAATATTTAATACTTGTGCTAGGATTAAGTTTTAATTACAAATAAAATAAAAATAAATAAAATACAGTTGGGTTGGCCATGAAAAATAACGACTTTCTGGGCTTACCAAATTTTTCCATCACTTCAAATTTTTTTTTAGGCCGACTTGAAGATTTTTCATACTTTGCGAATGTAACGTAACGTCTAGGCATCCGATTTTCAAAACATTTTTAAGCTGCTGTATTGTTCGAGTATACTTAAATAGATAGAGTTATACTCTGAAAAAATAAATTAAATTTTTCTTATATTTGCCCTCTAACTTCGGTATTTCTTAAGATATATTATAAATTTATATATCGTTGTACGCAGCTAAATATTCTTTTTTGAGTGACATATAAAAATTTACTCATTAGATAAATAAAAATAAAGTTACGGGCAAGTATTTACTTCAACCTATCAAAAATAGATTTTTCGGCCCTAAGTCCAGATTTTGACAGTCAATTCCAAATTTTGAGTATGCAGTTTTTTTTTTGCTTGACTAGACCAACGACACTAAAAAAAACAATGGATGCGTGCAAGGCACGCAAGATATTTGATGTGTTTACAGTTAAACCAGCTGAATGCCATATACATAAGCTCATATATGTATAACCATATATAGGGATTTGATGTATAATCTTTATGCTTAGGTAAATAATTCAAATTAAAACAATTCTTTTATAAACTTAAAAATTTATTAGATATCATTATCTTCTATATATATGTAATAGCCCAATTCACTATAAATTGCAAATGGCCTTGCATCAATGCAATTGCAAATTTTTGTTCCATATCGCATGTATTTGTTGTTGTGATAGCAGAAATATTTTGCGTTTGCACCAAATCGTGAATAGGGCTGATATGTTGTAGTTGCATCATTTTTCCTTTACTCAATGCATCGGGAAAATTTTTATAATGCCGTGGTTTGCTATCATTATCACTACATTTTCTTTATACATTTATTGAAACCCAGATTCTTTATTTCTTATCATTTTATATTGTTTTTATATTTTAAAAAATATTTAATTTTAATCCAATCTAACTAACCGAATGCAAAACCTATCAAACGCCTGTGTTTGCTACGGCGACTTCTCTGCTTGTATGGTATAGTCGACCTCGATAGCCTAGTGGATAGTGCACTAGACTTTCATCTGGGAGGTTCGGGTTCGTTTCCCGTCTTCGTCTGGTGGTTAATTTTCATTACTTTCTTATATTCACTATCAATATGTAGTGTATGAGAATTATAAGATAGTGTAAAGGTACACACATTGGTTGGTAATGGCAAAACCACCAAGCTGATAAAAAATTGCAACACCGCCGTTCGGAATCGGCGTTAAACTGTAGGTCCAACTATGTGGTATCACAATGGGTTGTTCAGGCCTAAGTGTGTCTCTCGACAGCCACTCCAACCTAACATAACCTATGGTATAGTCGATCTACACACGTTTAACACCAACAAATAATTCTGCCACGAATAAATGTACACATACATTTTGTTTTCGTATGTACATATATGTGTGAGTAAATTGGTCGAAACATAAACAAACAAACTCCTCTCGTATTTTAATTTCTCCCTCTCTTCTTCTCTTTTCTCTTCTCTTTGTTGTTTAGAGTAGCACAGTCATGCCGCGCAGTAGTGTGAGCGAGAGGGGAACTGGACGTTACAGTTATCTTACATCTTACGTTACCGTTATACTTAAATTTTACACATTTGAAATTTTGCCCTTACCGTGAGCTAAAATGTTTACACATCAAAAATTCGAAGTGATGGAAAAATTTGGTAAACGCAGAAAGTAATTATTTTTTATGGTCAACCCAACTGTATGGGTCTAAAATCCTGTATATTAATTTTTTTTTCATTTGTCGCATAGTGTTATTTATTCAGACAGTCAACCTGCTTTGAAGGCCTTGAAAAGCCTTACTATAAATTCTAAGTCGGTAAAGAAATGCTACAACTCTCTTAAAATTCTCAGTACCAGCAATATGCTACAACTTTGCTGGGTACCAGGATATTCTGGTATAATGGGCAACGAGGTGGTGGACGAGCTTGCAAGGCAAGGTACATCCCTTGAGATAGAGCCTTGTATTTTATCGTCATCACTCGGTTTCCATTACGCAGTTTTAGATAAACAACTTTTCTTCGCCTCAAGTAGAAGATGGAGGCGCCAAAACTTTTCCCGTATTGCAAAACTTTTTCGGCCTCAATACTCTCGTAATAAAACTGAATTTCTGTTCTCACTTTAGCGTAAAGAATACAATTGGCGTAGTTATTGGACATTGCTTTTTGAAGTGTCATGCCAAAAAGCTTGGATTGGTGGAAAATTATCTATGCAGAACATATTTTTTTTCATTGCCCAACACTAGCCTTCTTCTTTCCAGGCTCTATTAAAAAACTTCGCACAGGCTATGGCTAGTTTCAAACTGGAAACAGTGTTAAATATAACTCGTAGTTCTTATTGACTCTAGTACTAGGGACCTGACGGTCTATGTGAGGAAATCGCCGCCACTTCTAACCTAACCTAACCTATCTTAATTTCTTTAGAAAAACTGTTTCTCGGCAAAAACTAGTGTGAGCTCTAAAGCAATACAAACACGTCCGAGGCATATATTCCCTAAGAAATCTTAACAGACCGTTAAGCTGCGTTCACAGATCTAAATTACAACAGATCTAAATAACAGCTAACTTTCGATGTATGAGTAAATAACGCAATACTTTAAATTGGATTTAACATTATATCAGGATAAGTTATCTTTTCGAATACTGTGCAGCGAAAGGGAGTGGACGGAATTCTCAACGAACCAAACTCATGAATGCTTTAACTTATATCGATCAAAAAGAAAACCAAAAGTTAGTAAGCAGATGGAATTCAATGATTTTCAGCTGTACCTTTACCCAGGGCTTTATGAATACTTTGATCGATCACTGCAGGGGTTCAGTCCTCTGGATGAAATTTCAAAGCTCCACTCATTTATCCTATTATATTAAACTTTCAAGATGATTTATGATTCCAATAGAACCTCCGAGCTAGTTTCACAATGTTCTCTTTTGTGGGGCATAGGGTAACGAAAATCTCATTTCATTTATTTTAATCTGTTATTAGATGTTTTAGTTGCAGTTTTTGTTGTTGTTAATTTATTGTCCTCTAGATTGTTGCTAGTTTTGCAACTCTACATGAGCTTTGACGATTCCATTCGAATGCCTGGTTTGTAAGATGAATAATGTTAGTTTAGGCGCGTAAGTATATTTCATTTGAACTCCAGACCTTTGTCACTGCTTAAAAAAAAAGAAAAGTTGGCTGACAGATTTCAGGTTTAATACAAATTATGATGTGATGTAATAGGATATCAATTATTTCTGTTTTTTACGAATTTTTCATGAGCAATTTCGTTTTAGTGAATATAGCAACTTCAAAAATACATTCGCAATGCAATACAATGTAAAAATAATAATTTTAAATTATTTTAATAATATATTTAATTTTGATTTAGTTGTTAAGTTTTTATTAAACTACGTAGTTTGCAATCTCTTCTCCATATGACTTAAAACTTTATTGCGTTCTGATTTTAAAAATTACCTCCAGACATCCATCAGAAATATTAAATATTTTTTAATTATTGCGATGCAATTTTTTCTCACACATTCATAGTTCGTTACAAGTTAAGAGTTTTATAACTAAACAGCAAAAGTGAATCCTGGTCACGTCTCAATGATGACATTTAGAAAGGAGGAGAGATAAAATCTCTTTCTGACATTAGTAGATCCCAGTGCAATAAAGCAAAAAGAACATATACACACACACATTTACAAGTGTATGCATGTGTGTGTATGTGTTTCAATTGTATATTTATTTCACATATTTGTCATGCTGGACTTGAATTTTTCATTGTGCTTTTCATTGTAATTTGATTTTCATTTCTGTTATGCTGCTCTTTCTTTTACTAGATTGTATTTTTGATTTTTTTTTTTTGCTACGCTTATACTTACTTATAAGCGTATGTGTGCGTGTAAATCCTTTTTTTTTTTTTGTTTTGTTGCCACCACATCAGCAGCAGTAATAGCAGCAACAGCAGAAAAAGCATCAGCAGCGACATCACGTTCATTTGTTGCTGTTAGGGATTTATTTTTAATTTCGCAACGTTTTGACATTTGTGTGACGGTTGGTCATATGAAAGTGTCCCAGTGTTTCAGTATACACTGTGACATATACACACACATGTGTATATGTTTTTATATGCAATTATGTGTGTGTATTTGTATGTACATTACACATACATTTCTCTTTGTTCGTACGTGATTTTCTGGTTAAATTTAATTAACAAGCAAATACTTGACTTTAATTGACAATTGCACATACACATTTGTACAAATGTTTATATGTATGAATGTGTATGTGTGCATTTACAAATTAGTGACATAATTGTCATAAAGCGTTTCTGGGACAGCAGCAGCAAAAGAAACAGCAATCGCTGATTACAAAATAACAAATCAATTAAATCTTAATGCAAAGTCAAAGAGAAAAATGCTTAAAGGAATTTTACTGCATACAACATTTTAAGTAATTAATATTGATCTTAATGAAATAGAATATGTGAGAAAATACTTACGAGAACTTACAATTTTAAATCTTTGTCTGTAATTTTTGAGTCATCAAATCATCAAATTAAATACAATTTAGATTTTTTAATTTTATTATTTTTAAAGTGGATCCGTGTCAAACTAAATACTCAAATTCCCAGATAAAATATGTTGCGAGGCTTCAAATAAGAGAGTCTCTAAAGAAACTTAAAAATTGGCAACTAGAAGCTTTCTATAAGAAATCGATTACTGAATAAAGGCGTGGAATGAGATAAAAGTAATAGGCAAAACAACATAACTTCATTATGCTGCTTACTCAAGACGCTATGCGTCTTCTGGGTTTAGTAGTTTATTCAGTTTCTCTGAATCTCGAATTGAGGTTGGCGAATTTGAGTGTGGTATTGTTGTTATTTTGGTTCTTGGATTCGTCCATAATACGAAAATCAATTTTAAGGTCGACTTTTCCCTCACTATGAATATTTCCGCTAAGATTTGAGCCTATTCATAACATCTGATTAGGTAAGCCATCGAATTTTTTAATACTTCTGGTCTAATGTCCGACAGAATATTCGACTTCGATTTGGTTCTTCGGGTATTCGGCCTAAAAAAGCAACTTTGGCTATTTTTCCCGAAGCCGAAGATTATAAGTTATTTTGTTATTTTGTAGTAAATTTTACTACAGATTGACAATGGAAACCTCTTATTTAGAATTATTTATTCATACAAATAAATAAATTTGAAGTGGTTATATAAGAATTATATATATGCGGTTTCTGTATTATATTTTCTCCATTTGCTTATTCCATTTTTACAATCAAAAGTTACAGGAGGCTAAGCTAGGCAGGTGGTGTATTAGAATTTTCAATATGCATGACCTATTTCAAAAATTCTTCGGTTTCGGCTACGGCTAAAAAAACACCTTCGGTCAAACCCTACACTGGCCTTACATATCTACCAATTGTTTTCAAGCTAAGAGTTATTTTTGCAAAATCAATCTTACTTTTGACATATTCAGGGAAACTGATAAATTTAGATGTGGTTGACTAAAGAAACTAAGAAATTCGTCTTCAGAAACTAAATAGATCTTTTAAAATTCTTTTAAGTCTAGTTAAAATGATAAAAACAAATCAGAAAAATTAGCATTGATTTTTCATTGTAAACAATTTCATTACGATTGAAAACTTCAATGGTAAATTTAAATTAATTTCATTTTTAATGCAAGTATTAGTTAAATTTGATATCCATTCAAAATTGTATTGCTAATTTAAGTTTCATTTCATTACCATTATATATTTTAAAGCTAAGGCTAGTTTAAATTCATTGCTATAAAAAATTTAAATGCTAATGAATTACCATTTAATTTCATTGCTATCAAAATGCTTGAATGCTTATGAAACTGCGTGTCATTGCTAATGCTAGTTTAATTTCATTGCCACTGAAAATTTCAATGCTAATTTGTGTATACATATGGTATATTTGAGTTCATTTCCATTGGAGCTTTTTATGCTCTAAAAATTTTAGTACTAACCCTGGAGCAATAATATTAATTTTAGTTTATTTCGTTTCCTATTAAAAAATGTAATGCTAGTTTTATTTTGATTTCATTACTATTAAAATTTTAATACTAATGTTTATTCATTTTTAAATTTTATTGCGTAGCTTTACTTCACTAACATTTAAAATTTTCACGCCAGTTTTTGAATGTTAGTTCAATTACATTGCCATTGAAAATGTTATTTAAAATTTGATTACCAATGAACATTTTAATACTAATGTTTTGTTTAATTTCATTAACATTGAAAATTTTAATGCTTGCGCTAGGTTAGTTTATTCCTTATAAGCTAAAATTTATCATAAGAACAATAAACGTAAATAAATTTCGAAGAAGGTATAAGTTCTACTGATGGAAAGCTTCTGTAGGCGAGCATTCCTTTAATGCTGTAGTATTGGGAGCACTAGCGACCACAAAGGGGGATGTTTGGGGTCAAAGAAATCCCTCCTTGCATTATTATCATTAGTCATGAATCAATAAAAATTTTAAGGGACAAAAATTAAGCCCACTACCTCTCCTTTTAGGTAATCTTTGGATCTGCTAGTGGTTAAGAGTAATGCAATATTTTAAAAATGCATTGATCGTTTTATTTTAATTGAAAAATCCACTGCTGATGAGAGCTACCTACATTTTTTTTAGTATTAAATAGCGCTAGAGTGATGTTTAGAGTAGAGATACCTAGAGTAGAGGTTCTCACGTTCTACAGCGTTACTTCGTCATTTTAACTAGTACTTAAAACTATAGAATATAAAACGGATTGGTGATACATAAGAGGCTCTTATAGTTGTAGTATAAAGAGGAGAGCTTCTTAGAGAAGAGAACCACAGAATAGAGGTCCAACAAATAGATGTCCTTAGAGTTTATGTATTTTGAGAGAAAAAAAATTTAAAAATTTCAATTCAGAGGCGAGAATTTCAGAGTCGTGAATTTTAGAGTCAGGAATTTCAAAGTTAAGAATTTCAAATCCGAGAGTTTCGGAGTCGAGATCTTTGAAGTAGAGATTCACATAATAGAGGTTCCGACAGTAGAGAGCCCGATTATAGAGAGATCAAGTGTAGTAGCATCTAGGGTAGATATCTCAGAACAGAGTATACCTTATATCACTAGCGTATCTACATCATCTGTCCAACGAATTACGAACTATGGAATTTTTTTATAATATGCCATTTTACGATCAGGTTTTCTATTTAAAAGACAATGCAGAAGCCTTTTCTAATATATCAAATATCTAGAAAATCGTTTCAAAATTTAATTAGGTCCCCTACTTTTTGAATAATGGTTCAAAACCAACGAAGCTATTGATTTTATTCATTCGTTCTTAAAGTCTTAGCGATTTTACTCGAAAATTATTGCAAAAAATGGCGAAAATTTATAATTTGCGAAACTTGCTAAAGATTTTGACAAACGTGAGTAAAAAGATTTGGATTTTAGTTATATGTAATTTTACCCAAAACATTGGTTTGTTTTCGTATTGAAGTTTTTTTTAGAAATGGCTCGAAATGGCGAAAAAATGACATACAGGTGGAGAAGAAGAAGCAAGTTGCGACTCTTCTGAAAGAGAGAAGCTCTAGATATTCCAAAATAGGCCAAATTGGAATTTCAAAAACAACGGTGGCTGATATCGCGAAAAAGTTCAATAACTCATCTGATGAGATGACGACTTTTTACAATGATCGGCAAAATTGCACGGGCAAGCGGATAACTACCTTGAGAGAAGATCTCTTAATTGTGAGGAAAGCATTGGAAGTTCGAGCTGCAATACCACAGAATATTTCAGAAGAGAGAGAGAGAGACTCTGGTGTTGATATATGGCTTCATACACTGCGTAGGCGATTTTATGAAAATGCTTTAATATATAGGAGGGCAATTTAAAAGCCGAAATTAACGAATTTAAGGCGGCGATGGCGCTTTTTGTCTGCTCAACTGCATAAGGATTATAATGTAAATTATTGGAACAATTTCGGTTTTTTTTAAATAAATTTTTGGGCTTTTTATATTTGAAAGAAAGAACACCATTAAATTTTAGCTTTCTAATTTTTTTCGTAGATCATCTTTAGCGACGAATGCCGTCTGGAGGCCGAGACTGAGATCGAAAGATATGTATCGAGAAGGATGGGGGAACGGTTTTCTAGCCACTATATCCTTCCTATAATCAATCATTTACCTGCAGTTTTGGTTTGGTGCTTCATTTCCAGCGAAGAACCTGACCCTATACAGTTCGTTGAGGGTGCCATGCACTCTGGACAGTATATTGCTGTTCTAGAAAATGTTTTGGTACAACATCCAGAACACCTGCAGCTTCTGCCAGAAGAATACACATTTATGCAAGATGGTGCGCCTTGCCACACATCCAGGGCCAGTATTAAATGTTTAAATTCATTGAATTTAAAGGTGCTTCCGTGGCCTGGCAATTCTCTGGACCTTAACCGCATAGAATATTGCTGGACTTATCGTAAATGAAAGGTCTATCAACGTAGAAATATCAGAGTTGCAGATCTAAAAGATAACATTGAAGACGTGTGGGCAAATGGACTTAGAGCAATGATAGAGAATTGTATTTGAAGCATGTCTGCTTTAATAAAGGTTGTTCTGAAGAATAGGGGTGGGGTAACAAAATATTGAAAATATGCAAAACGTTTAGTAAGACAAATAAATTACATGTTTTGATGAACAATTAAAGTGCAATTTTGTTAGGTTAGGTTAGGTTAGGTTGGAGTGGCTGTCGAGAGACACACTTAGGCCTGAACGGCCCATTGTGATACCACATAGTTGGACCTACAGTTTAACGCCGATTCCGAACGGCGGTGCAATTTTGTTAATTTAGACACAATTCTTTTTTTTTTTATTACTACTCAAAGTTAAAATATTGCATTTTTTTCATCGTTCGTAATTCGTTAGACAGATACTGTAAAGGTTGCAGAAGTGGAGGTTTTCTATTTTTGCAATCGTTCAAAAAATCTTTTAATTCAGGTTCAACGATCATTATAGCTGAGTAAGATGTATTGGACTTAAACCCCTCCCTTTGGATTCACTAGTGCCTTATTATCTAATGATTTTTTCGGGAAGCAGAAAAATTATTTACCTTGTCGACCAGTGTAATCTTTCAACTTTCAGCTCAAGAGCTTAATTAAATTAAACTTTTGAAAAAATAAACGCACATATTTACAGATTCATACACACTCTTTGTTTTTTGTTTTTTTTGTTGGCACATGTGAAAATACACCCACTGCATACAGACAGACAAATGTACGCTGAACATTTCTGACACATGCACACATACATGAAAGTTAACACACAATCGCACCAACACCTTTAATCCTTTAAATTGAATACTTTTGTAAAATGCAAAGGTAGGAGATACAGTCTGATACCCGCATACACACACACATCAGCGCCTACATACATATGGACAGCTATACATGACTAACTTCCTGACTTCATGTACCTACCATTGCATATAGCTACTATTTTGAAAATTAACTTCAATGTAAGTAAAACATACAACACACGTTGTTGGTGCTGCCTGCTGTAGCTTGTTGTTGCTTTCTGCTGCTGTTGCTTGTTTGCTGCAGTCAAATCAAGATAATATTCAGTTAAATTCATGAAAGTTGGCTGAAAGCGGGATGGCCACATAAAAGCTTCGACTATCCATTCCAATTTACTCTTCTCCTCCGCTCGACTATCAAATCCATTCAATGTTATATTATGAAAGCAGCCAGCAGCGCGACTATGTAAACGGACTGACTCCCTGACTGACTGAGTATAATGTAGCTCACGTTTTAGGCAGACTAAGGTAGGGTTTAACATTTTTTTAATCAACATCCTGCCACCAGGAAAGGTTTTTTTTTCAGTTGCTGTTGGTTAGTCGTTCCCATTGCTGTTGTTGTTGGTGTTGATGATGAGGTACTTTTACGTGTATAACATTGATAGCGTAAGTAGATAGATACTTTAAGTACTAAAGGTTCTAGTACATACACTGCTGTGTTTCGGCAATAGCAGGAGCATTTGTTAAGGAACATGCTGTCATGTTTGGCTGTTTAATTTATTATGTGGTTGTTTTTGTAGCTACTGGCTGTGTATACACTAGGCATTATAGCTGCTACTTATAATGATAGTAAGAAATTAAAAATTAAATAAAGCAGTGGTAAATAGAAATGTGAACATAATTAAATACATTTGAAATACATTTAATTTGAGTGGGGTAAAAATGTGTGTGAAATTTTAGTAGTTTTCTTGAGGTCAAGTTGGAGATGATTTTTAAAAATTTGTTACTTCAATTATCACTCTACCAATACAGAGTTGTTTAATTACAAATCAAACTTCACGCATCTTTAAAAAAAATCGGTCCTGCCGCGATGTGTTTCATATCAAAATTTTCAACTTACTTGATCTGAATGCATTTGCGAGATATATCCTGATGCCATATCTATTTTAAGCTTAGGGTTTTCCCCCAACATTTGTTACATCCTAATAATTTTCTTTTTGTAAGTCGAAGACATTGAAGGTCAACCAAAGCCAGGCAAGTCTTCAACCACTTGTTGTCCTTCCTGGAATGATTTAAATAACTCGTGCTCACGAGTTTTCGATTAAGCTGACTCGTTGTAATTCTAGTTCAACCATTCAGTAGATAATATTTTGTTGGCTAAAAAAAGTTTGAGGCAAACTTTTTTTCCATATTTTTATCTCTTTTAAAAACCTCAAGGCACACTTGAGGTCGATTAACTTAATCAAAACTTATATATATATACTGGTCGACAGTTACATACCTTTCATACCTTTAAGGTGAGATTTTGATGATAAAATTCTTTTCTCTCTTCAAGGTGAATACTACAGCCATTCAAAATCATCAGATTATTCATGAATTATAACATTTTTTGAGGGAACGAAAAACTTAAATCTTAAAACCAATCTTTTGATCTTCTAGTGAACTCTTGTAATACAATATTACTCAAGCTAAGTACAAATCAATAAATTAATAATTTCTTAACCAATAAAGTTTCCTCTGTCTCTGTTTATCTTAATGCCTGAGGAAGAATATGCATGAATAAAAAATTATATTTTTCTCAGACAAGTAAAAATATTTAAGAAAATTGTTTTTAAAATACTTTTTTTCCCTAAGTTAATGTAAAAGAATGAAACAAACATTTTCGTTGTAAAAGAGATCAAGTTGCAAAGTGGAATAAAAAATAAAAAGATACAAAAACTTTCTAAATTGCATTCAATAACAAACAAACAACAAATTCAAAACAATCTTTGGCTATAAAGATTTGCTTGCTTTATAAATTTAAGTTGCTCTCTTTCTTGCTAGTTCTGTTTTTTGTTTAAGACAAAAATGAACAAAAAATAGAAATACAAAAAGCAAAAGACCAAATCGTAGAAAAAAGTAAAGTATAAACAAAATATGAAAAGGGAAAAGAAAAAACAAAAAGGAAAAAGGAAAGACCAAATTCAGATTATGATGACATTGGCGTCTTATTAAATATTAATGAAAACCAAATGGCACTCATTCAATACACAAAAGAAAACGTTTTACGCACTTCCCCTCTCTCGGTTTTTGTTGTTGTCGTTTTACATAAAAACCGAAAAGTTTAAAAAGTTTTTTCTTTTTGTTTTTGGTTTTTTTGGAAAATGTTGCACACGGGACATTTCGGTATCAAAGTTTATTTATTTTTTAAAAAAAAAAAAAAAAAAAAAAAAACCAAACAAGCAAGGCGAGTGGGCAGTTGGAGGGGAGGATCAACATGCGTAGGGGCTGAAAATTGACTACAATACCATTGAGACATAATATTTGTGATTTTTGGCGTTGAGTTTTAATGTTATTTTTTGTTGTTATTATTATTTTATGATAACTTTTAAAACAAGTCTGAGAATTATGTTTATTTTATGGAAAATAATGACAATAATTTTTTGTGTTTTTTATTTTTTTGCTTATTAAAACGTGACGAAATTTTTAAATAAAATATTTGGTTATTGGTTTTAGAGTTTATATGGTAGGCTGCTAAAAATTTGAAGTTATGTTTTTTTTGCTTTTTGAAGGTACAATAAAGATAATAATTTAAAGTTAGATTGCGTTATCAAGCGCAGAAAATGTTAGAAAGGAACAGCTACGGAAATTTACTCTGAACCTTGGAAGTACGATAGCAGCGAATATGAGTGACTATTCCTACTATTCATACCATTCATTTATTGCGTTTGATGATGTGCGTTGAAAATTTGGCAGCCTTTGATTCTTCCATAAGCTGACGTTTGTTTTCGACCAGGTCAAGGCATGAGGCAAAACATGTTCAATCTTTTTCTCATATCTGCAACCGTTGAAGACATTAGCCATTGCTAGAAATCCCAAATGAAGGAGTTTGAAGCTTTGTTTGAAGGCTTGCGCCATCTGGTTTCTGCAACGTCAACAAGTAATACAGAAAATCTTCAATCATTTTTAGCATTTCGTCACGCCACCAACCTCTTTGGATAATAATGGAATCGAGAAGCATTTTTTTTAACAACTAAGTGAAAGTAAGTTGCTGACTGAACTACAGTGCTTGCTAATTAGCATTTTATCGGTTTTTGCATTGATTAATTAATACATTATAATTGAAATAATCATGACTAATGAAAGTTCAATTGCATTGAAGATTATAATATTAATGTTGCAACTTAACTTTGTATACTTGCAAAATAATAACAATGAACATAAACTTTCATTAATGTATTCAAAGTTAGCAGACAATGAAATTCGAAACAAGAGTTTGCCTTCTTCTGATTTCTGCGAAATTAGAAAGTAACACAGAAAATGTTCAAGATATTTTACCTTGCCTCTAACTCTGCAACCTTTTAAAATATCAAAATAAAATGAGGACCTATTTAAAAATCTTGCGCTGTTTTCAGTGAATAGCCAAGTAGTAATGAAAGTGATCATGTATTGGCATTGAAAAATTTAATGCCAATGATTTAGTTCAAATTCACACGAAAACCTTAACCCATTAAGGATGAGCGGAAAACAAAGTAGATAGATCAAGAAAGTAACTTGAGAAAAAAATTATTTTTGAACCTGGCTCAGCGACAAGTTGCCATATGACACCGCTAGGCATTACTGGGTTAAATGATAAAAACGATAATGGTTGACCATTTTGACTATTTACTTCATCGGCGCGGTTAGTAATCGAAATAAGAATCTCTTGGCTAGTGTACTGTTTGCTCCCAACAACTTGTCATGTAATCATGTAAACCAACAATAGATCTCTAAATTTGGAGCGGGGACACAGGTTGTTAATACAAATTACAGGACGAAAGTGGGTAGAATTGATAGATTTTGCGTGTCATCTCCCCATTAGTTGGTGAAAACGTATTTCCTTGAACGTCATCCACGATGTAATGTGGAAATTATGTACCTAGATCAGTCCCGTTTTATAGTTTTGCGGGGTCCTGAGAGAATGTAAAATAGGGGGACCCTCTACTTAAATGAAGTTCTTATTAGTGAATAGAATACTCTCTATTCATATCACGTCCACATACAGTGTCATTCTAAAGTTTTGCAGGGCCCTGTGCGACGCAAACGAGAAAAAATATAGGCGATATGTGATATATATAAATAAATAGTACAATATCTGATTCATTTACGAGAATTGCGTGTGTGGGAGATACGACGTCAAGGGAAAGACAAAATACGAGTATGGGTGCGCTCCAAAAGTCGATAGAGTTCTAGTCGCACATAATTTTTGGCTCTATCGACTTTTGAAACGCACCCTATGGGATGTACATTTAACCCTCAACGGGCTGATAAGGTAACCGGGTACTTGAATGGTTTTTAAACTGTGTTATTTCTCGAATTATGGGTTTTATGTGGCTGAGTCCTCGTGAAATCTTTAAAGACTTTATTTGGAGTTCAAAATTATAATTTCCTTGATTATTTTATAATAATTTCTTAAAAAAAATACAAAAAACTAAAACCAAGTCTCTTTCCAAGGTTCTGGAAAAAGAAATATGAAACAAAAGTTTGATACCTTTTGATTTCTGCAAGGAGAAGGAGCAACAAAAAAAAAAAAAAAAAAAAAAAACAAAAATTGTTAATCAAGCTAAAGTGGCATTGCTAACTAAGCAATTTATTGTTAATTAAAGCTGCAATGCAACATAATTTTGAACTCTTGGGGTGCATTATGATGAACATGAGCAATCCATTCTATTACAAATGAGAGGAAGTACAAAACAATAATTTTGACGTCTCCTGAGTTCTGAAATGTCTGGAAGCAAAACGAAAAATCTTCAATAAATTTTACCGTCTCCTTACCCTTGCTACTTTGCCAGATAATATTGAATGCAAGGGGAATTTTGTTGAATCTTGCACTTTATGCAATGAGTAGTATTTTGGTAATGTTAATCATTGAAAAATTCTTAAATAAAGTTTAAATAATGAAAAGCAAGCATAATTATCATTAAAAATGGCTCTATTTGATTGACATTGCTTATTTTATCGCCTATGCTAGATACATACATTTCATTATCATTGAAAATTCATTTAAATTATGTCACAAACTTTATTTCATTGCTGATCGAAAATGTAATGCCAAGTGCATGGCTAATGAAAGAATCATTCCATTTTAGTAGATACTCACAAACAGATCCATGGGAAGAGTAGCAAATGTTTAGCAGTTAATCTTCCCTTCCTTTCTAAAGGAATAAAAAATTTAAAACATTTTAGTCCAAGGAATTTTGCCGATTAAGGAAAGGGAACTGTTGGATGAATCTTTACAGTATTTGAAATTTATTTATTTATTTATACAATAATACAGACTTAATGCTAGATAGTTTCTATGAGAAGCATTTTAAAACTCTTTTTTGCAATTGAAAAATCTAAAAAATGTTCTTCAGCGATTCTATTATATATCGTTAAAGCCCTGGTAATGGGTTCATTTGAGGCATAATTAGTTTTGTGGAGATTTACGTTATACGTCATACATTATGACATAGACGCAAATTCCGTGCAGGTACTTTAAAAGTAATCAATTCTAATAAATACGAGCAGTCAATATTGCCACAGATAATGTCATATACAAACATTAATGAGAGAGTTGCTCTTCTAGTTTCAAGCGATTTTAAGCTCAAAAGCAAGCATCGCGCATTATAGGATGGAAGTGGTTCCACAAAATTTAGGGATCGCAAAGCGTATTTAATGAAAATTTTTTGAATACGCTCGAGACGGTTGGAATGTACAGCATAGAACAGGTTCCAAATAAATGCTGCATATTCTAGCTTTGAGTGGACAAAAGAACTATATAACAACTTATGTGTATATGGGTCCTTGAACTCAAAACTATTTCGACGAACAAATGCCATAACGGAGTAAGCTAATTGAGATGCTGCACAAATGAAAGGCAGGAGTCAAAAATAACTCCAAGATCCAATATTTCCTTTAGCGAATTGAGACAGTTATTAGCAATACTAAATGAGGATGAGATTGGGTTGCGCAGTCTAGAGAAAGTAATATGCGAACATTTAGTATAATTAAGATGTAAATGATTGGCTGTACACCAATTAACAAAATTATTGAGTTCAGATTGTAAGATGTTAATGTCCGATGAATTTCTAATGGCAAGGTATAATTTCAAGTCGTCAGCATATAAAAGATAATTTACTCTAGAGAAATTGAGTTACATAGTTTTCTAAATGAATGAAAACAATAAAATTGATCTGCATTGGCAATGCATCTTTCAATTGCAATGCAAATTTCTTTTCATTGGCATTATATTTCTCAATAATAATGAAAAATCAATCCAAATGCCTTTAATTCTATTTCTACTGAACCTAAGCCTATGTATTGCCATGTATTTTCATTACTTTGCATTAAACTTAGTCAGCTGACCTTGCTCCTGCCTTACGACAGTAGACAAGTTTGATACTGCGAACTCAGATAACTTTATCAACTGGCAAGCTTACTGGAAAGTTAATCGGCTAAATTTGAAATAGAATTGCTTCTTATTTTTTTGGCCTTGCCACTTGCCAGAAACGTGTACAGCAGGCAAACAAAAATGTATATCTAAATGCACAATGACGGCTCAATATTATCTGAATGCCACAGAAATATTTACAAGGTAGAAGGTGCATTTGAAGACCATCTCCAAAACGAAATAATTTCAAACATACTTTCGTACACAGTTGCAAACCTACACATTCAAATAACTCTCTTCCAATCCATAGAGGACCATGTTCAAAGGAACAATACCAACAAATGTATGCAAGAGATTTCCTGCATATTAAATTCCACATAATTTATTGCTAATCAAAAGCATATAATCTACTTAAAGTGACATGCCACCAACCAAGCATTGAAATGAAGTGAGGCTGTAATATTCCTTGTATGTGATTGCATGTGTGTGCACTAGCGGATCCTAGGTAGGGTATTTTGGGGATATAACTCAACCGCTTACTGTTAAAAACCTCAAACATTTTAATCGTTGGTTAAGGAACAAAAAAAAAAAAAATTGCTGACAAAGAAAAATATGACCCCCCTCAGGAAATGTCTAATGTGTGGGCTAGAGTGCGCGTACTTATATGCTTACATAGAAAAGATTGCATGTGTATTATGTATGTGTGGTCTTCGTTGGAATTCATGTTCAAGTGAGAAATGTTTTACTCTATGCAGGTGTGTTGGTGTGTGTACGATAAAAAGTAATAGGCTAAAATTGTAACCTGCATAGGCGAGAGTGATTGTGTGAGCATGCATACCTGAGTATAGTTGGTTGGAACACAATGAAGTCTTCTAACTAAAAACACTTTTATCTACAATGAACACCTCACACACATATTTACACAATCTTGAAAGCTAGTGATAGTGTATGAATGTAAAAACTGAAGAAATATTTAAATTTTAATATAAAATTTAATGCTTGTTTAAATTTGTATAAGTAATTTTAATGATACTGAAATTTCTACAATTGCTTTGCAATTTCTGTATATTAATTAGTAATAATTATGTGCTTGCATAACCGCAATTACTATCATAATGGCGTAAATCACAACACATCGAAATACATAAATGTATGTATTTATATTTTGGGTGATTACATTTAAATACTCAATAAAATCAATGCGCTTCTCTTAATACATAATCTGCTCATGTCATAACAAATTTTGCTTTCAATAGTAATAATAATATTCATGGATAATAATCGAACAAAACAAACCAATAGAAAGCAATAACAATATGTCAATACCGAGCATATACGCGTTGAATCACTATTGAATAATAGGTAGTAAAATTGAATTATTAATAACTTGCTGGGCGAAAAGTTTTGCTCAGGGAGGCTTGAAGCGAATATTAGTAAAGTATTGAAAATTTAATGGATCATAGAAATAATATATTATTTTTGTGTTGAATGCTATTTTAAACTCCATCAAAGTTGACTGGAGCTGTACTGGAGAAATGCTACTCTAAATTCAGTTAAAGTTTTTGAGGTTTGGTGAAATGATTATGCTTGATTTGTTAAATTGTGTTGATTGCTTAGAAAACCATGTTAACTTAATTCTTTTAAATTCGTTTCAAATATCCTAAACCATAAATTGAAACAAAACATTGAACCATGAATATATTTTGAAATATTTGCAAAATTGCAAAACAATTGCAAAACAAAAATAAAAATATTAAATTTTTTTTGGAAATAAGTTTATGTTATGTAGAGCATATAAAAAGTTTTTGTGGTGGTAAAAATTAAGAAGATTAGAGTAGACGAGAGACAATTCCAAAAATTAGACAAAAACTCAAAGCAAAGCACAGACCAAAAGTGAAACAAAATTAAAAGGAAAGTCAAACTAGAAATCTAATTGGACTTCCTACTAAAATTTAGTCCCAAATTTAAGCAAACGTCAATCAAAGAGCAGACTAAAAATCAGATCAAAATTCTTAACAAAACCAAAACTTAAACCAAAAATTAGAGCATAGACAAATTATAAAGATGAAGAAGTTTAAAACAAACTAAACTAGATAAATTTCAGTAACCAGGTCAGAAATCGAAACAAGGCCAATATCGATTAAAGCCCGATATTCGGATTGAAATTCATACAAAAATCAAAGTAAAATTCAAACGAATTCAGAGAAAAAGTCAATATAAAAATTAGAGAAGTATTACGTTAATTTTCTTAAAACCAACAAAACTTTCTACAATAATCTTAGTATTGACAACACTTTCATCTTGTAGTAATTAGTTACTGAGATATTCTATAGTAATTTGATTATATGGGAGGTGCCACACCCTTTTTTCTACTCTTTACTGCAAATGGTTTTGAAGATATACCCAAAAAAAAGTATAAAGTTTGTATGGAAGATGCCCATTCATAATTAGGAATTCGGAGTATCATAAAAACTTAAATTTCAGTCTGATGAACAGTCTTTTTTGATACGCGGGGACACACATTCACACACATCCGTTATATATGTCGATTATTATAGAAAATAATGGATGTGTGCAAGGCACGCAAGATATTTGATGTGTAAACAGTTAAGCTTACTGAATGTCATATACATAAGCTCACATATGTATAGCCATATATAGGGATCTAATGTATAATCTATATGCTTAGGTAATTAATTCAAAATTAAAACAATTCTTTTATAAACTTAAAAACGTATTAGATATATTATATATAATAGCCCAATTCACTATAAATTGCAAATGGTCTTGCATCATTGCAAATGCAAATTTTTATTCCATATCACATATATTTGTTGTTGTGATAGCATAAATATTTTTAATTGCACCAAATCGTGAATAGGGCTGATATGTTGTAGTTGCATTATTTTTCTTTTACTCAATGCATCGGGCACTATATGCTCGCATATACGCAGCTGCAATTGCATCCTTTTTTTTCGCGCTTTAAGTTTTTCTTCCTGTCGATTTGGAATTTTTTTAGATGTGAAAATTTTACATAACGTTGCCAGAGAATTGATTTGGCGTATAGGTGTATGAATTTGTACACACATACGTCGAATCACTCCTCAGGCGACGATAAGTGCTTTCCGCATTTAACCTTAGAAAGGCAACAGGGATGACTAGTCACCCCACTACTTTTTAAAAGTACCGCAAAGAGAGTTGTCTTAACTGCATTTAATAAAAATAAAAAAGAATGTATTTTTATTGAAGTAAATAAGTGATTTTATAATAAATAAGTTTGATTTTTTCTGTTTAACATTTTTGCTATTTACATAGATAAAAAAAGTGTTGCCTTTCTAATGTTAATGTACAAAGCAAAATTTTTATAATGCCGTGATTTGCTATCATTATCACTACATTTTGTTTATATATTTATTGAAACTTAGATTCCTTATTACTTATCATTTTGTTTTTATATTTTAAAAAATATTTCATTTTAATGCAATCTAACTAACCGAATACAAAACCTATCAAACGCCTGTGTTTGCTACGGCCACTTCTCTGCTTGTATGGTATAGTCGATCTCCACACGTTTAACACCAACAAATAATTCTGCCACGAATAAATGTACACACACATTTTGTTTTCGTATGTACATATATGTGTGAGTAAATTGATCGAAACATAAACAAACAATCTCCGCTCGTATTTTAATTTCTCCCTCTCTTCTTCTCTTCTTTTTGTTGTTTAGAGTAGCACAGACATGCCTCCTACTTCCTTGCAACTACGGCTTCAGTCATGCTCAGTAAATAGACCCAGCCTTTTCTCAGTGTCTTGTTGATTCCTACTTAACTGGCGTGCTGGTCTCTTTGCCTTCAGAATGTAGATATAAGGAGCATTTTGAATCAGACCTTTATACTGCAACTACTCAAGTTGACTTTGAGTTCTTTCTCTTTTTTAAGAAATTAGAGCTTTCAATTTTAAAGGTTTTTTCAATGTTTCGCTTATTGTAACTGTTCTCTATAGCAGTGAAAGAAATACTAGATTCTGTATTTTCTTTGCTTGATGAATCTATAGCAAATCAATATCTTATTGGTTCAGTTCAACCAGTATAGGTACAAAAAATTATCAGAAACTCGATTTTGGTAAATTGACATTTCCCATAGATATTCGAATTTTTTGTTGATAACCTGAAATCGAATTCACTAACCATTTTGATCTTAACAAAAGTCACCAACAAACAAATTATCCTAATTATATACTCGTATAGATGTAGATATATCGTATTCATGCATATTTGTTTTATGAATATGTATTATGAATATTTAAATCATTAACACCACATAACAAAAATACAATATCTAAAGAACTACAACATTCATGCAGCAACAATATATTAGGCAAACAAAGCAAATATTATACATGATGAATATAACAAGTAATTGTTAGCCAAGCATGCATATTTAATCTGTTGTCATATTGATAGTGATAGGTCCTCACACACACACGGACAAAATTATTGAATATTGAATGGTAGTATTTTGCTGTTCGAAGTTATTTTACTAATTATAAACTAATTAAGAGAAATTAGCAAGAGCAAAGACATTTGCAGGGCATGTATTCGAGTTTAATCTACAGTCACTTTACTTGTTATTTGTATTAAAGTTTTTTAAAATAATTCAAACAAATATTTGAACTTTTGCAAGAAACATATTTTTTGGAATACGACAACATGTGGCTCCCTAACTGATGAGTTCAGATGTTTGATTCTGAATAATAATATTTATTAATTGTTATTTTCATAATTTCCAGTAACTTTCGAGACATTTTATTGAGATTTTTTAAACGTCCAAGGAAGCATTAATAATTATAAAGAAATATATCGATCCTATTTCTTTCGGATTGGAGAGTAAGCTTACTTGCATTTTTCACAATTTTTGGAAGATTTATTGCATTTGTGGTATACAAAAAAAATCAAGTGCATCAACTGTGAACTTACCATATTCTGATCGCAATACTGCATTCATATTCGCTACATGCGAAACGTTCGCATAATTTTGACATTCGCATCCGCATTCCTAATTTTTTTTTGTTGGCGAATGTATAAAGAATGTTTAAATTGGGCAACCGCACTTACACATTTTGTTTATTAACATGTTTGCTCAGTTTTTTATGCAACTTTGTTTGCTTTATGTCAAAACCGGTGCCTCAGAGATCACCGAGGCGTGCGAGTCTTATAATTAATTGATATTAGTTTTATGAATATTACAGACTTTTATAAACTTTGTGCTTTTATTTACTACTGCCACTGTATGTGTGTACGAAAGTTATGCTTTGTGTTTGTGTTCGTATTGTCTATAGTAATTGATGATTTAGTTTGCAGTTGGTTGAATCATCGTACAATAAATAATAAATACTTTCAATTGTAATCGTTAATCTTTTTCAATTAAGTAGTATGTGTATTTCATTTGTATATTTATAAATATGTGTATATCAAAGCTACAATTTTGCTGAAAGTTTATTGAAAAACTTTTTTACTCATTACCATGTACACATATGTAACACTCAAGGAAAAATTAAAATTAATGTTAATTTTAAAATTTCATTTAGTGAAACAAAAATACAGGCTCCATAGCAAAGAAATACCATGAATCAGAGTCGTCGAGTGAGTAGCATACATTGAACTGTACGCAGCGTGGCCTAGTTCGACACTCGGCAGGGTAAAAAAATCCAAAATATAAAATAAAAATTCTTCTGAACGGCACAAATCCACAGGTCTCATTCATTCGTATACAAATATAACAAGCTCAATATAAATTGATGCAAAAAACCGACTTAGGCCCTCATTGGGCTCTTGCGTCATGATAGTGGTACGAGTCGGAACAAAAATCTAGTAAATCTAGAATATAACCTTTTATCAGAATCGAAATTGTTAAGCTTTTGAAACAAGAAGTTAAAATGTGAGTCATATTCTAAAACGTGAAATTATAATCAATTTTGTGTGAAACTTTTTGAAATGAGGCCAATTGGTAGATTTCTAAAGGTAGGAGTAAAATTCATAGACTCGGAATCGGGCACTAATTTTTTATATAATAGGGTCAGAGTTGTTGTTGGATTTCTGATATTTCTGAGTTAACTCTTTCATGTTTCATGACATAAAGTCAAAATTAACTTTTTCTAGGAGTTAAATTTTTGAACGACGATATTGAAGTTAACTATTTGGCATTCTAAAAGCTAGAGTTAAGATTTCAAATTTTTTGTTTGAAGTATTAGGAATAAACTTTTTTAAATTTTTGAAACCCAAGTCATAGTTAGCATTTTTAAGTTTTAGAGTCAAAAATAGACGATTAAATTTTACAAGCTGACTTTTTCTTTGCTTTCTTATTTTTTGACTTAGAATTTAAATTCTAGATGTTGAATCGATTCTATTTTTATGAAGTTTTTGTGAAAATTGTTTAACATAATTTTTGGTATTCTAGCAGATAGAATTCGAGCCACTTCGAGCATTAGTTCTTTCAGTTGTTAAAATTCTAGGAGATTAGAAAATATAGATATTTTTTGTCAGAATCAAAACCGGGATTCATAATTTTTTAATTTTAATATACTTGGAGAACATCGACTGTGCGTCATAATCGATGTTCGCTTTATGAAATTATAAAAGTTTCAGTTTACAGGTGGAACTAAGGAGCTGTAACTGCTCCCAAAAATATAAATGCTTATACCCTTTAAATATCTTTGCACAGAGCAATCAACAAATTTAAACTTGGACTGTATTAAATCTGTTTATAAACTGCGTATGTTGGTTTTAAGTCTGGTTTATAATCTGAATTTCTTAAACTTTAATTATATCTGAGTTTTTGGCTGATTTTATCTAAAGTTTGGCCTGAGTTTTTGGACCAGTTCTTAGTTTTGTTCTGAATTTCCATTTAATTTGGTCTGGTTTCCGTTCGATTATCATTAGTATCATTAGATTTAGTCTGATTTCTGGTCTGAATTTTTGCTTAAGCTCCGTTCTGAGTTTTATTCAATTCTTGTTCTCATTTTCAGTTTGAATCTGGGTTTAATTTTTGTTCTGAATTTGGTTTCCTTATGGTTATAGTTTTGGTTTGGTTCTGGTTTGAACTTCGGTCTGATTTTTGTTTTGAATATTGTATTTGATTCGTATGGTTTTTCTTTTGAATTTTAATCTGATTTTTGGTCTGTTTTTTAATTTGAGTTGAACTAAATTTCGGCTTAAATTTTATTCTGAGTTTTGCCTTAATTTAGTTTGAATTTTATCTGATTTTGGTTTGCATTTTGGACTAAATTTCGATCAGATTTTTAAATTGGATTGTCATCTGTGAATGGTTTTTAGTCTGGATCAAGTTTTTGGTCAGCGTTATAGTATAGCTATGGATATGAAATCATTTTATAATTTAAAAAAATTCAAAAATTCAAATTCTTGATCCGCTAAATTTTTGTTGTATTGATGCTAGCTAACCTTTTGAATAAGTTGATAAAATATAACTGCAAGCTGTATGCAGATTATTTGTTACCTAACCACAAATTTTTTTTTACTACATAACCCTTAAACACAATTGTTATGTTTACTAAAAACAAAAAAAAAATACCTAGAATTAAATATGAGCTCTTAGGGTCTTAAGTGAAGAGTTTAAAAATGCATAAATGGTAAAAAAATTTTACTTAACTTAAATGATTTGATTTTAATTATTTTTACATAAAATTTTCACTATGAGTAACCACTAAAATAGGTTCATGTCTGTGTATGTAAACCTACATTCGTACACATAACCAAACATTTACAACAAAGACTCAAGCAAGAAAGCGTTTATCATTATGGCTTAAATGTGTGACATAAAGTTTTCATAATTAATTTTGCCACTCATACACACTATCATACGTACACACACATACACATAGCCATAGAAATACAGACAGAAACACACACGCATTTACGCATTATCGCACATAATTGCTTTAAAAGTCTCATTAAATGCTTTGACTTTACGCTATAACTTTGTGTTTGAATGTGTGTGTGTGCATTTGTGCTAATGAATTTGTGTTTACTTATATATACGTGTCTGTGTGTGTGTGTTTGGTATTTGTATGCGTGCTTTTGTATTGAAAATGACATACACTCATAAATATTTATTTAGTTGTAATAATGTGTTACACATAATCATTAGATTTCTAGTCTACTCTAAGTAAACACATACATACCTACCTTATATCTATATGTATTAGTATGTGTGTGTGTGTGTTTAGGTGAATATGTGGCTGAGAAAGTTTCTGCTTTGTGCTTTGAAGAGTAGGTAATGGCATGAAAATATAATTAATTGTTTTATTAAGCTTAAGCGTAATAGAAAATTAAACAGAAAAAACTAAGAAAATTGACATAAATTCAAAGTTTTCTGCTTTAAAGATTTCTATAAAGGAAAAGTGTGAAACTTTTATGATTTCTTTACTTTTATTTGTTTTTTAAGTGAATCTTGCACTTTTCATCATCATCATTATTAGCAAGTTGAGGAGCAGCTGAACTGAAAAGGAGCCGAAGTAGTAGAAGTTTCCAACGTAATATTAAAGTGTATAAAAATTTTTGCACTTAAATCTTTGCATAAATTAAAAATGTAAATTCAATTTTGTACATTCTTTTGAGCAAACATTGTGTGGAAGAAAGGCAAGCACAGGGAAGAGTGACAGGGGGGATCTTGCATTTAATGCACAGACTCTATGTTCACTATTTAAGCTATACTTATATGAGTTCTACTGACTAATTGTGTTTATTGAAAGAGAAGAATACGATACATTTTACAATGTTTCAGGACAAATAACTAAACTGACAGTTTCTTGAAGTCCTATCTTACGGTTTCAAGGGTCACTGCAATAATAAACTTATGCTTTTAGTTTCTCTCGTATACAATTATGCACAATATATTTATTTTTGATAATATTCATGATTTCAACTCCTTGATAAGAGAAAACTGGGCAAAGTTTTCATGAATTTCAACTTCTATATTCAATAATAGTGAGAATAAAGTTTTGTCAACATTTTTTTAATTGTTACTCATTATTCATATTAAAAAATTGTTCCTATTACAAGCGATAAAAACCTAATTCAATTAAAAGTTCAGTTCGTGGATTGAGCAAAACTCATATAATTTTCAAATTAAGAGGAAATTTGTTTATCAATTTGACGTTTGAAGAAATTTTAACTTTGCGTACCTCTTTTACATAGCTTAATATTTGGCAGAGTAATAAACGGTAGAAATAATAGGAATAATCACTCATACGCCATGAAGTCCTGTCAGCATACAATTTCTCCAGCTTTCATAGCTTTAACTACAACAAGTTCGACTTTTTTTATTTAGAACAGAAAAAGCCGTTAAGATATTAAAAAACTGAGGTTTCAGAGAACTAACTTTAGATTTTATAGGAAAAATAAAATTGTAGCTCACTTTTTGTCGTTAAAAATATAATAATTTTGTTACTTAAGCAAATTTATATTTAATTCACGAACTTTTCAATTTAATTGTTAAATCACCCGGACAATGCTGATTCCATTCATAAGATAGTGACTACAGCAAACACAATTTTTTAATAGCAACAAAGATTGCAGCGCAACAAAAGTTATTTGAATCGTTGGAAAAAATGTGGAATAAAAAAATAGAAAAAAAAAAAAATTGAGAAAATTCATAGTCGAATGAAATTTTCCCAGTTTCAGATGCCATGTTTAATAGTTTTGCTGTTGGTGATGTTTTTGCTTCATGATTTTTTTTTATGTTTGGTGTGTTTGGATAAATGCTATGGGTTGCGTTGTCCACGAAAACATAAGTGGAGTTCTATGCTCATAAGATTTTAGCATCATTGGATTACAGCAATAGTGTTTGAAGTGGTTTTAGATTCGTGTTAAATTTTCTTTCTAAAGGGTTACATAATCGTGTGTTTTTCACACCCGAGAATTAAAGTTGTCGTTTCTTTTGTAGCAATTAACGCTGAATCAGATTCTGTTACTTTAAAACTTATAGAAATTCTAAAATTTAAAATTTTTAAATTCTTTATCTATCTATTGGATGGAATGATCTAATATTAAATCGAGCCCTAGAAGAATAAAGATAATTAATTACTCATACACCATGTAGTCCATACTTGACTGTTATTGTTTTCTTAAGTTTTTTGAGTTTTAAGCAATGTAAATCTACAAGCAGATTAGATTTTTATACTAGAAAAAATAATGAAAATATTTCCAAAATTATGTTTAACAGAACTATCTACTGACTCATATCACTCCAGTTAAGACTGATGCCATAAAATAATGAAAAATGTGGAAAATTTGTATTTGGTTTTTATATCACATTAGACATAAGTATATATATGAAAATATGTTGCAAGTTCGTAAAAAAAAAAATTAAAAGCGTTGATAAAAAGAGAGAGTATAGCAACTTGCAATTTTCCATTTTTGGAATTTTATTTAAAATTTTACTAAAAATTTAGAGTGATTTAAAATTTTGTTTTCAATTTTCTCACAGGTTCTTTTTTTTTTGTTTTGGTTTTTGCGCTTGCTGTTGCTGAAATTGCATTTTCGGCTTGCAGAAATTGCTCCAGTAACAACAATAACGACAATACTAACAACCAAATGACACTCTCTTTCTCTTACTTACGTCTAGAAACATTAAAGTCGTTTATTGCGCATCCAAACTGCAATTGCAATTGTTGTTATTGTTGCTGTTGTTGCTTTTATTACATACAAGCCATTTCCCTCACTTCGTTATGTTGCAACAGCAGCAGTTAAAATAACAACAACAGTAGCAACGAATGAAGGAAAATGAAAAAAAGAATATTTAGAAAAGACGAGCACATGGAAAATGATATTTTGTGCCTTGGAATAAACTTGCCTACAAAATTTTTTTTTAATTTAACTTAGCTTTATTTCACAGTGTGTGTGGATTTGTATGTGTATATGTGAGTGCTTGTTGTATCATTATTTTATACCCTACATTTCAGTGGTTTTAAAAAGGCCTGATTTCTACTAACTATAAATCGAATTTCTGTGATTAGTCTTGAAATTTGTGAAGCAATCAGTATGGAGACTCAGATTAATTGGAATTCTTTAATTTGAAGCTAAGTTGTAATAAAGTTTTTTTTTTTTTTAATTTAGATCTGCGGTAAGAACATTCTTTCTTCCAAAATCTTTTATGTACCAATGATTTACTGATTAATTTTAATTGCATGAATCCCAATATCTATGCTGGGATGCTTCGAGTTAAGGAAGCAGCTTAATTAGTTTGTAGAAAATCTTAGAGTACAACAGATTGCGTCTTTTAAACCTAAAATTTATGAAACTTTTCTAAGATGAAAGTTAGAACAATGATTTGAGTTGAATAACTGATGTCAAATGGAATTATCTTTGTTCGATCACTGGGGCAATATATAAAAGCATTTCCTGGTTAGAATTTTCAAAGTTCAGGACCGTGTCAAAATGATATGATTTAGTTGAAGCTTAAAAAAACAAAAGTGTGAGGTATGTGGCACTTATTAAAGTTGTTTATTGCTTTTTTTAATTCTAAAAAATGTTGATGATTGACTCCATTAAAGTAGAGGGCACAGCCATAGATAGACCAATTTTTTTACTTTCGTTTCCTAGAAAATTTAACTTTTGTTTAGTAGCTTATTGAATATGCTTGTGTGAATATTACTATAACAAATTAAAAATCAAAATATTAGATTACGCTGTTTTTCTTTTTTTATTTGTTTTTTTTTTGTTCCTTGAACCGCTTTTTTGAGGCGGCTCGCTTCATCTGTCTGTCCTTCAGTATGGTGATGTAAGCTCAGTACATTTCATGAGTGTTCGACCGCGATGTTAAAAATTAGTCATCATTCGTTAGTCAAGACTAAAATTTTAATTGATTAATTGGCAGAACATACCGTATTTACCGCAAAACTTTCGACCTATCAGTATATTACCTGCACTGTCAAACTATCTAATATCTTACACACTACTCACAGAGTTTCAATTTGGCGGACATTTGTCCAGCCTATCACAATTAGGAGTTAACAATATTAGCTCTTTTGGACCTTAGACACTGTCGATCATTATGTTCTCTTACAAAAACTAAGATTTTATTTTAGATTTAGTGACAATGCTGGTCAACTCATAAAATCATATATTTGACTAATCGTTAACAACGAGTTATCTTAAAAACAACTTCCTCTGAACTGAAAAATACTTATTCAGGTGTGCTGCAAGCGTCTATTTCAGGTCCTATTCTTTTCAGTATTTTCATAAATATCATAGGAAACATTTTATTTGAAGGGGACAACGAAAAAAAAGTAAGGTTCTGAAATTCGTTGAAATTCGGCCTAATTGAACCTGTAGAAAATGTAGGGAATGTAGACACATTTTTTTTTTTTTTTTGTAAAAGGTTTATTTGCCAAGTTATGGGGTTTCAAAGAATTGAAGTAATTTAAGTATGGATTTTTCAAAAGAAATTTTTAGTATTAAGCAAATTTACAATAAAATATTGAACATGGTAATTTAAATAGGAAATTTACTGTTTTTTTTTAATTATGGAATCAAACCGGAAATTATAAATTTTATTTATGCACCAAACCGGAAGTAAAAGTTTAAAATCAGAATTTAAATAACTTCGACCAATCAAAAAAAAAATTATTTATCAAAATTTATCTTAAAGTATTTAAATAATATCCTTAACATTTCAAAATGGGATCTACATTAGTTTAGGAGATAGATACATAGGTGTCGCACTGAGCGTGGTAGCTATGTACTTTAATTCATGTATCTCCTTAACTAATGCAGATCCCATTTTTGAACTTTAAGGACATTAATTAAATATTTTAAGCTAAATTTTAAAAAAATAATTTTTTTTTTTAAATGGTCGAAGCTATTAAAATTCTGTTTTTAAATTTTTACTTCCGGTTTGACGCATAAAAAAAAATTTCAATTTCCGACCTGATTCCATAATTGAAAATAACAGTAAATTTCCTATTTAAATTACCATGTTCAATATTTTATTGTAAATATGCTTGAATTTAAAAATTACTTTTGAAAAATCCATATTTCAATTCTGTCAATTCTTTAAAAGCACATAACTTGGCAAATAAACTTCATAAACAAAAAAAATTATGTGTCCACATTCATATTTTCTAGAAGTTCAGTTGGGCCGAATTTCCGAACATTTTTTTAAGTTGTCCGCTTCACATGAAATGCGTCATAGTTCACTCTTGTAAAAATTCTGCTATACATTTTTATGTCGATGATGCACAAATTTATTTATCCAGGCCAATCGGTATGTTTAAAGATTTAATAAGCAGGCTAAATGAAGACTTCTACTTTATTCTACTCGAAATTTCTTAAACCTGAATGCATAAAAAAACCAAGCTATTACTATTTCGATTAAAAACATATCTACGTTGACTTTAGAATGTATTCCAATTGAATTGGAGAGGACCATTACTAGCTTAGGGTTTAAATTGATTTCTAATCTGGACTATTCCGATTATGTAAACTCAAAAATATTTAAAATCCACAACCGTTGTCATCACAAACCCTTTCTCACACTCTTTATTACACTCGGGTATACCTATGCAAGTATCCGAACGCAGTGCTTCTTTAATTCGACCATTGCCAAATTTTTCATTTATTTAATTATTTCATCATTTTTTCTGTACCAGTTTTTTATTCCGGTTTCATTACATTCTTTGCTGCTGCTGCTGTAGTTTGTTTTGTATTCATGACTTTTGGCATATGGAAAAGAAATGAACATAAAAATGGAAAGTGTTTGCAGGAAGCAAGGGGTAGTGAGAATGTGTGCATGCATGCATGAGTGTGATTAAAGTTAATTTAAAACTAACTTTTTTTTT
Organism: Toxonevra muliebris; assembly: GCA_963691655.1. Lineage (NCBI taxonomy): Eukaryota > Metazoa > Arthropoda > Insecta > Diptera > Pallopteridae > Toxonevra > Toxonevra muliebris. The sequence continues at coordinate 24,483,660 of OY829326.1, forward strand.
TTAATTTTAAATTTTGAGTTTTGAGTTTTTTTAAATTAATTAACTCACTTGAATCAATTTGTCACATTAACATTCGTTAGAATAGTAAATTAATAAATAATTTTGCTATTCATTTTTTTTTGTTTGCTTCGTCTGCCTGTCACTATCATTGACCTGTAAACGTGCGCTGCTTGAACTTTTTCAATCATTTATTATTATATTTATATACACGTATAAAGAAACTACAACAAAACGGTAACTAAATACTAACGCATATTCATACAGTTAGCTTCGTATGTTTTTATATACTCACCAAAACATTCTATGCTCGTCTCGTGCAACATACAATATAGAGAGCGATTGAAAACTTAATGAACTAAATTATGACATTTCGAAACGATTTCCGACTACGTGACGTGACAACAGTAAGTGCGATACAGCACTGGACAGACACACATATACACAGATGCTGGCAACAACAAAGAGATGATAGACAAAATTCACATAACCATCAGCCATCAGCCACCAGTGCTTTGCTAAATCAAAGTTTGTCATATAAATACTCGTACTGTGTATGTAGAAACTCAATTGCTTTGGTTTCCTTTTTATGCACATACACACACGCACACCATACATAAGTACATACATATAAAAACTAGTGTAAATCTCCCTCTGTCTCTTCGTGTTTTTGTTTGGGCAACAAAATCTGTCTGATTTTATACTCGGGACTAGAAATCAGCAGTTGATTTTATTACCAAAAACAGCAAAAATCTCTGCAGCAATAAAAATTATCTACAGTCGAGTGGTTCTTGTATTAATCGAATTGTATTTATCATTTCAACTGATTTGACACAGAGTTAAATCGGTGTAGCATCGATCGGTGATGAAGTTGTTCGTTGAATTTCTTTTTGGTTACACACACACATTAAAAGAATGCCATGAACGATGGGGAATGTCGCCATTATGTTGCTTGCCGTTGTCGCTAATGCTGCTACAAGTATTGTTTGATGCTTCTGCTGCTACTTTTGTGGCAAATTGCTCTTCATATTAATTGTTCTTGAATGGAGATTTCTGTGGGAAAAACTCTTCAATATGAAACACCCTACACTCAAGCATATAACGATTAATAAACGAGTAGGTAAACCAAGAAATAATTTATTTCTTCTATTGAATGGCAAGGAAGTGTGTCTCTAGATAGCCAGTCAAACCTAACCAAATCACCTAGAACAAAAAAATAATTTAGTAACTTTTGGGTACCGTGGTCGACCAATTTGTTTGCTTCTTAGTATTTTAGATTTCTGGGATAATGAAATAAAAACTAAGTTTCTCAACCATAACGTTATTATTAGTGACTTTAACTTGAATAAAAAAAAAATTATTCTGAAAACATATTGTTGCAAAATTCATAAAGATAATGAACACGAAAATAATGCGGAGATTGGGATTAAAAAAAGCCAGTGATTTTTTTCTGTATTTTCATATTATTAAAATTATACATAGTTAGTTGTTTAATTTTTTTTCAACATTGCTTATGTCATGCTTAAAACTCCTCAAAAAAAAAAAACGAAATACGATTAGAAAATTAATTTAATACATAAGTACGCAGAAAAATGGATCTAAAATGAACAAATTGAGGATTAAAATACTTGAACTTTTTATAGTTTTTTTTATAGTTTCATTTTTGTATACATTATTATTTAATCTTTCGAAAAGACATGAAAATATACTTTTTATAGTTATTTCTTTATTAGACAATTATAAACTACAAATTGAAAATTGTTAGAACAAAGTTTCATATCAATGTCATAATTGTCACGAACGTTATTGTTAGGTGCCATTATGGTATGCAGTTGTTGTTACAATTTAAAGTCTAGTTTTTTATACATAGCAAAATAATTAAATGTATAACAATAATATACTTTTAATTCGCATAGATCACTTCTTCCAAGGAAGAAAATTTAGAAGAAAATCTCATTCATTTTGATCGTTGGTCATTAATCAATAAACAATTTTGGAGGGAAGAAAATTTAAAGTCCCTCCCTTGGGAAATATTTAGATCTACTAGTGAGCCGATATGTTTCTTTCATATTTGAAAGAAACTGAATGAATTTCGTAAGATTTAACCCAAGGGAAGCAACATCTAAATGCGGACATCTACAGAAAATTAAATCAAAACACTGCACATGAATGGATGAAACCAAGTTTTTCTAAAAGATTGGGTTGTATATAGAAAAGTAATTTCTCAGTTTTTCCAGGTTAGCGACTTTACTAGTTTTTTTCCATTTTGAAATTTATGATCGCAGAGGAGTATTTTAAAAAAAATTTTAATTCATTTAAATGCAAATATCCTTACCATCAAAAGGTCTGTTTGGAGACTTTCGGGTACGAAGAATCTGAATTATTTTTTTTACCATTAAGGGCGCTAGGGTGCGCTTTGGTTCAAAAAACATGAAAATTGCTTATTTTTTGTGTTTTTTTTTTTCGGCTAAGAATGTCATAAAATTAGATATAATGTACGTGATTTTCATTGTTTTTATTCTCTTCATTAAGCTAAAAAACTTTCTAAAACATATTATTGACGTACAGCCACTTCCGAATGGACTGACGATAATTGAATGGACTTTTTTTTTTTTTTTTTATAAATTACATATAGTTAAATTACATTTTTTTGATTGAATTAGAAATTATCTTCTTTCTCGCCATCGTCTTCTGCACTTCACTTCTATTTCATCTTCTACAGTGAGTTCATTCTCATCACACTCATCAAGATCCTCTTTCGAGGCCTTTAGCCACTAGCAGATGTCGGCAACCATATAGATTAATTTATTCCTTCTGTATCGTGTTTTCATTGGTATTGTAACTTAATGAATTGATTTTAAGGCTTACCATGCAATCTTTGTGTTGGCATACAAATACATTAGGGCGTACCAATTTGTATGGATGAATTTTTTTGTTTGAAAAGAACTCTGTCATAAATATTCTATATTCCATCCTGATCAACTTTGCTGAAGAAAGTATGGCAAAAAATCAATCCTACCCCCCGTAAAATTTGTAGAAGTTACAGTATCATTAAACGTATTCAAACAACTACAGTACGTAGTACTGAAATTTCTACGAATTTTATTAGGGGGTAGGATCCATTTTTTGCCATACTTTCTTCAGCAAAGTCGATCAGAATGGAATATAGGATTTTTCGGTTAGAGTGCTTTTCAAATAAAAAAAATTGGTACTCCCTAATGTAGATATAGTTTTTAAAAAAAGGATTAGAGAAGGGAATTTCTTGGAAGACACATAAAAGCTACGACATCATAATTGAGATTAAGCTAAGTTAAAAGCCCAAAACTTGCAGACACAAAAACAAACAAAAAAAAAAAAAAAATAAAAATACACGAGTATATACGAAACTTGACCCGAAAAAGTTTTTACTTATTCGTGATTAGCGGCGAAAAATACTCCAGAAAAACCAGGCCAGAATTCAAATACTATTTTTCTGTTGTACAGTGTAATGAGCTAAGCCATAATTTTCAATTAGCCCATCACCTAAAACTCACATTATTTTATAACGCTCACATTTTCTAACTCAAAATAAAGAATTTTTCAGGAAAAACTTCTAAAGTTTTCATATTTGTGTTTTGTTGTGACTTTTATCAGTACAAGTGCAATTTCATAGTTTGGGTTATGATGGTATAGTCGCAAATGAGCGATTTATCTTCAGAACGGTGTCCTCTTACAAAAGATTTATCGTTTCAGATATCAAAAAATCAATTTATCAACGCAGGAGTGCCACAAGGAAGTGTGTTGGGTCCGGTGCTCTACACCCTGTTTACAGCTGACATGCTCATCTTAAACCAAGAAAGTGTGGCGACTTATGCCGATGAGACTGCAATAATTGCAACTAGCAACTCTCCTGTGGAAGCCTCGCAGCATTTACAGGCTGAACTTCGTAGAGAAATGGTTAACTCGATGGAAAATAAAAGTAAGCTCGCAGAAATCAGTACAAACCACATTTGCGTTAAGAAGAGGAAAGTGCCCGCAAGTCAGACTAAATGGCACCGAAATCCCTCAAAGCGACACGGTAAAATACCTTGGAGTGCATCTGGACCGCAGGCTTACCTGGAAAGCTCACATCAAAGCAAAGCAGAGAGCACTCAATGTGGGCGAAATTCTCAAATCAGCCTCGAGAATAAAGTGCGGCTATATAAAACTATACTAAAACCTATTTGGACATATACCCTTCAGATTTGAAGTACGGCAAGTACCTCAAACATTGAAATACTCCAGTGCTATCAGTCAAAAACTCTCCGTGCCATTCTCAATGCTCCTTGGTTTGTGACAAATGTGAAAATCCATAAAGATCTCAACATTTCCTTTGTAAAGGATGAAATAGGTTCATTTAGCAGTAGATACATAAACAGACTGCATGATCATAGCAATAATTTAGCTTTGAATCCAGCTGATAACAGTTTAACCCACAGAAGGCTAAAAAGATTCCATATCCTCGATCTGCCAGGCAGATTTTAAAGATAACAACTTGTAAATAGTATATACATATGTATTCGAAAATAGTGTAAGCCAATTTGCAATAATAAATATTTTGTTAATATATAATAGCTAGTCTCATTGGAGGCTAGCTATTTCTGCTAAATTTTAAGATTATTCAAATTTGCTTATTGTCTTAGGACACTAGTGAATCACAGACGTTACTTTTGAATCAAAAGATTTTTATAAATTAATCTCGCACCCCTTCCTGAATCTTAAAATCCGCTAGTAATTCTGATCAATTCAATGCCTGAAATCACCATAATGTAAATCGTGAGTATAAAATTGTGCGCAGAAATCACAAATAAAAAGGTTCAATTCTTTGATGAGGGCGAAATAAAAACAGAAACGAATTTCTGTATGTCAGCAATTCTTAGCTGACAATGCTACAATGCTAGATTCTGTATAGTTTTCTACGAAGCAACTATCTACGACACTGCTTAGACTTTGTTTTAATATATTGAGATCTACTATTCGTATGCAATCAAATATTACACAAACAATAACCATGTACTAAGTTTTGAACAACCTGTACCATCCATAATTATTCTCCCAGTTTAATTATTTTACTATCTATCATCCACGAATCACTTCAGTAATACTTCGACGAGTAATCAACCAAGTTTAACCTCGTTTAGCAAAAGGCATTGCGCTCTTCAGTTTTGTTATAAAAACAAGGCAACAATCTAAGTAAATACTTCATCACAAAATGTAGCGTGTACTACAATTTCGTACAACAGCCAAAATGTAATAAATTTTCTTATTTGCCTTTATGCAGTCGTGTTCTTGCGTATGTGTATGTGTGTCTTTTTTGTATCTTGCTCATATTCATGTCAATCTGTTCCAAATCAATGAGAGTTCACTTCCATTTGAGTTGTTTTTACTTTAATGGTGATTAATGTTGGACGTTGTCATCTGAAATTACTTTTGTGTGTTCAGAATGACAATGTCGGTAATTTAATGGGTATTTTCTTTTTCGTATTCCTTCGTTGTAGGAGTTTCTTTTATTTACACACACATACACATACAAACATGTGTTTGGTAGTTTTTAGTGTATTGTGTTTCGTTGTAATTTTATGACACGTTCGATTAATTAGAATCAGATTTATGTTATTTGTGTATTGCAGTACAATAAGGATATCACATATGTACTATGTAGTATAATTTTGTTATATTGAAATTGGTTTCAATATTTATATTATATACAAAATTACACTTTTTTTTTTAGATAGTATGTTTTTTTAATTTCTAATGAGGTTAGTTTGGAACGAAGAAAAATCAAAGCATTTTGTCAACCAATATGTTTTTTGTTTTTTTTTTTATATTTTCAATAATTATGATGTCATTTCCTAAGAACTTTTGCAATTAATTTTTTCTTTATGTTCTACGAAACTTAAAAAACAACAAATTGGTTTCGCGGGAAATTTCGAAAATTGTTCATGATTTTAATCATAAGTTATTATAGTTATAATTGCATACTATGAATTTAAAATTTATTTTGCAGCTATTAGAAAATCGAGAAAATTATGGAATTTAAAATACAAAGAAAACTAATTTTCACTTTGTTTTTGTGGAAATGCAAAATTTTCTCTGATATTTTTTCATGGTTTCAGAATCAATCTCGTATATGTAAATTCTGCTTATTTCGTGGATTTTTTTTTTTAAAGAATACATAAAAGTTTGCATACTGTCGTGTTTTTCAAAAATGTTTTGAATGTTCTTTTTAGTATAGTACAAAATTAGCTAAATATTTAATAGCATCTTTCTAGCAGAAGTTCTCACTATTGTGTCAGAATTTGTGAAATCAATCACTGAATATTGAAAAGAAATTGAGTTGTTGTTGTAAATGTTGTTTAAGTTTTGTTAAAACTTTATTTTTTCTAAAACTGATATACACCAGTTTAATTTTATAAAAAGGCATTAAGAACTTTATTTCAAATGGTTTTAGTACGAAAGTACAAGAAAATGTTGTGGAGGAGTACTACATTAACCACTGTATCTTTGTAACAGCACAACTTGGCTAGGAACTTGGTATTAAAAATTGATGTACCTCACTATAGAGCATAAGGAGAATGTACAAAATTAAATATATTATTACACAACTTTTTGTAAAAACCTAAATTTTCTAAAAAAAAAGTCGAAGGAAAAATGTATTTTTGGACTTTGAGTAGTAATTGCTTCCAACCCAAAAAAGTTATTAATTACAAATGTGACATTAAAAAAAAGTCTATTAATTTTCTATGAAAAAATCTAATTTTATTGCTTTACGCTTAGTATTATTGAAGTTATGATACATAATTTGGTGGCAAATATTTTTCCAAAGGGATTTTCTTAAACACCCTGTATCTCAAAGGAGGTTGAAGATACACCCTGTATTCAGAAATATTTTTTTTTTCTGGACAAACCGGAGAATCTGCATTTGATGATAATCGATTTATTTATAATAATAAATAGTGAAATTTGCATAGTCGAAAATGTGTTCGTAAATTTTGTTTTGCGAGCGACAGCGCACTTACTCCAAATGCGACAAAACGTTAAAAAATCATAACTTTTAAACAAAAAATGGACACACTTTGAAATTTTTACATATTTTTTAAAACAGTACTAGCAATGTTTATAATTTTTTTCAGTATTTTTCATGCTCCAGAACAATGTTTGCTTGCTAATTGTTATAAACAAATACTTATAAATAAGCAAATTACCGTTATTTGGCAATCGAAAATAATTCTTCATAAACTATCACTAAAATAGAAGTAGTCCTGAAAATTTCGATAAATTTGGTTGAGCAAATCACGAAATACATCAAATTGAAAAAAAAACTTCCTAAAATTATTAATATCAATAAGTGTCAATAAGTTGTAAAAAAAAATATTTATGAGCTAAAAATTTCGAAAACGTGTTTTCTTATAGAAACTTACTAATTTCCCTATTTACATTAAAATCTGAGAAAAAATAATTTTCAGTGATTGATTTCACGAATTCTGACTCTATTATGTTATGTGCTCAGTTTAACCTTGAACGTTGGAGCAGGAGACGAGATATATACTCAAACACCCAAGCAGCAATAAAACCAACGCTGTTTCGTTTATGTATATCTTATGAGATTTTTCAGTAAAATTTTCAGTATCAGTATCATTTTTAACACCCAATAAATATGTGTTAAAAAGGAATGAAAGTTTAAGTTCATTTCCTTGGTGGTCTTCAAAAAAAGGGGGTTCGTCAAAGACTGGTATCCGTCAGAAGAGTTTAAACTATAAACTTTTTAATAATTTTCTTTGACATAAAACAAGCGTTTCAAAACAACCAGAATTGCTTACTATTTAAACCTTAGAAGTTAGGTTTTCTCTAAACTAAAATAACTTTTTATCCACTTTTATAATTTTGTCATATGGTTTCCTTAACAAAAATGTAGTAAAAAAGCCCTTTATTCCACTCATAGTACATATATTTTCAAATGTTTTTCTTTTTGTAAATATCAACACTAAAATCCCATCAATGAATATTTATTTCACCACTTAATGTATTTAATACGTTTATTGAGAAAGAAGTTTTTTATCTTCGTAATGTTATGCCTTAAATATACACTGCGATTCCTTTTAACAGTGACACTTTTTTATTTGACCGTTTTGATTTGATTTCAACAAGTATTCTATACAATTTCCAACTCAGAGAAAAGTGTTTTTAAAAGTGTACTTTAAATTCCTTTAGTTCCACAAGTGTTTAGCCTAAATGAAATTTAGTGTTATAGTATTCTTCGGGCAGAAGTAACAAAAATGAACACATAACTTAAGCTTGGATCGAGAACTAAGGAAATTAGAAAAAATTATAAGCATTCCAGCAAAGAATATATAATACATCACGCGCATCACGAACAAATTTATTTGCACAAAAATTTTGTTCTATGGAGCCATAACTGCATCCAGTTTACACTCAAAATTGAATTGTCCTCATAAAATCAATGAGTGGTTGAAGTTATTTGTTTCTCTTTGCTGTTGGCTTTGTTTAACGAGAAGGTTTTTTAATGAGAGCTGTGTGTTTTTTTTTCTTGTTTTCGTGCCTGCAAGAATTTACATCGCAAAGCCGGTGCGCTTTTATGTATAGCACAGATTATAAAATTCAAATCTCCAGCTGTGACCCGAAAAAATATGCATTTTTCAAGAATTTTTTCAGGTAAACTAATAAAGTTTTTTGTAAAAACTATTATTCATTCAAAAATGTTTAAAACATTGTGAGTAATGAGCGATTCCATCGAAGCCTTTCTGGAAAACATGTTTTGCGGTGACCAATATCTTGCAAATCTAGATCATTTGAAAATGATTAACCAAGGATTTGCAAAAATATGCATACCATATTTAATAAATTGCCAACTGTCAAAGTTAACAGTTAAATTTTCACTAAAAAACGCTGTTTTTTCAGCTGTAAAAAAGTTTTGCATAAAGAAAATCCTACGATCAATCTCAAGACTATTATGTATTGGAAACGTATATAAATTTGTAATAATCGGTTTAGAAGTTGTTGAATAATCGTCGTCACCAAATTCAATAACGATGTTTTAAGAAAAACGCGTTTAAAATTTCAACTTACTTTAATATCAAGAAAACAATTTTTTTTGGAAATAACAAAGAGTCAAAAATTTTCTCCGGATCAATTTTAAAATTTGTAGACATATTTTTGAAAACATATACCTTAAGGAAATGCAAGAAAAAAAGGCGATTTTTTAAAAGTTACAACTGGAGGTGCCCCATTAAATTACTTCTAAATCGATTAATTTCAACTTTTTATGATTTTTCGAATACAAAAAAAAATATTACTAAAAGAAATTTTGCGACGACCACAATTTTGGGCCACAAATTGAAAAAAAGAAAATCAATTAGGTTGGAAAGCAATATTGATACTCGGCCTAAGAGAGAGAACCTAAGAAAAAAACAAAATGAGAGTGCATGGGAGAGAGTAAAAGCAAAATAAACGAGTGGTTTCACTCTTCCTCTTTACTGCGACCGCCCGCGCCCGAAGCGAAAGCAACATATTGTGGAAACATTTTGAGAGATGCGCCTTCTATGTATTGTATATTCTTTGATTCCAGGTTTTGGGATAGTACATAAGCTGAGAAGATAGAAAGATGAGAAGAGTAAATGGTAAAGTTTACAAGGGGAATAAAACAAAATTTTAAATTCCATGTTGACACTTGGTATTACAGTTTTGTGGGACTTAAGAGAGAGAGAGAGAAAAAGTTAAAAAAGGGATAGGGGCGGAGAGAAAAAGAGAAAGAATTTAATTGTATTGAGTAAGGAGGTGGAAAGGGAAAACGAAGAATAAAGGAATGGTGAAGGGAGATTAATAAATAAAAGAAATAGAGAAAGCGGAGAGAAAAAGAAGATATAACGAGGAGAGACAGAGAACATAGAGAGGGGAGTGAAGGGAGAGAGAAAGAGAAAAGTGTGCTAGGAAAGGAGGAGATAGATGGGACTAGAGGAAGAGGGAAATGAGAAGGGAAAGAGGGTGGAATACGAAAAAGAGTGGAAGAGAAAAAAGTAATGGAAAAAAAGAGAAAGAGGGAAGAAAAGAATGTAGAGAAGGAAATGAAAGAGGCGAGAAGAAAAGACTGGGAAAGAGTTAGAGGAGAGAACACAAAGCAGTGAGAAGAAAGAGAGAGAGATGGGTAATAGATGAACAGGATGACTGAAAAGAAGGGGAAGAAGAGAGAGGGGAGGGTAGGGATGTTGTAGATAGAAATATAGAGACTGTAAACGAGGAGAGAGGGTTTCATATAGGAAGGAGTGAAAGATCGGAAAAGATAGAACAAGAAAACTTATTAGCTTTCATTCATGATTCATTAATTTTTTCTCATCTTTTAAAATCTCAATAGCTATGTTTACTTATACATGTGTACTGCAGTGTAACTGCCTTGCAATATAGTCCTTATATAGTACCTCATTGTACGATTCAAAAAAACACAAAAAAAAAGTAATTTTAGTTTCTCTTTTTCTCTTGTGATCAACAAAAAGGATATGGTTTTTATATACTTTCTTACTACTACCACTACATATAACTTTGAATGTGTGTGTGTCAATTTAGTTGTTGCTGTAAGTGAATGAGTTAAATACAAATTGAAATTGAATAAACACAAATGAACAAACAAACATGCAGTCAGCAGCAGCAGCAGTGGCCGCAGCAAAAGCAGCCCAACAACAACAACAATAAAAATAAAAAAATAAACAGTTGAACAATACACTGCTGAACGATTTAAGTGTAACAAGTGTATCGCATTACAAGAACATATTATTGACAGACAATTTATTTATTGTGCACATACATACAACGTTATAAGTATTTGTGTTGTTGTTGTTGTGCTGATATTTGTATTGAATGGATTTGTGTTGAATGTGGTGGATATTGGTGGCATAACTTTTTTTGTTGCTGTTGGCTTTTATATTTTTTGCTGTGCTGCTTATATGAGTATGTTTGGAAGTGTGTGTGTGTGCGAATTTTCTCCTCATATGCTTATAAATGTATGTTTGTGTATTTGTTTACATATATTGCTTATATATGTATTTGTGTTTTATATTTTCGTCAACGCGCCATAATTCACTTCACTTCTTTTTTTAGTATGCAATTTTTTTTTTCACGCCGTTTTTTGCTGCTGTTGCTTCAATGCGTAACAACAACAACAATACTAGCAATAACATTCATTGTCAATATATATATCCTGCTGCTGCTCGCTCTTCACAATGCTCACTTTCTTTCACAGTTAATATAATTTATTAGATTTGTTCGTGTTTTCCCACATGAGTATCCATAAATACACACACACACACACACATTCAAATGTGTGTTGGGATTGTGTGCGTGTAAATCCCCCATGCTATTGGTTACGCATATGTGTGCCAAGATATATTTACAACAATATTGTATTGTTGTATATCATTGTCGCATCACAATCAGATTAAGGGGACAGTGACGTAGCAGCAGCAGCGACATTCCGAGCGAAAGTGTTGTTGACTGTTCGGTTGGTAGCGTTGCGGTGGTTGGTAAAACTGAATTGAAACTAAATTGAATAAACTCGTTCGCAACACACACACACACACACATTCACGAACATACATCCACTGACATATTTACCCATATTACCTTAACAGCAGCTGCTTCTGCTGCTGTAGCTTCTTCTACTTTGTTGCTGCTACTTCAAATATATTTGTCTCTGGTGCTGTTTGCGTGTAGGAATTTGCGGCATGTGCGGCGTTTGATGTGATTTGCAGCCCGAACACTCTAAGGGACTTTACTTCACTTTCTCCTCCCTGCCATGACTTCCCTTTGTACGTTTATTTTGGTTCAAACATATTTGTTCGTGCATATGTCTGTCTGTCTGTCTATCTTTCTAATCTTGAGAATTCAACAAATATTTTTGGGTAAATTTGTGAATCATTTGCGGCTTTTAGACATTTGAGTTTGATAGCAAGCAACGTTTGCTGAATTACTCTCTGGGCGAATTTATATTAGTGGATTATTTGGGGAATGTGTTGGATTTCCCGCTTCTGCTCCTTCATCTTTATGCGGATGATGATGATGTTTGGTATTGTCGATGATAATGATGTTGGTAATATACATTTGTATGTTCATGTTTGTTGATAATGATTTCAATGTGGCGCACTAATTTGTATGTTGATTAACAGCTTTGTGTATGCGGAATGTTGTATTCAATTGTAATGTTAATCTGAAGGCGTTAGTGGATAGTGGAAATGATAGCGGTCCCTGTCTGTCTGTAGTTACCGTGGTTTCATTGATGTACTATTCCAAATAGTTGGATTGTTAAAATCGTTTCATCTTTACCTGTGTATTTTTCGATTTTGAGCTTAACCCATTAAATGTGGACGTTGCGAAAACGAAATGTTTTGGAGTTTTCGCTATGATAAGTCACTGAAAATTTACTTGAGATTGGATTGAATTGAATTATAATTGATTATTCTAGTTTAAGCCACATTTATTTTATACCAAATTTTCAATCTTGGATATAAATTTTTCGATTTAAATATTTACGTTACGAAAACGCAATGCTGGGTCTAAGCACATTTTCTTAAGTGGAGCCAAGTTATTGGGCACATATATTACGCAACGCAATTTTTGACAAATTTTGGCCCCTCCCCCTCTCATCGTAATGCAACCTAACAAAACGTTGAGAGGAACCTTCTAATAAGTTTTGGGTAATTTTTGCATAGATTGAAATAGCTTTGCCTAAGCTTAGAAGCTTGATTCCAGTAAAGAAGACTTACTGTATTTTTCCTCTTTCGTTAATTAATATTTAATAGTGTTAGATAAGGCTAGTAAAGCAATTGATTCATGTTATTTTCATGTGGATTCACCAGTTTTAGATTGATTGGGAACTGAATGGAAAGAATACAATGTACTTTCGTTTTAACAAAATTTAAAACTTTACGCGTCAAAGCAATCTACCATAAAATTTATTGCTAAATTATTTTTCTTTTTCCAAAAAAAAAAAAAAAAAAAAAAACTGCTAAAAATTCCAACAAGTAAAAATAATAGTGCAACTTTACTAAAAAAAAACCCACAGAACTAGTAAACCAATGAACCAAAAACGCATTAGTTTCGTTTTTCAACACACGAGTTGACTTTAAAGTAAATGATATAAAATCATAAAAAAGCTAGAATTGCAGCAATGAAACATTGATGGATGAAAGTCGCTATTGCAGTGCACTATATTAAAAGTAAAGAAATGGAAAAGACCAAATACTCGCAAATGAACGAATGTAGTTTCACGCTATACACCTACAGATATGTCGTATAAAAGTGTAGCAGAAAAAGTATACTACAATCACAATCAAGTTGAAAAAAAAAACTGCCAAAGTACGATAGAAATCTAATGCATCTTTGTCAAAGAGCTAAAAGTTAATATCTGTGAACAAGAATGAAACATACGAGCACACATAGTTACATAGTTATATGACGAAAATAGGAAATCAAGCAGGAATGCTAGAGGAAAAAGCAATAAGTTACAGAAAAGTCAATGTGAATTGTTCAAAACACAATGTAATACTAAGAAAAAACGTAAATGTTAAACTTGACATTTGTCAAAAGGGGGGACAAAAATCAAATGCAGCGTACGCTTTAATAAAAGTCGCTGTTGGAATGAAAGTTTCACTAAAAAGAAATATACATTTGCTGTGTAGAATTTTTGTTTTTCAGTTTTTTCCAGTTTTACTTCTAATATTTTTTCACTATATTTTACTTACAGCTAGAATGTTGTATGTATATTTTTCCAATTTTTTTTTTACAACAATGATTTAAATTACATAATGAATATGGGACAATGCGGTGCTTATACATACATAAACATTATTTACTTTTATACCCTCAAATCAGTAGTTGAAAGTTCAAATGTCCTTGTTATATATAATTTAGCAAACAGAAATTGAAATTTCATTACGCATACACACATGCATACACATTTTCAACTAAACCAGTCGGAAATTATGCTGTCGATTGATACAGATAGATCTGAGGAATTCAACTTTTGGTATGATAATTGAGAACAAGTAGTGATTTCGTTTGTAACTTTGTGTAATTAATACGCATCTGATTTCTGTCAGGTCAGGTTTTCAAGAAACCTCAACCAAAAAGTGCAAAAATAAAGATTTTCGACTTATTCTATCGTTTCTGTTGTTCAATGAATCCGAAGCCTTATGAACGATATTCATCAATTTGATTTTTTAATGTTCACTCACATATAAATTCATACAGTGACTGTTCATAACTATGTTACTATTTAAAATCTTTCAAGTGTCACTTAAAAACACTTGAACTGCATTTAGTTTGAAATTTCAATGTCAGTTTATAGATGTCCTAGTTTTGTATGTCCTGTTTTTTGTTCTTTGCTTAGTTTTGATTTTATTGGCTTATTTAAGTTTTTTTTTTATTTTAATTTTTTTTCTTGTTTTGAGTTTGGTCTGGTTTTTCGTCTGATTTTGCTTTGCTATGATCAGGATTGGTCTTGAATTTTTATCATTTTTTTAGTTGGCTTTGCATACTGGTTTTCTGTTGAGTTTTGATTTGATTTTTGGTCTGAACTTGGTTTAAATTTTGGTAATTTTGGCTGATTTATGTATTGTGCTCGATTTTTTGTCTAATTTTTGGTCAAGATTCCCAAATTTGGGTCTGAACTTGGGCCGAATTTGAATCTGAATTTTGATCTGAATTTTTGGTTTTTAATCTAAAACTTTTCCATATTTTGCTCTGAACTTGGGTTGAAATTTGGGCCGGAATTCGGCTTGAAATATTTGTTTTGAATTTTATCAAAATTTTAGTTTGATTTCTGAACTGAATTTTTATAAAACGCGGTTCACGCCAAATTGGCACGCTTTGTTGTGGTCACCACGTCGCCCCTAGTCATAAGAACAATAAATTTTTTACTGGGATTTATTTACAATACCGTTACCGTTAGTTGATAAATTTTTCATATTAATTGATCGCAAGTTGGTGATTGTGTGCACAATGAAAGCTGCAAATAGAAAATTGATTGTGAACAAATTTATTGAAAATCCGTCGTGGTCTGGTTCAAAGACTGCGAAAGTGTTAATAAAAAGAACGGTATGTAGAGTTATAAAATGAAAGAGTGTTGAAAGAGCTAAAAAAGTTGTGAAAAAAGGGAACCACCAACCTAAAATTAAAGGCAAAGATCTTGAGGTCCATCAAAAGCAATCCCGGACTATCGGATAGCGATCGTGCCAAAAAATTCAATACCAGCAAAAATACTGCTAGACGAATACGCATAAAAGCTGGGCTAAAGTGCTATCGTGCTATAAAATATACAAATAGAACAGACAAACAGAATTTGCTGGCCAACAAACGTGCTCGTCTTCTTCATAATAATGTTTTGACCAAACTCAATGGATGCATTATTGTGGATGACGAATCATACGTAAAATTTGATCTTAAACATCTTCCAGGTCAAAAATTTTATATAATAACGAATCGTGGTAATGTACCCTCAAAATTCAAGTACATAAAAATGGGTAAATTTACAAAGAAAGCAATGGTGTGGCAGGCTACTTGCAGCTGTGGTCTCAAATCCAGAGCATTTGTGACATCCTCTCCTATGACGTCTGATATTTGCATCAAAGAGTGCCTTTCGAAACGACTATTGCCATTAGTTCGTCACCACCATTTGCCACTGAAGTTTTGGCCTGATTTAGCCAGTTGCCACTACTCTAAGAAAACCATGGATTGGTATCAGACAAATAAAGTAGATGTAGTGCCAAAATATATGAATGAATCCACCCAATTGCCCCCAGCTTCAACCGATCGAAAATACTGGGCTATTACAAAATATAAGTTGAAGAAAAATGCAGGTATTGTCAAAAATGTGATTTCAATGTTACTAAAATGGAACCAAATAGTCGCAAAAGTATCCAGAGCGGTTGTTCAAAGGTTGATGGAGTCCATTAAAAGGAATACCCTGAACTTTTTGCACAACAAAGAAATTTAAATTTTTTAATATTATAGTATTAAAGCATAATATTAAACTTTCCTGCGTGCCAATTTTGCGTGAACCGCGCTTTATAAGCTTTGATTTACTGTGGTCAGGTTTTCTGCCAAATTCAGGACTAGATATAGTCTGAGTTTTGATTTGATTTGTAGTCTGAATGTCGTTAAAATTTTTGAATGATTTTTAGTTAAAATTTGGGGAGATTTTTGGTCTAAATTTGGCTCGATTTTGGCCTGAATTAATGATTTTTGGTTTGAATGTGTTAAAAGTTAGTTTTGATCTGAAATTTGTCTAAACTTCGGTATAAACTTAGTCTGAATTTAATCTGCATTTCGGTCTAAGCTTAGGCCTGATTTTTGGTTTGAGTCTCGCACAAATTTTGGTCTAATTTTTGGCTTCATTCTTTACCTGAATTGATATTAATTTTGGTTAGGCTTTCTACCTATAAAACCGGTTTATGTTTTTTTCAATGTTTTCTAAATATATTCTGATTGTGGTATTTAGTACTTTCTTTCTCCCTCAATCTCAGTTCATAAATCTTAACTAACATTACTTATCCCAAGCCAAGAACATTTCCCTCTGGGTACTACGCTACAATGCAATGCAAACATTTATATTTTGACAATAATGTGACAATTTCAATGAACACACTTGACATTAATTTTGCATTGCATGAGTGTGCTCACACATGCAAACACATATACTTGCATATAAATATATATACAAATTCACATAAATAAAAGCCGCTTGGTGCGGATGGCCGCAATTTTAATTAAACGCTAATCGATTGTAATTGTAATTGCATTTGTATTTGAATTGCAAAAGTATTAGTGTGTGTGTGTGTGTGTTTGTGAGAATGTAAGAGTATTTTAGTTGAATTGCATATTTGTGAAAGGCTTAATATAGCAGTTGTTGTTATTGCACTTGTTTTCGTTGGTGTATTGTTAAGTCAACATTTCCTATGTAGGTATGAATGTTGTTGCCGCCTTTTAGGCGTAATAAATTATTAAAGAATTTTCTTTTGTTTGTTGAAACATGTGTGGGTGTGTGTGTGTGCGCTGTAGTTTCACATAATAATAAATTCGAAATTAACTGAAATTTTGAATTTTGTTTGCGCTGTTCTGCTCATAGTGAAAACATTTTACTAATTGCAAAAGGGCAATTTAATTCTGACCTCAGCTCAGCGTGTACCTCAGCGTAACTAACTGCAAACATACATACACGTGCAAAAAGTTACATACGAGCTAACAAATGGAATATGCATTTATGAGATTTATGTGCATAAAGGGATTTTGTGTATAAAATGTTACTTCATAGTAGGTCAATTGCTAGTTTACGTAAATACATACATATGTGTGTATGTGTATGAATATGTGTTTATGTGTGTGTTTGCCTCTTTGAATGAAAATAAAATAGAATTTATTAGTATTATTTATTTATGATCAAAAGTTGAGTTGCAAATTGAAATTAATAACAGTTTTTTTGTTTTATCACCTATGCATGTATATAAAAGAGTTTTAAATCAAAGAGTGTCGTACATTTATTTTAATTAAGGGTAAATGAGTTGAAATGTGTTATAATTTTGATCTCAGTTTTATATTATGTCAACTATATACATATACCTCGTTCAACAAATTATCATGTTCAATAAAGTAATTTATTTCTATTGGATGTGTGAAAATATATTTAAAAAAAATAAGTGATTTAAATAAAAATAACTAAACTAAAAAATTCTTACTGAATATTGTAGTTCACTGAACGAATGATATACAATAAGTTTTCATTATTAGAAATTGTGTACTTATTAAAAAAATAGTTAGCAGGATCTATTGGTTTGTTTGATATGGTTTGTTATAAAATACGTTACGATTGCTTTTGAAGGGGAGGGAAGCTCCGAAAAATTCAGTTTTTTACTGTTGAAATTAATAGCCTTAAGGACGTATTTGGAGTTCTAGTAAGTGTGTTTTAGTTTTGGGCAAATTAACGCTGTGTTCTTATTATTATTTAGAAATTATTCCACAATTAGCCAAACCACTTATCAAAAGTTAAGTTTAATAATTTTTTGTTGAGTTAAAAAATTGCAGCGGTACCCTTCAATTATTAGTAAACCTCAATCTATCAGAAAATAGATACATTGAATATCAACTGCAAAATTACTTTTATTTGGTCTTTTATAATTCAGGTATCCACTACTTCTATCCAATCTAATTCAATTTGCAAGCTCTTCCATGATTTTTGGAAAAGTTGAAGTCGATTTTTGGTCAGATTTTACCAGATTTTACAAACCGTCAATGATTTCCTAATCAAGGGATCAAAAGGTTTATATGGAAATATGTAATGGCAGCTTATGTAGTGAAACAACTTTTGAGATTACTTGAAATTACAGAAAAATGTTTCCTTCAAAAGCATTTTAAGCTTATCAAATACTCAAAAAAGATTTTGTATTTATGGTACCTACTTTCCTTGATTATTGATATGCAATGTAAGATTTACGAGCTAGTCACAGAATCTCGCAAAGTTGACCTTCAAATAAACGTATTAAGGATGAAACAGGGTTATCTACATATGTATATTGGGTGATTCAAGCATTTGTTAATAACTTCCTTAGAAGACTTTAGAAGACCTAGTAGCGCAGAGTTATTTCCAATGTAGATTTATGAACATACGTCAGAATTAACAATAGAAAAATAAAGCGCATAGGCCAGCTACCAAACGAAATCGGAAATCATTTGAAGAAACGAAGCTAGTAATCGAAAGAAGAGATTTGTTAATGCCCTTTTTTCTAAAGGAATATAGAAACTGCTGAATATGAAGTGTGACCTTCATTTGTCATAATATACGAAATCTTTAGGTATTTGTTTCTTAAAATTATTGTATGTTTATGAAATTTGGTTTAATCCGCATAACTTAGAATTTATTATTTCGTTCAAACGTTAATCTACAACTCTCAAATTACACAGTCCAACAAATTAAGACTTTTTGTCTGCAACAGAATAGCCACCCTATAATCCTGAAAGGATATGTTGTGTAGACCATTTTTGTGAAACAAATTTATAGTCCAGCACGTCTCAGTTTTTTTTTACAGTGGGTCAAAGTTTTTTTATTTTGGTCGAAGGAAGCTGAATACTATGTGCAAAAAGTGTTATAAATTGATGTCTGAGGAAAATCTTATTAGGAAAATTTTATAATAGAATTTTACGAGGATCATTTCTGTAGAACATTTTAACCCTTTAATTCCTCTTTTTATGTGATGATTTGACAGCTTTTGCGATGGAAACCTGAAAAGTCCTTTCAAAAGAGACATTTAAGGATTAAAATGTTCGATAAAAATATTTGGCAGAAAATATCACTAGGGATCCTATTAATTATTTTGGCCTATATTTCCCTATTTTGTAATTTAATTTTCATATACACAAAATTTGTTCCTTAAATCTCCATTATACACGTTCGATATTGTTAACGAGAGTTGAACAATAGCATCGATTAACTTTTATGACCTCAACACTTATACATACACAAACTACACACATGTATGTATATATTAGGGTGGAGTGAAACAATTTTTTTTTTTTCTCAAGAT
Source organism: Toxonevra muliebris (assembly GCA_963691655.1). NCBI lineage: Eukaryota > Metazoa > Arthropoda > Insecta > Diptera > Pallopteridae > Toxonevra > Toxonevra muliebris. The sequence continues at coordinate 24,503,255 of OY829326.1, forward strand.
CACCTGGAGAAGCTAGTATCTAATGTCGCTAGTAAGTAGGTAAACTATTGAAATTGGCAATGTGGGGATAAATTATTTTGCATTAATTGACTCAAGTAAATTCTAGTGCAGAGAGATTTCTCTGAGTGCTGACGATGTTTTAACTCGGTTTTTTTTTAAAGATAAACAACCAAAATTTCCCAAACTTTTTTAATGTCTCCTTTAAAAGTTGATTAAATCCAAAACAAAAAAAAAAAAAAAATAACCTATTAACACCCGATCCAAACTTTCCCGAGCGATCCTGAGAAAAAAAATGGTTTCACTCCACCCTAGTATACATATGCATGAACGGTACATGCATACTACCTTAACAAATTCGAACTTGCAGCAACAACGAACAAACAAACAACAAAAACCATTAAATGTACTTTTATTGTTGTTTTAGTGTTCTTGAAGTGTAAAAATGCGTAAGTATAGAAAGTCAACCAACAAACTACAACAACAACAAAAACAACAAGCAAAATAATAATATTAAACGCGTATGAATGTACAATACATTCGTATGTATTATGTGTGTATGTGTGCATGTTTATTTTTTATTTTTTGTACGCGTATTTGTGTTTTGTTTATTTGTTTGTATGACTTGGCATGACTTTTGTGTTTCGTTTGTAATTTATGAGGGTACTTGACTTTCATTATAAGTGGAATAACAACAACAGCAAACGGAAAAAAACAACTTGAACACGTTAAAATTATGGGAGTGCAAAAAAAGGGCAATCAAGTTTAAGTGAAAGACATGAGGTGAAAGCTAAATTAATACATAAATAGAAATGATAATAATAATAGTACTTAATAATGACAATGATGATGATTATGACGTTTCTGTGTCGTTTGCGGACTTTCGTGATAATGGTGTTATTAAATTTAAAAAACAAGGAAACGGATGTAATTTACGCGTTTATCGGAACTTATTAAAGCTTTAAGTTTTTTTTCTTTTCCTGGTTATTGTACTTAATTTCTTTTATATTTCATATAAATGGCACTTAATTTAAGTTAATTTAATTTCAAGAGATGCATTTATACTAATACACCCTTTAAAATAAACTACAAATTTTATACAACTTTTTTGGATTGTTACCTGTTGGAGACATATAAAAATTTTGGTTTCAAAAACTTTCAAAATTGTTTCCCGTTTTGGGATACTTATTCAAAATGGATTGAGCGTTATTATGTATGGCTTAGTCCAAATGGAAGATTAGCACAGAACTCTAGAGATGAACTGAAAGTCTGTTTTAAGCTTTTGTCACATAACTGGGTGATCGGGAATGTCAATCCCGAAACACTTTTCCAGATTCTGGATTTTTGGGACTCAAATTTCGATCTCGGGATCCTGTGTCTTATCAAATATAAACTAAAAACTGGAAAATTATTGATAAGATTCAAGATATAACATAAATTAAACTAAACTACCGCGTTTTTTGCAATCACAGTATAGAAACCAAAAAGCGTTTCGTGTTTTATCTTCTCAGAGTCGAGAGAATATATTTTCAAATCGCTCATTGTGTGATCGCTTAAAGTTGATTAAGTTTGTGACTATGTATTTTGTTATAAATTATTTTCTACTATATTCAAGGTTATGCAGAGCATGTAAAGTTTATATATTTTTTGAATTGAGATTGTTTGACTTTTCAGTTAAAATTTTGTAGAACAAAGAAAATAATGTCTTAAGGAATACACTGTCATATACTTGGTCGGCTTTTGAGAGTCTTTGAATGAATACGAAAAAATCTTGATAAAAAAAAATATTCCCTTGACTCAAGAGCAATGATTCCATAAAAACAAGATAAATTTATTTATTAAAAGTTTATGTAGACAAAATCGTGGGATTTTCTCTTTTGATCCTAATTTTAAAGCCAATCCCGGGAACCAGGACTGACATCACTAGTATGCATTAAAACCACCTTCTGAATCTTTCTTTCCTGACCTCAGTGGAACCAATTTTTGCAATTAGTGGAGCCAATTGAAACCTTCCTTTACAAGGCAAGATTCTATTTGTGCTCATTTGCCCGTTATCAATATTATTGCTGTTATTCTGGGTCTTATAGACTGATCATTTTAGTTTAAGCTTCAATGTACATTTGATTTAACATAGACTATGAATCTAACGATCTTGTATTAAGGCGTTTCAGTTATATTGTCACTCTCTTCCATAAACGCAAATGGTATCCTCTTGGTAATCGTTTTCTTGTCAGACTCAATACTGCAGCAGAAGCTCCAATTGAAACAGTTTGAAATGCACAGTATACCCTCAATCAGGTAAATTTTTGCATTGATATCGCTGGCTTCTTAATGCAAAAGCTACCATTTGCCTCTCAAGCGGCATGTCTTCATCTGACCAGTTGCTTCCTGTTTTAAATAATCTAGCAAGCAGGCCATTTGTAACCGTAGCCTTATCCTTATTGTTCTTCAGCCATGTGATGGGTGCTTTGATCTTGTCAAAGTCGGGTGATGATCAATAATAGGGGTTTCCGGTATAGCTTTCCCAGTGGCGGGATTATTTCCGTCATTGCCTCTTAGCAGCTGCGAGTACTATTCTCCGTATATGCCATAAGATTTCTCACTTCTCCTTTGCAGGAAGCGACCACGGTCTTCAAACCGTTAGTCAGGCGTCTTATTTTTTTGAAGACTTTTTGGATCTCATTCCTCCCACTAAAAATCTTGGTTGGCAATGGGAGGAATGACAGTCGTTTAGTAAAAATTTCGGTTGTCTATTGTATTTCTAGCTTTTCGATATATTATCGTATCTGCTGTATATCCCTCTAAGCTGTGCTTATAAAGCTTTCAAGCTCTAATAAATTGTGGCTATAGCAATCTGACATTTGTTCCCAAATAAATTGGAAAACATATCACTTTTGTACGTATTTACCCCTTAAACATTTTTAAATTGCTTGCTCACAAATTAACTTCACCGCGGATTACAAAATACTTTCGGTTATGACTTTAAGGTTTAAATATCTTTTGGTTAAAATGGCAATTTACAAAGTTAAACCACAAGTGTTTTAAATACTACAAAATTCAAATTTCTTGTGATGGTAATCAATACAGTGAGACACACAAACATATAGATATATGAATATTATAAGCCCTATGTAAAACCACAATATGTGCAACCGAATACTTACCCTACGGGAAATGGAACCGGTTCTGGAACATATCACGTGACTGACTTTTTTAATTTAAAGACCGGTTCCAGTTTCCACAATTTTGTATGAAATGAACCGGTAACTTTAACATGGACTTGTCATTGGTAGGGGTGAATTGGCTCCCAATAGATAAATTTGAACCTGTCACGCTACCTGTTCAAAAGCATAAGTTTCAGTATCACTTTATTCAATGAGCCACATGAGCATTATTTCGCGAAAAATATTAAACCCATATCAAAAAAAAAAAAAAGAACAGAGTGACGCAGCGAGCATATCGAAAAAGAATCACTCTGTGTTATTACAAAAAAGTTGTCCACAGTGTGATTCTGATGCAAAATTTCACGAATAAAAATTCTAAGTATAAAAGAGAACGCCAACGAGTCAGATGAACATCCATTTCGTTCGCAAAAACCGAGTGGTTGCGGGTCCGAGCTAATAAACCGACGATGATATTTATTTTCTTTTGAAATTTATAAGTGTATAGAACTTCAAACGAATTTTCCCTCCCTGCTTCATTTTTGAACCAGTTCAGTGACCGGTTGCTTTGAACCAGTCACCGGATATATAACTTGGAGACAATTCACCCTCAATTTCCCGTAGGGTAGTTATACATACATAAACACTTCATGCATTTAGCACATAAATATTCGAACATACCAAAAAAATTTCTTCTGATTAACACTTTAGCTGTGCACTAAGAAGTTTTAAGTGCTCCCTTCTTTTATTTATTTTTGTCATTTTCCTTGCAATTGATACAAAAACGAAAAAAAAATACTTAAACTATACAAAAAGAGAATAAGTTAATACTAAACAGAGGAAACCATACACAATTCTTCAGTTCTCCAGCTACACTTGTATGCAATATTAGTAAATCTGTTTTAAGTAAACGTTTGTTTGTACATAATTGATTGATTCCGGAATTGGTTTTGTAGTGAGAAGATGTGAGCAGGAAGGATGATGAACTACCATCAAGCGAGATGTAACAAACAAGCAGCACTCATTTCTTGCATAAAAAGGAACTACTATCTTTAAAATGGGGAAAAAATCATAAGAAAAAAGCAGCAAAAAATCCTTTTATAAATAAATTAAGAACCTTTTAGGGGTTTCAAGTTTATGCCTATATACTATACATACATATAAACTTTTTTCGTCAACCACTTGTAGAGTTTCACTACTTACATAAGTAGCAAAATTGTTTGCAGAAAATGTTAACAGCAAAAAAAAAAAAAATAAATAAATAAGAAATGTTTTTGGAAAAGTTTTACATTTGCTTTTAAAAAAGTTTTACGTAAAAAGCAAAAAATTCAAAACATTAAAATTTTTGCAACTTTTGTGTATATAGTATTACTTAAAAGTGTCTTCTTCTTATTCTACTTATCTATGAACGATAGGAAAAAAGCTACTGGCTACATACAATTTAATCTTCTTCAGTTCATCCGATAGCGGAAACATCTCATTTGTAAATTGTTATTGTTTTGTTTTTTTTTTCCTTGTTATTGTTTCCTTTGATCCCTTTTCCTTTGCAGTGATTTAATCGATTTGATTGTTTTTTTATTTTATTTTTTTTTTTTTAGGTTAAAAAGTTTCTGTCGTCTATGCCCCATGGGTATCTATTATAGCTAAATCTTTTTTAAGTGTGTGTCTATTGGCTGTAATATGAGTCCGGAAGTCAGAGGGAGTTATGCTTGATTTGTTATGATATATTTAATAACACATTTTTTGTAGATTAAGAAATTTGCACACTGATTACGAATGTTATTGCCTTAGAAGAGGAAAGCAGAAAAAGGTGATTTCCTAATCGCCACACGTCACTCTGAAGAGAAGATTTTACGAAACGGCTCTAAATGAGATGGTTACATAATAGAAAAATTTATTAAGAAAATATATTAGACTAAGAAGGTACTTTTCAAAACGTTCTTTCGAAATCAAGTATCGATCTTCTAATCAAATATATAGAGAGGACCACTAGAAATTGAATAATATTGTTAATTAAAAACTTACTTACTTACAGAGATTAGATAAACAGCAAATTACTGTATTCGTTTCGTATGAGAATTGAATAACTTGGTATTGCTAAGATTTTTTTCTAACATGTTTAGCGTAATTACACTAAAAAATTGGGTGTGCTACCCCAAACACTAAAATAACTGATTTTATTTTCAAAATTTATCGCTCGCTTTTTCACAAAAAGTTAGTTATCCTGAGGTCTCAATATTCACTACTTCCAGCTCAGCAGAAAAATCATAGGACATAAGAAATTCTCTCTGAACCTGAAAGTCGATAGTGGTTCAACGCGGATGAAAATATTTTTTTTGATGAGATGCAATTATACATATATACATTGTTGTTGTGATGACTACATTTGTTCATTAACCTGTTTATATATAACTTCAAATAACGAAATTGACATGAAATTTAGTCATGACTTTGAAAATTAATCTCTAGATTTAATTTTCATAGTCTCCTAAAAAACTATCATGAGATGCAATTATGTTTTTTTTTTTTTTTGTTTTTGTTCGATTTTTTTAATACGGGCCCTCAATTATACAATTTTACGGGATTCGAATGGTCATTGCTCTTAAGGTAGTAATAGTTTCGCAAAGTGTTTTTTTTCTGGTTCTTTGATCATTAGCTCAATAAAATATGTAATATTTTTGATTTAGAAAAAATGTTTGCAAATTTCTTCCAAATTTGGCAGTTCACATTTCTAATTAATTGTTAAAATGTTTAGGCTTTGAGTGAACAGTGATGCCAGAAGAATATCAAAAATTTCATAGAACTAACAGATCAGACGATCGCTTTGGAACCCGCTACGGTTCCTCATCAGTGATATTTGTGATAGTTCCCTAATTTCAACAAATCTATATAAATGAAAATACTGTAAAGTAAATGAGAATTACAAAGACAGTTATTTTCACTGAATAGTATTATTGAAAGGAACTACCACTACCGATCTACAGTATCGGTCATATCATTTGCAACCAAAATCACTTGTACTTTAAATGACTTTTTAAGTTCACTAAAATAATTTTTATCAAAAATCTTTTCTATTCAAAACAAGTATAATTTTTACCATTTATTATAAAAAAATTAAAAGTACAAAATTATGTTGAAAATAAAAAAAAGAAGTTATATTAAATTAAAGTCTGAATTGAAGAGGTCAAAACATTTGCAACTAGAAAAGGTTTATGTGAAAATTGAAGAAAAATCTAAAAAGTTTTCAAAGCTTTGTCACATATCCATTATTAGCGATCACTGTTACATGTCTGCGTGGCATTGGCTCCATTAAATGCTTCGTGTGATCGATTCGAACTCGCTTCTGTTGCTTTTGAAGATCCTCATACAGATCTTCCAGTTTCTTAAATGTATTCGCGCCCATCTGTCACTTCACAAGCATTCAATGGCTCTCAGTTTGGTTTAGATTGGGGGACTGTACTCGGCAAATGAGAAGTTGTACATTTTTTTGCGGCAAGGCAAGCTTTTACCAATTTTGACGTGCGCTTTGGGTGATGATCCTGTGGGAACGTCCAATTAGGCGGCATTTCCAAGCTAGCCTACGGATAAAATTTATTTTAGTTAACTTAAGAAGTCATTCACAGTACAAGTAATTTTGGTTGCAAATGATATTACCGGCACTGTATGTACTTTTTGCCATTCTTCTTTGACACTTGTCACTTGACGATAGTCTGATATACTAGTTCTATTAACTTTTTGATATTATTCTGGCATCATTATTAAATAAAAATATGTAAACATTTATTTATTTGTATCCCAAAAATAGATTTGTGTAACGTAGATCAGTGTGTTCTAAAATATATAAAAATATTCTCCTGGCTTTTAGTTAAAAGACAAAAAACCAGCTGTAACTGCGATCTGTTTTTTTTTTTTTATAAAAAAAGTTACCAAATGCATTGAAAGATGACTGTGTTTCTAAGGGTTAAAATGCAATAATTAACTGATATTTTTTTCTATTATTGTATACTTATTATACCCTACAAAATTAATGGCAGGCTATATAGTTTTGTACATCTTCTTGTGACATCTAAATATAGAAAACAATAAAAACTTAGATTAAGACTTAGAAAAAACAACAACATAAGTGTATAGAACGGTAGTGGTAGTTTCTTTCAATATCTCTATTCAGTAAAGATATTTGAAATCAAATCCATAATTTTGGGTTATGATTTCAAATATTAATAGCTTATATAGGATATTTAAAGATTAAGAACTACCACTAAGATCACTGATGAGGAATTGTGGCGGATTCCGAAACGGCCGTCTGATTTGCCCGTCTCTATATACATTGTTGTTGTGATGACTACATTTGTTCATTAACCTGTTTATATATAACTTCAAATAACGAAATTTACATGAACTTAAGTCATGACTTTGAAAATTAACCTCTAGATTTAATTTTCATAGTCTCCTAAAAAACTATCAAAAACTTAGATTAACTCCAAACAAGCCACCGGCTCTAGCATAAAACCTTACTTTATTGTAACGGATAAATGCATATTTATTATAGTAGATTTCCCCTTTGTGTGAATCGATTTCGTCCTATAGATTTCGCATTTGTATGGGAAGTAGGTGCGGCAGGTAACCAAACACTTTTATTAAATAGCTTTTCTATCATTTTAGATAGTTTCGGTGGGAATTTCAGCTCGTTCAAACGATTTCTATGGCCTTTTACATTTTGCGTTTGTATGGGAAATGGGAGTGGCAAGTGACTGATCCCTGTTTTTCTATATTTCTACTTAATTTTGGGTTTAATATCTTTACTTAAAAACTTATATGGCTTTTTACAATTTCCGTTTACATAGAAGGTGGGTGTGGCAGTTAGCTGATCAACCCATATTTCAGAATTTTCTTTTTCTTAATCTAAAAATTTAATATGCCAAATTTCGTTACTCTGCGGTAACTCCTTTTTTCCAGTCTCAACATGAAGCTGAACCACTGTACGATGTTCGGTTAAGAATGGGCTCTCCGTATCTCAAGTATACTTTTGCTTCATTTGATAAATGACTTTCCAGGCAGATAAGAGATATGGGTATTCAGTTGTTTCAACATTTTTTTTTTTTTTTGTTGAAACAGCAAAAGAAGTATTCAAGAACACAGCACTCAGATAAGTTTTACGTCCATTGTACTATATCTTGTGTTCCTTTTTGCTATTCTTTAAACCTATCAGGTTTATTAATAAACCTTAGCAGATCCTGCGTTGTTAAAAAGCTCACTTGTTCGTCTCCCAACACTTCAGTGCCAAATATGCTTATTCTAATCTGACAGAAAGCAGGGCAGACACTAAGGAAGTGGTCTGCCGTCTTTTCACATTCTTCCTCCAAACCATAGGAAGCACAGATGGCACTAGCTTCCAGGCTCCAATTGACTTCAAATCCCCGATTGACTCCAAAAGACTCCAAGTGACTCCAATTGACTTCAAATTCCCCAATTGACTCCAAAAGACTTCAACTGACTCCAATTGACTTCAAAATCCCAATTGACTCCAAAAGACTCCAAGTGACTCCAATTGACTGCAAATTGCAATTGACTTCAAATGACTGCATTAGAGTTCAAGGTTACTTAAGTGACTCCAAGTGACTCCAAATGACTTCAAGTGACTCCAAGTAACTTCAAAGCAGTCATGATTTTGGAGTCATAAGATTTGCAATCTCATGATTTCAAAAAAAAGACTGCACTCCCTTGACTCTAAAAAAGACTTTTCTAAATGAATAACCAATCGGCGACTCCAAAAAAGACTTCCAACTGCATTTTTTATTCTGGATTCAAATACGTTATTCGGTAAGGAGCAATCATGAATTGTCGGCTATTAACTGTGACTTCAAGCTATTGCAATTAAATTGGTTGCGTTCTTTTACAGCTCTGCTTGTGTATAATCCCACCAGCTGCCTACAACTCTTTCTGTTAAGTATTAACAGAAAATCTGTTAGACGCTTCGAGATAACAGGTAACATGGCCATTGTCCGTCTAAAGCCCCTCAGTTCCTCCCATTTACGATTGTGGGTCAAGTCGACCCACTCATTAATGGTGGTTTTGATGGCTGAAGACGACAAAGAGAGTACAGGCTCTGAGCCCAGCAAACCAGTTTCCGAAGTCTTTCTGGCTAGAAGGTCAGTAGATTCGTTTTCTGAAATTCCTGAGTGTCCAGGAACCCATATCAACAGCAGGCTATTATTTTTGCTCAACGGATAATTTAAATCAATTGTTACATCTGGATTTCATAGTACTGCCAGACTCCAGTAAATAAGTTTTTGTAGAAGATTAAACTTCTGGAAACGTTTCACTGCAGTTTTTCTAAATAGAGTTGGGTAATCGGTTAGGGAGAAATTTCTATATGGGAATCTGCATGGTTGGATTCAAAATGTAAAAAAAGTTCTACGGCTTGATTGAATTAAGTTTAGACTAAACATCTTAAGTTTTTAACTATTATTACACTGTGTGACATTTTGGAACCAAACAAAGTCAAATACTGTTTGGATAACTTTTTAAGGGTAAACGTACGACATTCTGTTTATCTGCTTTTCTAACCAAAGTGTGGCAGGGATTGCTAAGTAAAAAAAAATTGCTGAATAATAAGGAATTATTAAATAATAGTTTTTAACTTAAAAAGAAAATACAAAAAGTCAAGACTTAAAAACCAATGTGTGGCAATTCAACTAAAAAACGCTGACGAAGCGTCAAAACGATTTCTCCGAAAACCACTAAAAATGAAAAATAAAAGTAAAAAAAAAATACGGAAAATATTAAGCTGAAAAACAATTTTTTTTGTTTTCCTAGCAATTGTTGACATTTCCTATGCAAATCACATGCAACGTTTAAGCTGTCAATACATAAAGAAAGATACAATCTGCGAACAAAGAGGAAAGAATTTGACGTATAGCAATCAGCGTGTCACAGTGAAGAAAAGACGCTGAAAAAAAAGGTATCAAGTTTTAAGTGGAAAATTGAAATAATGCGTGAGTGAAACACCTGTCAACTTACCAACCTACCAAACCATCACCACCACCAAAATAGTGGCAGCAGCTCTAAGGAATCAATTTTCATATTATGAAGGAAAAAGGCGTGCAAAAGCGTAAGAAAAGTGAAAAGCCTCACGCCATGCCAGAAAAAAGAAAACAACAAAGCAAAAGAAGAAGTCAGATTTTGCGTTGATGACATGCAACGCTCTCCATACGCTTATAAGCTTGCGTGGTTTATAAAGCGCTTTGTCTTGTGAAAGCAGCAAAAAGGAGGCGCCAAAAAATGAAAAAAAAAAAATATTTTTGTGTAAATGATATGAAGTTGAAATTGATGTTTGTTGAGAAGGGAGAAGAGAAAAAAAGGTGAAGAGCGTTGATTCAGGTGGGGGGTTGTTCCAGAGTTTTTCTTTTTTTTTAATGTAGTACATTTTCCGCCGCTTTGTATTTGTACTTTGTACGGTACGTGATTGTTGCTGCTGCTTCTCCCGCCGCTCGTGTATTTACTTCTGATGTTGTTGACGGACAAGTGCCATTAAAATAAATATTGATGACGAAGCAGTAAAGGGAGATATTTTTGTTGTTTTTGTTGTCGCATACTACGTAAATACTTTGACGTTTACATTTACGTTTCAGCGAAAAGCGAAAATTTTTACGTTTCGTTTTTATATTGTTTTTTTACGCATTTATTTATTTCGCTGTCGTTGTGTCTTTTTTTCTTTCATTCCCGGAAGCGACACCAAAAAGTCAGTGTGGCCGGTAATTGTCATTAAGTCGATAAGAGTGATGCGATGCTGTTGCTGCCCGTTAAGTTGATGACATTTAAAATGATGCTGATGCTAGCGGCATGCACACTTTGGAGAGGGTGAGACTCGGGATGCCAGTTTGAGGGTGTGAGAATGAGGGTGCGTTAATTTACGAGTGTCTTATCAACTTGTGGGCAATGACTATGATGATGATGCTGATGATACGGATGCGAGTACTTATGTCGTCAGCGTTGTTGCTGGTACTTATTAAAGTAACACTGACATTTCCGTTAAGAGAAAACACATTTTCATTAACAGATTATATTTAAAGTTGTTTAAAGAAAAAGAAGCAATAACTGAAATACGTGAGTGAAATCAAGAGTTTTAAAATGTTTTCCTCTATTTTTAAAAGGCTAAGTTTTGTACTGCAATAAATGAGACGTAAATCTACTTTAATGTAAATTATTAAAATCAAGTACAATCGGTTTGCAAAGAACTGATAATTTGTTTTAATTCACCAATCACATCTATCGGTTTGTATAGAGGAGAGTGAATGAAACTCTCTAAATATGTAACGCTATGCTTTCAACTAACCAATCGCAGTTATTGATTTTCTTAGAATGAGAGAAATACTCTCTCAATTATGCGCAGCAGAAATTAATCAATAAAGCTGAAATTAACTAAACATACAAATAAGAAATTAAGTATTAGTCACTCATTTTAATGGCAAATTTCATAGTTCAAATATTAAAGTACAAAATTTTGAATTTAAATTAAATGCAAACTGTTCTATTGAGCCTCAAAAACTCACTGAAAATATTCTATTCTCAACAGCACAAATACAATTTACGACTCATATACGCAACATTCGTGAATTCTACAAACATTTTTAATTTTTTACGATTAAATCTTGTTAAAGTTTCTTTAACGTAGCAAAGCAAAGAAATCATAAATAACTCATAGGAAAAATAAGTAAAAAAGTTAAGATGAAAAAAAAAAGAAATAGCAGAAGCGACTTAAGTACTACTTATATACAGACTTACATTCACACATATACATACTTATATACAAATATATGAATATACATGCACGCGTATGCATGTGGCATAAGAAAATTTATGTTTTACGTGATCTCATCATATGAGTATGAGAAGAAAAGATTTATTTCCAACAATTTCATAGTTTACATGTGTACATACATAGATACATATAAGTATCAGCATAAAGTTCAAAGCAGATGAAGTAAAAGGAGATAAAGAAAACGTTGGCATCAGAAAGGATAATGAGCAATTTATGAGCGAATCTAATAAAGTTAAAACAGTAAAAACCACAAAAAGCACTAAAGTAGGTATACAGTCATAATGCACCTTTAAGTATTAAAGAAAGCTAAAGACGATCAGAAAGTGAATGAGAAAAACGTCATTTTGTTTTCTCATAGAAAATGAACTGTTTGATCAACTTTTAGAGAAATTTGCTTTAAAAACTTCCAAATAGAAGGGTACATCCTTTCTGAAGGTTTGGTGTATAAGCAAAAATATTTAACTTGGTTCCTTTTTCATAAGCGACTACTTTCGTTCCAAAACCGAGTTGTAGGACCCACTGATTTCCATCAGATCACTATCGTAACTCTAAACTTCTCATGAAAAAATATATATTCGAGGAGAAAGTGATGAACTGTTCATTTAAATTTAGCCCTGAGCAAAATGATAAATTCTTCATAATTTTGTTACGAAGGAATGAAACTAATTGGGCTTTTTTAATGTTTGGAGTTAATTATTCATATTTTTTGTTCCTTTTTTATTCCCCGATACAATATTTGTTATGAGCTCGAAATGTTGGCCTCGTGAGGCAAAAGATTACACTAGGAATGAGGCCCTCACAAGTGTCTCTCACAGGCCCAGCAGCAGGTTTAGCCTAGCTAGGGTCTCAGAAACATATTTTCAAGGAAAATGTTACGTGTTTTCTCTAACCTCAAAAAAGGTTCAAAAACGCTGTTTTTCGAGTCTTACGCTTACCCAAGTCATCATAAAACGAAGGCAAAAGCCTATTTTTGTATAATTTCGGTTGATGAACATGAATCTAACTTCCCAAAAAGCTTATTCTTCATTATTAAATCTTTTCCCACTCTAATTAAGCACCGCAAAGGAAACAGAGACTTACTAAGTTCATGTCGCTGTTTCTGGGTAATGCTAAAAGTATGTTACCGCCAAATCAAGGAATGAACATAAGCTTTTTGGGAAGTTTTCTGATGACTTGGAACACGTGAGATTTTCGTGTCTGTTTTTTGAGATTTTTCATTCATATTCTGCTATATTAATAAACATTTTTATAACGTTTTCAATAAAAAGCATTTCAATTGTGAAAACATATTTTCCACATATACTCTTATATATCCTACTATAAGGAGAGACAGATAGAATAAAACAAAAATATACGTTATAAATGAGGAAAAATACCAATATAGAGAAAAAGTTGAATTTCGGTCTTCGTACATAATTGGTCATAGCTTCGGTATTTATCCAAAGAATTAGTTTATAAATACCAGGTTCTCTACGTAAAAGTGCAAACTTTATGTAAAAATTAAGAAATAGGGCATATTTTAACGTTTTCTAGTCTTTATTATTTTTTAAGTGAGTTTTCGATTTAAATTTTTGTCCAAGAAAACGTTTTTTGTTTCATATTTTGACCAATTGCACTAAACTACTAGGTGGATTGGAAAATGCTGTGAAAATTATTTATTGGCAAATTAATTATCTTTCATCTGATGATAGACAATCTTATTGGTTATTGTCTTCTCGAGATATGTTCAAAACAGTCAAACTACCTTCGGAAAAAACAAAAAAAAAATTTCTCGAAATGATATCTCGAAAACCTATCCATAAAAAAATTGTTTGATGCCATTTTCGAGTTTAGTGGCCCAAAGTACAAAAAAGAAAAATAGTAACGTCCTTAGCACAAATTGACTGTAAACTAGTGTAATCAATATTTTAACACCAAAATGAGTTAAATGTAATAATACTGATATTATTACATTTAACTCATTTTGGCCCAGTTGCCATGACTTAATTTTGAAAATTTTTAAAACATAATTTACATACATATGTCTTCAGTAAGAAAATTTAATACTTAAAAAAAATAAAAGAAATTTGTTTCTGAATTTTGGAGGATGCAGTAGCTTTTGCCTTACCCCGAGGAAATATGCTGAACAGGTGTAAAAGAAAATGAAAATATGTATTTCTACGCCACATCATGAGTAATAAAGTCATTATAAGTTAAAGACATGGAAATGTGTGAAATATGCATTTTTGCTGAATTTTGACTATTTTTCATTTTTTTTGGTCAGTTCTTAAAGTAGTCTCTTAAAAACCTATTAGGACCTGTGAAGTTACCTTAAATTTGCTATTTTATCTAGGTGAATTCCTCATTTCAAATGCAATACAATTTATTTTACTATTTTTCGTTGATTTTCAAAACAACATTCCAAAAAAGTATGTCTAATATTTTTCAATTATCTAAATTCAATTTTAAAACCAATATATATAGAAATATTGAACAGTGAAAACTTTTGGAAAAAAATTTTTAATGTATAAATAATAATGTAATAATAATAAATCGATAATTTATAAATCGACCTGTCGGATAAAAATGGGCTAAAAAGTATTTAAGCTTAAATTCTCTTAAAATGGTATTCCACTTTTTCCACTTTTTGTTTTTAATAAATAGTTTTTAACAATTTCGTGGTTAAAATCAGAAATGTAAAATGTGAAACTAAAAAATTAAAAATTATTGTGTTATTGTTATCTGCCTTCTCCTACCAGTGGGCGCGCCTCACCATTTGGAAACCACTGTTTTAGAGGTTCAATACATTGACCTCTTAAGTCTGACAGCACTAAATATGAAAATGTCAATTATATGCAAATCAATGTATAGCAAATTTAACAATATGTTTAAGAAGTCTTTCGGCAAAGAATGAACGGCTTAGGCATAAACCGAGTAATGCCCATTTATGAATTGATAAAAACATTTTTTAGTTAGTTCCCACTTAGTTATATTTATTACCACAACCATTAATGCCCACAGAGTTGCTTTTACATAACCATTTTATTTGTTCGACATTTTTCTCTACAAATACCAAGCAAAAAAATATATAAAAATTTCTTAAACCACCCTGACCTAACCTTGTAAACATTAAATTTTCTATTGCCTATTTAACAGCTTAAACATCTAAAACTAAAAGTGAAAGAGAAGAATAACAAAAATGAATATACAAGTTCAATTTATTTAAAGTGTAAAACTATACCTTAAAGACAGGACTAGGTAGGTTTTGCTCCTTTTCTTTTTTGTCTGCGTTTTTCTTACCTTTTGCCTAAAGCTTAAATAAACTAAAATGCAAGATAAATGCAATACAATGTCGCATCTATGTATGTATTGTCTACATTGTCTATAGGTTTGGCATAAAGGTGTCATAGTATGGCAAACGGAAAAAGAATAGGGGAAACTATAGAAATCGACGTTAGTAGATGCGCGGCGTTCATTCATAATGGTAACAAAATACTACACAATTGTTAGTGTGGGGAAGTAAAGAAGAAAGTGTGTGCTCGGTACAGATAACATATTTTATATGTAGTATGTATGTATATTGTACACGATGAGTACATAGTATATTGCAAATATCAACAACAGAAGCAAATAACGACAGTAGCAACAACGACAACAGCAGCAGTTACTAGTAAGTGAAGAGTAATGGTAGCAATATGGCAGACAGGTGGAAATAATGCAACAATGAAGCATTTGAGCAGTATTGTTCTTTGCAGCTGCTGTCAATGTTGTTGCTGATGTTGTCGTTGTTGTTACCACTGCTGCTCTTTCTATTGTTACTGCTACTGTCATTGTTGTTGCTACTGATTATGTTGTTGCTTCTGCGCCATCATTGTTGTTGCTTTTATTTATCCCATTGTTTTAAACTTAGCATAAGCATAATACATTTATGTACATAAAATATTTAAATAATAATAAATTCAAAAGCGATGGTTTTATAATATGAATCGATGTACTTAAACAAATAAACAAATACACAATAACAACATCGAAATATGAGCTGACTAACTAACCTAACTGATAAGGGTAAAATTCTGCAAGTGAATTATATACAGTTCTAAGGCTTACTTTCTGCATCTCTCTTTGCCTGCGCAGCGCCTTCAATGGCAGTAATTATGAGGGAGGAGAATCCAATTGAATTAAAGCCCTTTCAAATTATTACAGGTACACATTCCATTATGATGATGTTGAAAACGAGTACATGTCAATTGCATGTACATCGGCGTCTATATTATTTCACTTAAGGCCACTTAATTAAATACCTACACTGTACAACATAATTCTAGCACATTAAAAAAATTGTTACAGAAACTAACCTAAGTAAATATGTAATTTCAAACAAAATATGCATATAAATTAGATGAAACCTGATGAAAACCATGGGTTTTTTATGGAATATCTCTAGTTTTTAATATGAACTTATGGGCTGCTGAATTTGAACGCAAATAGGAATAATAAGAACATGAATGATAGGAACAGTCACCATTATTATCATTATCATTATCATTAGCAGTTTTAGTAAAAGCAGCACAGATCAGATGAGTTACAGTATGTAGTAGCATCAGTCAAGATTCAAGATTCAAGATTCAAGATTCAAGATTCAAGATTCAAGATTCAAGATTCAAGATTCAAGATTCAAGATTCAAGATTCAAGATTCAAGATTCAAGATTCAAGATTCAAGATTCAAGATTCAAGATTCAAGATTCAAGATTCAAGATTCAAAATTCAAGATTCAAGATTCAAGATTCAAGATTCAAGATTCAAGATTCAAGATTCAAAATTCAAGATTCAAGATTCAAGATTCAAGATTCAAGATTCAAGATTCAAGATTCAAGATTCAAGATTCAAGATTCAAGATTCAAGATTCAAGATTCAAGATTCAAGATTCAAGATTCAAGATTCAAGATTCAAGATTCAAGATTCAAGATTCAAGATTCAAGATTCAAGATTCAAGATTCAAGATTCAAGATTCAAGATTCAAGATTCAAGATTCAAGATTCAAGATTCAAGATTCAAGATTCAAGATTCAAGATTCAAGATTCAAGATTCAAGATTCAAGATTCAAGATTCAAGATTCAAGATTCAAGATTCAAGATTCAAGATTCAAGATTCAAGATTCAAGATTCAAGATTCAAGATTCAAGATTCAAGATTCAAGATTCAAGATTCAAGATTCAAGATTCAAGATTCAAGATTCAAGATTCAAGATTCAAGATTCAAGATTCAAGATTCAAGATTCAAGATTCAAGATTCAAGATTCAAGATTCAAGATTCAAGATTCAAGATTCAAGATTCAAGATTCAAGATTCAAGATTCAAAATTCAAGATTGGAGATTGGAGATTGGAGATTGGAGATTGGAGATTGGAGATTGGAGATTGGAGATTGGAGATTGGAGATTGGAGATTGGAGATTGGAGATTGGAGATTGGAGATTGAAGATTGAAGATTGAAGATTGAAGATTGAAGATTGAAGATTGAAGATTGAAGATTGAAGATTGAAGATTGAAGATTGAAGATTGAAGATTGAAGATTGAAGATTGAAGATTGAAGATTGAAGATTGAAGATTGAAGATTGAAGATTGAAGATTGAAGATTGAAGATTGAAGATTGAAGATTGAAGATTGAAGATTGAAGATTGAAGATTGAAGATTGAAGATTGAAGATTGAAGATTGAAGATTGAAGATTGAAGATTGAAGATTGAAGATTGAAGATTGAAGATTGAAGATTGAAGATTGAAGATTGAAGATTGAAGATTGAAGATTGAAGATTGAAGATTGAAGATTGAAGATTGAAGATTGAAGATTGAAGATTGAAGATTGAAGATTGAAGATTGAAGATTGAAGATTGAAGATTGAAGATTGAAGATTGAAGATTGAAGATTGAAGATTGAAGATTGAAGATTGAAGATTGAAGATTGAAGATTGAAGATTGAAGATTGAAGATTGAAGATTGAAGATTGAAGATTGAAGATTGAAGATTGAAGATTGAAGATTGAAGATTGAAGATTGAAGATTGAAGATTGAAGATAGAAGATAGAAGATAGAAGATTGAAGATTGAAAATTGAAGATTGAAGATTCAAGATTCCCTCTACCTTTTGGATCCGTTAGTGATTAACCCCATTTAAATTTCGGGGGTACATTGGAGTAATTTCTATTAGCACCAATAGCAGATATTGCGGATTATGGTAAGCAGCAGGGCTGATACTTCAGCTTAGAAATTTGGATAGCTTTGCAAGCCTTTTCTATATATCAGTATATATACTTGAAATTTTGTGCATTTTGCACAGTGTTATTAGAAATCAAAGCGTGCTGCATCGGTACGTTTATGGTATAAAAACAAACCTCTCCTTTCAAGTGTCAAATAAAAATCTATCTGCTTAACATAAAAGTCACTTAAAAAAATAAAAGCATGGAGAAAAATATGTATATGTATGAATTTGAATTCTACTACATGTCATATCACCTTTGAAAAAGCTTGCGTGTTGTTGATATTGCTTTACATGTGGCGGGCATTGGTAAGCCGATACATCAATGTATGACACCAGCAACATTACTCTACTCATTCCAACTACTTCCATTCAACTAGTGCAACATT
The DNA here is from genome assembly GCA_963691655.1 of Toxonevra muliebris. NCBI lineage: Eukaryota > Metazoa > Arthropoda > Insecta > Diptera > Pallopteridae > Toxonevra > Toxonevra muliebris. Next base: position 24,521,848 of record OY829326.1, read on the forward strand.
CGTTGCATTGACTGCTGGTTTCGGGCATCTGCAACTGATTATGCTTTGGTGGCAATTAATTTGGCTTAAGTGCACTTCAAATGTACTCTTCAAAAACTTTGACGAGTTGCATGCATGCGGCAGCAGCAACAGCATGTTTCTGTTGATGTGGCTGGCTGATTGGTCGGTTGGATTGGATACTTGACTGAGTGGTATGCAACAACTGCAATATCACACTTCTGCCTATTTGCTTCACAATCGAATTCCTGCATATATAAGCGTTTACAGTGTGTTTCATATTGCCGCTTATATGCCATGCCTCTCCCTCTTTATCATTCTCCTCCATCATTCTATCTTCTCCTCCTCTCTCTAAATACCACTTAAAACTCATTCGTCCATAAATTGTGTGATAATACTGCAATTGAGAAAATATTTTGATGGGCAGACAGACAGACAGACAGACAAGTAGTACGATTATGTATGTATGTATGTATTAATAGATGTGTATGTAGTGCAGTTGCTTGATGAATAGACACTTTAAGCCGACATGCCGTCGTGCATTGTCATTCAAATTTTTGCCGCCCATTTCAGACGTTTACTACCACTTCAAAATTCGATTCGATATTTTTTTAGATGTGTTTCTGTTACTGTAGTTGTCTTTTTTTTTGCTACAGTCAGCATCATGGCATTGCATTGGATCGCATTGAATTCTGTGCCTTTTCCATTCAATGTTTTGAGGTTTGTATTTTCTGGTTTTGGTTTTAGTGACGATAATCGTTGTTCTTGTTCTACTTTTTCTATTTCTACTCCTTGTTGTTGTGCTGTTGTTTTTGTTGTAATTTGTAATATTGACGTTCTGGTTGTGCATTTTTTGTTGTTACTGTTACGTTGCCTATACTGCGGTTTTGCTTCTGACAGGTATTGAATTTCAATTGCAGCACAACCAGCAACATCAAGAATATTATTGAAAAAATAAAAAAAAAAAACTGTCCTCCTCAGGTATAATGCAAATTTCCTGTTAGTGTCACGAACACAAAGGGCTTCACAGATTCTATGCAAAGAATTATGATGATGATAAAATGTGCTCATCGAAGCAACTTGGCTTCAATGCAAGTTTCATTCATGAAATTCCATGTAAACGTGGTAAAATGTAGAATTTTTGTCGGTCATTTGCATATACGATTATTTCAACCATGAGGCATTTTCTTAAATAATTTGATGTCGTTTCGGCTTCAGGTCTTTGTGTAAATAATAAGGAATAGAATTGTGTCGGTTTTTCTGGGATTAACATTTATTTTTCAATTTTAAAATTCATTTTTAAATTTCCATATTTCTTTGAGTTTAGTGTCCATTGTAAACAAAAGATAAATTTTTAGATAAACATGAGTCCGTAAAAAGTTTGATTCAGTAAGTTAAAACTGACTACCAATATTCACGAGATAAAAAGAGATAAAGAATTTAGTATTGAAAAAAAAGTCTAGCTACGAGCTTTACATTAAAAACAAGTGTACTATTATAGAAAATTCAGTTGAGAGTAATAAGATTTTTAAATAGAAGAGCATTTACCATTTACTCCAAATCTAATTCATTTGCAAATTTGGAAAAAGTTGAATGTACATTAAGGTTGCAATTTTTATTTCAACATTTCGGGACAAATTACCAAAATTAAGAAAAATGAGGAGATTTGCATTATTTCCCCGGGACACAGAAAAGACAGTATTAAATATTAATAAATATTTAATTTATACAAAATAAAAATAATAGACGTTGCATTATTTGTACATTTTATTTCGTTTCCTCTTTTTGCGTTAAATTCTCCCTTATATTATAATAGGTATTTAACAACGGTTGCCGTTAAAAAGTAAGTAATACTAATCAAAAAATTATACTCATTTTATAAATGGATATTAAAACCTTTTTAAGCTAGAAATCAAAAACTAAAATTCCATAAAACAAGGTAAAATTGTTGCTCCTGCGGGACATTTATAAATTAGTAAGAAATCAAGGATATTCAAGGTAAAACGGGACATTTGCCAACACTAATGTTCATACAAGTCTACAGACCACGTACATACAATTACTTACACCATGTTTCTCGGAACTTTTACTCCAATTTTGAACTGTACGATTTTACTCATGGAGATAACCCAAACAATCAATTAATGAAAGAGTAACAAAGTCTTTGGCGAGGAGATTAGGAGTGAAGAATTTTGCAAAGTCCTTGTAACTAAAATCGCGCCACACAATGCAGCATTGTTTCTACTGAGAAAATTTAGTAACAATTAGACCTAGAATTTTTTCCACTAGGATAGAAAAAACAGAAACCAAAAAAAAAAAATCGGTAAAATAACAAAAATCATCTGCATTTACTATAGTTGACACAAACAACAATAGGCGCTGAAATCACGCCATCAGCCAGCGCACAGTTACGCATAGCAACAACAAACGAAAGAACAGAGAAAATCAAACAAATGCAACAAGAAAATCACACCACACAAAAAAAAACGACCAATAAAAGTGAGGCAACAAAGAAAGAACATCACGTGAATGAGTGAGTGCATGAAAAACGCTGAAAATGCAATGGCATTCAGTAGCGACAGCTTTCTCAGGAAATAGCAAAGTAGAAGAATTATGAAAATCACAACAGAGTTCAGTCTCTATTCCTCTAGTAACAAGTTAATTAGTCCTTGGCAAGGCCTGAAAAAGCCTACGAGCGAACAAGCACGTGCAAACAACAAAATTCAGTCTTCAATGAAATACACAAGCGAGTGCTCTAGTGATCGGATACCACCAGTAGCACATCAAGAACAGAATGTGGGCATCAGACAGAGAGACATGCGACGTTTTGGAGCGTTGTAGCTAGCCACTCGACGGTACCTAACTGGCGAGCACACGACGAAACAAGTAGAGATGTCATGGATCGGTTTACCCGATCAAGCGCTTTAAGCTCACCCGGACGGCTACGATACATTCTCACACACTACATGCTTGTCGCTGCACGATGGCGTTACTACATGTAAGTTGCTACGCTACATCACACGCTTGTCGCTACTCGTTCACACACATGCCTCAATAGACGTATTTATCACGCACGCATGCACGGTGCTCTGCAATCTGGTCAATAACCGCTCGCACACACGTCCTACTAGGAGTATTTATTACTCACGTACGCTCGACTTTATTACCCGCTGGATATCAAACTCTTATCGCACCCATTACGCACGCACAACGTTGCTACACACTGGGTCCCACATTTTCCCTTACACGTCCCGCCCGGCGTACACATCACGCATGCCCGTGATCGCGCACGCTCACCATCCGTGTGAAATTGTAAATTATTTTCTTAAAGCCATAATTATAATTCAATTTGTAAGCCAATAACTTGAATTTGTAAAATAGTAATTTGAATCTGTGAATAAAAAAGGTGAAAATTATAAGAAAACAACATGAAGGTCCCCTGCAAATTAAATTTTTTTTGACAAAAGAACTTTTGGAGGTCGGTGAGACTACTCCAGCCTTTGAAGGAAAACGATTCTTTACACTCTGCCATATCAATGGATGAATTGCCTACTTTCTTATTCACTACGGCCAGAAGCTTGGTCGCGATTATTACACGTTATAACTCACAAAAAGCAGGCTTCATGGAAAACCAGGTTTAAAAGCTAACTACGTAGGCGATGGTTAACGATGTAACGATCCTTTTCATATCAAATTTCATTCCTACTCAAATATTTCTATAGACAAATATTGTAAAAAAAAGTACTCGTTCATTTTAAAACTTCTGTTGCAAACATTAAAATCTTAAAATTGTGAAATGAACTGCAACTAGTTGGGTGCAAAGTTTTTGCGTTCGTCATCAGGTATATGTCCGGTTGACACACCATGAAAAACGCAAGGCTGAGCAAATCGGTGTAAATCAGACTCCTGAGAGGGTAAGGAGGAAAAATGATTTTCAAGGGTAATTTTTCTTGTAGTTCAAGAATGTAAAACAACTATTCAAAAAATCGAACACTCGGAGCAACGAGTTTAATCGTCAGTAATCGTTTTTCGGGAATAACGATTCCTTTAAATGGTATGAAAATATCTGAAGCTGCAATCTCTGATAAAATATACTATTTAAGAGGCAACAAATCTCACCAAAAGGTTCTATTATTCTGGTCATAGAATAGTTTTATACATCAACAACTTAACTTTATTGCTCTCCCTTTCTCTCTTTCCTTTGCTTTACAAAGTTCTTCAACTACGCCAAACTTTTCACCATTAATTTGTGTGATTTGTGATTTACCAAAAATCTTTACTTCATTATATAAAACTTTTAAAGTTTCTTAATAAAAACAGCAACAACAGCTTAACATTTAAAACACATTAAACTCAAAAATGTTCTACACACACACACACACAGGCAGAGAGAGAGCCAACCTTGAAAAGAGCAGAGGCTCAAAAATATTTTCACACTATTATTTTGTTGAAACACTTACATAAATTTCAAAAACGAAACTTTAAAAGTGTGCAATAATTTTTAGTAATAAAAAACACAAAAAGCAAAAGCTTTTTTGACAACAGCGACAGAGCAGAACGAATGCAAAACTTACTCAATTAAACCAAGGACATTTTCACAAAAACTTTCATTTAATAAAGTGGAAATGAAGAGAAATGTTCATAAGTGTGTGTATGTATTATATTTCGGAACGTTTTTGTGTGTGTGAAAGCGTATGTGTGCGTTTATGAGTTCGAGTCAAGTTGAATTGTGTCGAGCATTATTTCATTTATTTCTCTCTTTCTCTTTCTGTATAAAATGCAAAATAACCGGAAATGAAAATATGCGCATCCTTTTTTTTTCAGTTTTTTTTTTCTTTTTTGTTATACACGTAGTTACTGTTTTTATTATGAAACAATGTGGCAATGGCATTTATTATCCTTTCTTCATAACCTCCGCTCAGTTTTATGTAGGTAGAAAGCAAAATAAGAATGGGGATGGTAAATAAATTTTGTGTAAATGGCGGCAAAATTAAATTAAATCAAAAACTTTTCAGTTTTTGTGAGAATGTGAAATATTTGTTTGTGTGGCTGTGTGTTTCTGTGCGTTTATGTTTGTGTGTGTAGCGGAAAAATACCTCTACTTCAGCAAATTGTTATTACAAAAAAAAAAATATATAATTTTATTATTTCATTTGTGCAAAAAGTACTTAGTACCTTCTCAACGAGTGCTCGCACATAGTTTGGCTACATATTCCAACAACAACTTCTAACTATTTAGTTGAGAAGGTAAGAACAACCAGCGTGCATTTTCATGCTGAGTGTGGTAAAATTTGCTGTTGTTTTTCCTGTGGTTAACAGAAAACTATTTTCATTGAGAGCTGCCACTGCCATTGAGCTTCAGCCAGCCACAGCCCGCCAACTTACCAAACTTGCCAGGCTGCTCTGTCTGCCACCTTGCCACGTGATATGCAAAATTGTGTCGTTGACGCAACTTTAGGCAAATTGTGGTGATGCTATTTGCCTCTTTCTTTCATTGCTTGTTTGCCTTTCGCCCGCTTACCGTTTGCTCTATTCGTCTGTCTACTACGTTTTTTGATATTTGTCTAGCGTGCAATTTTTTGTTGTATTTGTTGTTACCGCACGGCGTCTATTTGTGTGAGTGCGTCACATTTACGCTCGTTTTATAATTTAATAACTTTTGGAAAAGTTTATTTTAAGTGCACATACAGATAATGCAAACTGACAAAAATTATGATAATGTTAGTTGGCAAGTGTTTGCTTTGTTGCCTTTTCTCAGTTTTCGGTTTTGGGCTTTTTCGTTTTTTGTCTATGCGATTGTTGGGGCTTAAGATTTTTTAAAGAACTTTTTGATATGCTTTGGTTTTTAGTAGAGGTTTTAATTACCAAAATATCTTAAATTTTTGTTCAAGTTTAAGATTTTGATTAGTTTTTTTTTTTTTTAGTACATATGCGTTTGCGACTTGTTGTCGTATATTTTTTGATGAAAAGATTGACAGCAACCGAATAAAGCTTTGCTGGTTTTTGCCGGGGTATGGAACGAAACAGAAAACAAAACTGTTACCAATCGAACGAAAAAATGAACTTTTATCATTTTGTTCTACCCGCAATGAAAATTTTATGTTTCAGTCTAAACTAGGGATGGGATATTTGACAACATTTAAAAGTTCTAGGACATAGCTTGAGTGCTTACCTTGATGCCTGAATGAATTTTTCACTTTTCCTTACAAATAGAAGAGATGGAACCTTTTTTTCAGGGTAACACGGAATTGTCGGGGTCTTATAAATACTTTTTTTTCTACTATTTTACGCTGAAAAAAGTCATAGTTAGCTGATCGTAACGTGTTCTTTATTTAAATTTTTTATAAGCAATCAAGTTTTAAGTGAACAACATTTTTTTCTTCATGTTGGTTACATGATAGTGTTCCTAACTTTTATAGAAAATTAATAAAATTTCGCTCCGAATCGCCAAGAAGAAATGATAAGGCAAGAAAATAAGTCGTCGCAATAGAATCTTGTGTGGAGTGTAACGCATCGATTCAAGAAGGAGAACACGATGCAATAATTGTAAGTTATAGCTGCACGCAACTTGCTATATTTTCGATGCAAGTTGCATTGGTTGCGAGAGAAACTCTTCGAAAACTGGTTCAAAATAAGGGGTGAACCAGAAAAATTTTAGAATTTTTATGGGGTCATTAAAAACCAACAAACAGTCCGATTACACTCAAATAAAATTTAGTTTATTAAACATTTTGTAAACTTTAATTCACAAAAAAATTTATTCAAATATTATTAGCGGTTGCAAAATTGTTTAACGTTTTTCTTATCGTTCTTAGTTAGAGATTAGACAGTACGTTCGGTGACTGCGGCGTAGGCTTGATTCCATCGATTTTGGAATTTTATATCATTTTTGCAAAATTTCTCTGTTTTTCTTAGAGTTTGCTTCATTATAGCCCAATATCTTTCAATAGGCCGAAGTTCCGAACAGTTGGGAGGATTTGCCTCTTTTGTCAATATTTTCCTTATACCATTCCATAGTTGGCCTGTAGTAATGACTTGTGGATATGTCTGGCCAAAACAAAACGGTTCCTTTGTGCTGTCCAATAAATGGTAGAAGGCGTTTTTGCAGGCATTTTTCTATATAAATTCTGGAGTTAATTGTTCCTGTCATAATGAACGCCTTGCTCCGTAGACCGCAGGTGCAAATAGTTTGCCAAGCCATTAAGTGTTTTGTAAATTTGGTATATTTTACTTTATAGTATTTTCTATTCTTTGTTGTAAAATATGCATTCCCTGGCAACTGGTTGCAGTACGCCTTACAATAGGTCTCAACACTTTAGTTGGGTAATTGTCATATAACTTTCGGAGTACGCGTCTTCGCTATTTTTTCCTTTGCTTCCGACCGGTTAGTTACTTTCTGCTGTTTGTCCTTAACCTTGTCCTTGACTACGCTTAAATCGCATTACAGTTGATTGCGATGTACCAGCTGTAGCTGCAACATCTCGAGTGGACCTCGTGGGATCAGCCCGATATGTACTAACAATCTTTTTTAGTACTTCTGAGTTATTTGGACCCTTTTTTCTGCCTGACTCTTCAGTTCTGCAGATGGAGCTTCCCATGTTGTAGTTGTTTATGACGTAATAATCTGTCGCTAAACTCTTGCAATGCTTAGTCTAGACTTCGACTTATCAGTCAAGTAAATGTCTTGTATTGTTGGCTCGTCATGTTGACTTAAGTAGATCTAAGATAAAAATTACTCATATAGACAAAAAAACTGTACTATTTATAGATACTTTCACTTGATGATAACGGGGTCCTAACTCTTGACAATTGCGTATAATGGATACGTAGAAATTCTAAAATTTTTTTGCTCCACCCCTTAAGATGAGGAGCGCATTATTCTACTTTCAATAGTCAGATTTTCGTGAATGTTTTCTGACCGTTTTCCGATTATTTTCGATGTTCTTAGAAATTATTTTTATTGATCCAAACTCAGAGGGATTCAAACAAACTTAAACCAGGAGAAAGAGTTGCAAGGCCCTAGTCTATGTCGCCTATGGTATTGCTCAGATATTGGGTTTAAGGGATAAACAGTACAGAACCTTAACATTTTAATCGTTTAATTGGCACAACAATGAAAGTCAACTCTACTGAGTGATTTATAAACTTCTGGGAAGTAGAATAGATTGGATAAAGAGCGGGATCTGGTCACCTAGTTATCGAAGCCTCAAATACTCCTATTGTGACAAACTCTATAGATCACAAGTCATCCCTTCATTAAGATTTCTAAGACATCCTTGGGAGATTTGTTCGCAATTTCTGGCGGCTCTAGGTAGTAGTCACCTAAGCAACAAAGACGGGTCCATATTAGACAATTACAATGACACAATAAGTGTTCGGCTGTTTCCTCTTCTTCGTTACATAACCTACATAAATCGTTCTGACTTAACTTCATATTATATAGGTGCTTGTTAACTCTATAATGTCCAGTTAGGAAGCCTGAGACAATGCGAATACCTGTTCCTGTTAATCCAAGAATATCTATAGTTCTGTTTTTAGATATGTTTGGCATGAAGGTTTTAGCTACTCTTATACCTTTTGTTTCGATCCAGTCTTGATGCGATTTACCTTTAAGCCATTTATTGAGACTGTGCTTCGTGGAACTTCAAGGCAACCCACAGTATGGTTCTGGTCCAATAAATTTATTGGCAGCTCCTTTTCTGGAGAGCTCATCTGTCTTTTCGTTTCCCATATACGCACTATGACCTGGCACCCATATCACATGAACTCTGTTGCAGGTAGCTAGTCTATTCAGTAGTTACACACAGTCCCAGACTAGTTTTGAATTGCTTTTAAAAGCATTAAGTGCTAACAATGCGGCTTTACTGTCAGAGTGAATAGGATGTGGCTATTGTTAGTGTCACTGTCTAATTCTTCTAAGGCAGAGCTCTATTGCATGTAATGCGGCCTGAAAAACTGAGTTTTCTTGACCCAAACTGATAAATAAGTATCTTTCCCTGCACCAACCCCATCAACCGTTTTTGAGCCATTTGTCTACCAAACATGAGAGTTATTCGATAATGGAGGTTTTTTCTTTTCCCAGTTAGCCCTGTCTGGGAATGTTACCTTGAATTGGTGGTTAAAGTTATATTTAGGATGACAGAAATCGCTAGATTAAATGTGTGAATTACAGTTTTATCCCTAAGTAGGGTTCGCCATAGTCGCACTGCACATTTTTCGTTTCTTGAGATGAGTTTAGCTGCAAATTGCAGCGCTTCTTTCTTAATAAATAAATGGATTGGGGGATGGTTTAATAAAACTTCAAGGGCTGCTCTGTGCTGTTACCTGATCCAGCTTTTTACACCAAACAGGTGCCGCATAAGCAAGGATCGGTCTAGTAATAGCTTTATATAGCCATAGCGATATTTTCGGATTGAGACCACAGCTTTTACCCATTAAACATCTGCTCGTCCAAAGAGTGGCCCTGGCTTTGTTTATAGTTTTATCTGGGTGACTATTCCATAATAATTTTTAATCGAGTGTAATACCAAGGTACTTTACTTCATTTGAAAAAGGGATTTTTTCACCAAAAATGGAAGCTCTTTAATTTTATCCTTAATCCTTTTCTTGGTGAAGATTACTATACAGGTCGTTTTAGGGTTAACATTCAGCCCCACCCTCCTGCAACAATCTGATATAAGGGCAAACGCGATCTGAAGTAAATCTGAGATTGTATTTTCAAATTTTCCTCTGATAAGGACAACAATGTCATCAAATCCATTGCTACACAATAGGTTGAGAAGATCGTCGACAACAATGGGCCCTGGGAAGTAAATAAATGATTAAGAGCATATATACTGGGTGCTGACTTTATCTACGGCCACCGCCTAATCAAATTTAATAGAGAAAAAATCAATAACCATTGCAAGAAGTATACTAGGAAAGATGTAAGCTCTTCGACAGCGCAATTAAATTAGAGCTAGTATTACCTTGATATACTTAATCCCTATACAATGATTGAATTGAGACTCTTTGTATTTACATACAGTATTAGAAATACCACCATTGAGTTTATTTTGGCTTTGTTATTTTTGCCTCTTCTCTGTAATCATAAAAGCTTCGTCTTCTCTAATAAATGGTTGTTCTACCACTTCCAGAAAACTTCTATTCAACTATGAAATTTATATTACCCCCCATTTCCTTTTCTTGTTTTTTTTTGTTTTGCACATACGAGAGTATAAATGAAACGTTTATTCTTTGGATTAGGATTAAGTTCCATATTTTGGTTAAACATTTTTTCGAAAAAGGATTTACTAGATTTTTCAAATACAAAACCGAATGCAAAGGAATTGAAAAAAGGTTACAATAGTAAACAGAAAAAAAATCTTGAAAAATAAAAAGAAAATGTGACATTCTTATTTTATTATGATTTTTACACAATAAAAAAAGAGCACTTTCTTTTTTGTGTTCGACTAAGCCAACAATAATAAAAACAACAACATTTTTATATTCATAAAAACACAAATATGTGTAAGGATATATGCATAAATATATACATATACAATACATTGACATATAAAGGATTTTATGATATTTTCTCTTTTTTTTGTCGTAATACTTCAGATTTTTATATTCATTGTTGTTTGTGCTGAAGAAAGAAAAAAAAAAAAGAGCGAAATCAGTAGCAACATCTTTAAGTGTAAAACCTAAGATTTGCATGTGTTTACGTGTATTGTTAAAATGTTAACAAGAAAGTGAGTGTGTGCGTGTGTTCACCCAGTGGGGAAATTGATAAAGAGGAGAGTTTAAACTGCATTGAAAAAATAAAGAAAAATGCTTGAAGGCGTATTGCTTTTTAACAAGCAAGGGCTTAGTAAAATAAAACGGAATGGGAAAGGTAAGTTATATTCATGATTTACAGTACAACGAGATACAGAGTGGCAGAGGCAAACAATCGTTTATTCATTTATTCGAATATTTGAAATTTATTCGAAATTATTGATTCCAAATTATTAATTCCACTAATTTCTACAGCCTTTCTTGTCGATTTCAACAAGTTGTACGCTACTAGTCATCGGTTCTAGTCTTATAAATTCTCCAATCCTTCGAAATTAACTAGTTATACGTCATTAGTCAACGGCTCTTGTCACTCGCATGATCCTACTCGTCTATTTGAAATAGTTATAAGTCATTAGTAATCGATTCTAGTCATTCGTATGTTTCTTCTCATCGATCTAGTCATTTGTTTACTCCTATTTATCGATTCCAACTAGTCCTACGATACTAGTGATCAACGTCAGTAATTCATATACTCCTCCTCATGGATTTAAGCTAGTCGTACGCTACTAGTCGTCGGTTCTAATATGCTCTTATTGATTAGTTTCAGTTTTTTGTAAGCTACTAGTCATCGATTCTAGTCATTCAGATAGTCCTAGTCGTAAGCTACTATAGGTCCTAGTCATTCGCATCCTCCTGCTCATCGGTTTAAACTAGTCGTATGCCAGTAGCTCTCGCTTGTAGTCATTTGCATATTCCTAGTTAATTTCAATTAGTCGTTCGCTCGTCGGTTTTGACTAGTTGTATGAAACTAGTCATCGACTCTAATCACTCGTTTGCTCCTATTTTTTAATTTCAATTAGTCACACGAGTTATGATGTTCATTTGCACTCATTTTTGTTTTACTGATGAATATTTTTCCCAACGAATAAACTAGCGGGAAAAGATAAATTATCAGTTGTGAAATTTGATAAGTCGTAATAAAATTCCTTAGTTTAAAATGAGATAAAGAAAAACTCAAAAACCTTTTTATTTTACTGATAAATATTTTCCCAAGGAATAAACAAACTGGGAAAAATAAATTATCAGTTGTGTGCCTTGTCCGGCAATCCAAAATCTCAAAGATTCAAAACTGATAAAAAAGTCGTAAACCATCTGTCAGTTACATATCGTTTCCAATGATAATAATTGTTATGTTTGAAATATACATAACAACAGCATCAAAGGATAAGATTTTTTAGTTTTAATCATAAATATAAAATAATAGTTTAGTCTTAAGATTCAACTCAACTAAAACGGTTGAGTCCCTTTTTTACTACGTTTATATTAACTCGCTTTCAATGGTGTCTGTCTGTCAGTCTGTTCGGTACAAATTTTGTAATCGATTTTAAACTTCCCGATGAGCTGGAGACTTGAAATTTAAAATATAGTTCAGAACTGGAAGACAATGCAATATGAAGTATCTAAAATATATATAAATATAATAATATTTAAAATATTAGCATCGGAAGTTTTTCCATTTCCATTCCATAATAATGTTAATAAAATACATTAATTCATTTATTTAAATAAGTTTAACAGATTACTGTGGGACTCAACATAAGTCAATAACATGGCTCAAAGCTATTTAAGTTACATTTATGTCAAGAAATTAATATAAATTCTTCATCTACAAACCTGTTGTTTTACAAATGTTTAACGATGTTATCTGTAATGACAAATAATAGCTGCGATTTATTCGCCAGCTAGTTTAACGTATGCGAATAAAACGACCAGGTTGTTAAGTCTCTTCTTTGATTTGATGTAATTAAACAACTTGTTATGTATACATAACAGCAGCATACGTTGTATCTCTGCAGCCTTGTTGCTGTTTTCTCATACAATTATCGCTACTAGTGAATAAAACGCAGCTAATGACAAAAACGATACTACTTTAACATAATAAAAAAGCCATTCACAATAGTTTTGCAATTGCAAGGCCGCAAATTGACGCAATCTAAATAAATAAAAAATAAGATTAAAAAAAAAAAAAAATGTGCTAGATTTGGAACCATCAGTGCTAAAAGTGTTGGAAATCAAAGTTTTTGGAAATATGTGTTAGATCTAGCACAATCGTGCAAAAGTCCCATCACTGATACATACACAAATTCAAAGACAAATGAGAGAGAGAACAAAAACAAACAATAACGAACTTTTCTTTTCGTTTTGTTCCGCTTACAAAGAGTATAGATTGTAAAGAGATCGCAATTTGCTCTTGCTGGAATCGAAACAAAAAATCGTAGAAACCGATGGTGTGACAGCGACGGTTGTCAACACATCCAGCAGACAAAAATGTATGAATGGACGAGTTTGACGTGTTTGATGAAATAAATATTTTACAGTTCTTTTAGCAAAGAACTTTCAACATTTACAGTATTTATATATTCTTTATATACAAATATGTAAACGTTTTGTTTTGATTTTATGAATTTTATATAAGAACTTTTAAATCTTTTTCTACTGATTTCATGAAATCAAAATGCGATGACTTCCATTAAATTGAATGCATTCTTTTACAGCTCTGGTCTTTACTTAAAATCGATTGCAAAATTTCACACACACAAGACTAAAAAGTAAAAAATAATAATTTAAATAAAAAATATTTTTAATATACTACGTTTTTAAAATGGACTAAAAAGTATAAAATAATTTCTCACATATAGATTCCTTTTCCCATACAGATTGTCTTGAAAATTTGTAACTGTGAATTTTAGTAGGACGAAAATACTTGTATGATTTAAAACGAAAAACGTGGGACGCATATGGATAGAGATAAAATTGCTAACCATTTCTGTGAACTATTCATCCATCAATTTCCTATTGCATGCGAACCATGTGAGAAATTATTTTATACATTTTAGTCAATTTTAAAAACTTGGTATATTAAAAATATTTTTTATTTAAATTATTTTTAAATAAATATGTTTAAAAAAAAAAAAGGAATCATTTTTATTTCTTCGTGGCTAAAGTCCTCAAAAATAATTCACGTTACTAGTGATTGACGTCAGGAACTCACATGCTCTTACTCGCAGATTTCTTATAATTGTTCACCTCTAATCATCAGTCCTGTCACTCGAATCCTCCTAATAGTTGATTTCAACTAGATTACAACAAATCGTGCGGAACGAGGTATCGGCTCTAGCCATTCACATACTCTTATTCGTCCATTTGTAATAGGCATAAGCCACAAGAAATCAGCTTAAGTCATTTGTATGTTTCCATTCGTCGATCTAGTCATTTGTTTTCTCCTATTTCTCGTTGTCATCTAATCCTACGCCGCTAGTGATCGACTCTAGTCACTCACAGATCCATACTCGTCAATTTTAACTAGTTGAGGGCTACAATTCTCATTTATATGCTCCCACACGTCGATTTTAATTAATTGTACGGTACTAGACATCAATTCTAATTATTTAAATGCTCCCACTAAGATAAATTATTCACACACACTAACTAGTCCTAGGTTCAAATTGGGTTGTTTATTCATTCACATCATGTTACTCGTAGGTTTCAGCAGCTCTAGCCATTCACAAGATCATACTCGTCGATTCCAAATAGTCGTACGCTCCTGGTTTTTCTAATTTATCCTAATTCCCACTCGTCGGTTACAACTAGTCGTAAGTAGCTTGTCATTAACTTTTGTCATTCACATGCTTTTACTCATCAATTTCGCATTGTTGAACGTCAATAATCATCAGCTATAATCACAGGATAACTCTATTTCAACGACTTCTGTGAATCATGTGCTTTTACTTGTCCAGTTAAACAAATCACATGTCACTAAAAGTGCTTCTGCATATGTGCACAGTTTATAACAAAGGAAAAACCAGAAATACAGAATTACAATATTCTTCTTTCTTATCGCTTTTTCGAGGACCGTCTCTCATTTATTCCACTGGGTACACATTATGCCATCCTTAGCAAATTATGCAAATTATATGCAAACAAACACACAAATACATATACGCATACGCACACAAGTATGCATAAAATGTCAAAAGAAATATGACAATAACGTATAGACACACACAAACACATCCATTATAGTACTTTAAATATTCTTCCTTGTGCCTTCTTATTTTGTATTTGTATTGTATATGTGTTTCATAAACAATTTAAGCTTATTGCAATAACATTTTTCAAGCTAAATAAAGTGTAAGTGTTATGTTTGCATTTGCATTCGAGATCAGATCACAACAATTTGCATTTATTTCTTTTGTATATTGTACATTTGTTTTGTAATTTTTGATTTTTGTTATGATTTTATTTACAAAATGCAAAAGCAAATTGAAATTTACATGAGTGTGTGTGTGTGTGTTTATGTGTAGTTTGTGTTAAATAAAATAATATTGCTTATCCTTTCAGTAACCAATCGGCTAATCAATCAAATACATTAATCCATTTCAACACTTTATTATGATTTTCGAGATTTTCAACACATGTTTAACAATAACAACATACCATATAAACACACATTGACACATAAACAAATATACATACATATACATATATGTGTATTTATATAATAATAAAAAATACCTCTGCTTCTCGTTGGTTGTACAATATGGCTCATTAAATGAAATGTCAAATTGTAACAATAACAAAAACAACAGTAGCGGCAGCAACAATAACAATAAAAAATGTGTGAATGTGACAAAAGCACTTGCCACACGCAACCAAGCAGCAATTGGAGTGGAATGGAATGGAGTGGAATCAAGTGACGAACTTCGTGCCGCTTACTCGATGCAGAACATGCCAGGCACACTTTTACTATTACGATCATATCCAAGACAGTGGGCTGATATGTGTAAAAGTTGTACGCAAAAATTTTATCAGCTGTAAAATGTGACATTTTAGGCTTAGCGACTCCGAAATTTGAAATTTGAATGCATTTTGTGAAGTTTTTAGAGAAACTTATATGTAGTCAAAAAGAGAAAATAAATGAAAAATTTTATATTAGCAGCAGTTAACCCTAAAATGGCAGGACTGGGATAGTTCTGTTGTTTGTGAACCCTCTGTTATTTTTTATGGGAAATATTTTCTCTGAATAACATAAGTTACTTTTCTCAATCGTCTGTTCTGTAGAGTAGTTGTAAAATTCACTTATGGAAAAAGCTTCAAAATAAGGGAAAAGGGGCACAAAATATTCTAAGTTTCATTGCAACTAATTTTTACTCAAACACCAAATATGTAATGCTTTAAATTGATATTGTATAGAACGATTTTTCCCCCAGATTTATACTCAGCAATTCAAAATGAATCAAAATCGTGGCCGGGGTGTGGTGATTATGTGGGAGACTACTACACTCGAACCCTCGGTCACGGCCATTAATTAAAAATAGAAAACCTCTGCTCTGCCTCTTGGCTGACAATGGCAAAATTTAAAGGGTAAAAATTTCTTAGAAAACCTTTTTCCTTTATTATTTGGATTTGGCATAAAACTGTAGGCCTTTTGCATTCGTGTACAAATATAACTCACATAATACAAATAAATGCGAAAAGTTTTACCCTCTATAGGTGTTATGTCATAGTATTTCTTGGTCTAAATTTAATGTGAATTCTGCCTTAATTTTTAGTCTGAATCTAGTTTGAATTTTGATCTGAGCTTTTGTCTGATTTTTGGTCGAATTTTTGGTTTGAATTTGGAAGTGAATACTTAGTAGTGTAAGTTTTTATTGAGATATTGGTTTGATTTCTTATCAAATTTTGGTATACATTTTAGAGTGAATTTTGACCTGAGTTGTGATTTTAATATTGATTTTTAGTCTGAATGTTTGCTGAGTTTCAGTTTGAATTTTAGCTCGAGTTATCGATCTGAGTTCTGCTCTGAGTTTTCAATTCTCGGCCTAAAGTTTTCTCTGATTTTTGGTGTGAGTTTTAGTTTAAATATAGGTCTGAGTTTTTGTCTGAATTTATTTAGTTTTTGAAAAAAATTTGTGCTGTGAATCCGATCTAAAATTCGATCTGATATTTGAATTGAATTGGCTCTGAATTTGGTTTTAAAATTTGCTTGATTTTGGTCTGAATTTTGATCTGTTTGAGTTCCGATTTGATTTTTGATCTGATTTTTGGTCTGAGTTTTGACATGAATATCGATTTGATTTTTGATCTAATGTTTGGTGGAAATTTGGTCTGAATTTTGTTTCAAGTTTCGATCTAATTGTTAAATTGAACTTCTGCTGAATTTTGTTATGAGTTTTTATTTGAATTTTCATTGAGTGCTGGTTTTGTCTGAATTTTAGTAGGACTATCGATTTGAGTTTTGATCTGAATTGGATCTAAATTTTGGTGTTAATTTGAATCTTGTTTTTAGTCTAATTTTTGGTTTAATTTTTGGTTTGATTTTTGGTTTGATTTTGGTGTGGATTTGTGCGGAATATTGGTTAAAATTTCCATGCTGTTTATTTTCTGAATTTAAGGCGAAGTTTTGGTCTGATTTTTAGTTCAAATGTTGATTTGTATTTCGTTCGAATTTTGTTCCATATCTGGTTTTTGGCCTGATTTTGGTGTGATTTTCTGTTTAAATATCGGTCTGAGTATTAGTCCGAATTCGGTCTAATTTTTAATATGACTTATATCTGCCATATAATCAGGTTTCCGATTTACAGAGCCTATTCTCGACCATTAAAAACACTTTTTCTTTGTCTTGCTCTAGATAATTTATAGGAGTTGATTCGGGTGAAACTTTTTACTGCATATATAAGTTTTTAGTTCAAAAACTTATAACCAACAGGAAAGAAAATCGACTAAACTATTTTCTCTTGAAATATAGTTGCCCTAGTAAGTATCGACTGTGAGCTAGAATTCATTTGAATTTCATCCATAGTAAAACCCTTTTCTCAGTGTCTTTTTGAATTAGAAGTGTTTGTGTTGGTATTAGGAAATCACGTCGATAACTTAATTTTTTGCCACACTGTGCCCTCACAACATAGTGACACTACACAATGACGCCACATCAAAGATGGCATAACAATACACAAGTGTCAGCGTCACATATTAAATCAAGTCATCAAAATAAACATGTCAACATGCGTTAAACAAACATGCCAAGGATATATGTATAAACAACAAAAGCAAACTGATATACCTATGCATACATATTTGTCAATGTTTATATGCATACAAGGATATATTTATTAATAGCCTTGAGTAGCATGTAATTCATTTGATTGGAACATAAGTTATTTACAAATACATTCATTCATATGTGTACATTGTACATGTGTGCAAATAACAATTACACGAAATTCTTTAGTGTCATCGGTATCCTTTGGTTATGCTCTTTAAGTCCTTTTGGCATCTTTTTCACACAAATACACACTCGCAAACAAATATATTAAATATTTATTTTGTTTACTTACCTTCCGAACTACCTACGGGTAACTATATTCAAAATGACTTTTGGTTTACTTGGCTATACAATTTTCTTCTTTTTTTTCCCCCCTTTGCTTTTTCCTTTTTCTGTGTAAGGTAAACACACATTACTCGGTATATGTTTTTTGTATGTATATGTATGTGTATGTATGTGCATTTTACGGAAACTACACTTTATTTTAGCTGCAAATAACTGTGTTGTTGGCTGTACTAGTAGATTACGACCTTATGTGCGGTAAATTGTTTGCGTGACACAAACAATTAGCGGCTTTTGCATTCATACAAGCGAAAGAGTAAATATTTGTATAATTTTTTCCTTTTTTTTTTTTTTTTTTGTTACTAAGTATGTATGTGTTTATTCAGGCGAATGTGTGTGTAAGCAAGGGTTATATATAGTAAATCATTCATACTTTGTATTTGTACATCATGTTTAACGTCTTTATAACCACATACATATGTATAAAGAAAATAATATAAGGATTTACCTATGAAAAGCTTTTAGTTTCTTTGGAGAGGTGGAAAAGTTTGAAGAGTAAGGAAAGGAAAAAAATAGATGATTTTTAATATTTAGGTTCCTCTGCTTGGCAATTGTAAGTGCGGAGAAATCTTTGCTATTTGAGGATATAAAATTAAAATTATTTTTTCTCATTTTAAAATTTTCATTGATTTCCTGATCACTGGGGAAAAGGAAAGTTGAAGAAATTGTGCTGGGAGAAACTTTTGATGTTCAATAATCTATACGCAAGGTTATTAAAAAATTGCCCGTGTAGAAGGAATTTGCATTGAAGCAGTGTAGGCCAGAGTGACACGCGGGCAAAAGAGCATAAGAAATTTCACATCTACAAGACTCGTATCCAGAAAAAGAGTGCTCAACCGATCAATGTGCATTAGGGTGGCCCTTAGCTATAGATAATTTTTTAAAAGTAAAAATGTTGCTACTCCCTTGCATTAATCTGGTTTCAATCAAGAAAAAAACCGGGCTGTGCAAAACTTCAGCTCCATCGGACAACTTCTAGGTGACCCTCAAAAGCCTTGAAGTTGAAACATAGTATACGCAACTATTAACTTCGTTCAAAAGCGGTGTAGTCTTCCCTATCTTAACCATTTTCTTGTTTCTTTTTAAACAAATTTATTTGGGCACATCCAGAAAATTGTGTGAAAACCTTCTGAATCAAATTTTTTAAAAACAAATTCGCACAATTTCTGAAATAACATGCAAAATATAATCGCCCACAACATCTATAGGAGAAACGTATTTTTATATACAAGAATAATATCTATAGAATCAAATGTGAATTTCACAAGAATTTCAACGAAATTCACTTGAAGTGCCGAAAGTAACTCAGCAACCCTCACACACATGGTTGTAAAAAGCAGGGGAAATATGATATATTTTTTAGACATTTTGCATTTTGTTTTCATAACAGCTGCTCTTGTAATATTTCTGTGGTAAAAACGAAAAACAGCATAACTCACATATTCCTGATTATAAATAATTAACTCATGCGAATTTTTAAATAATTTTTGAGACTATATATCATTTTAAGAATGATCTTTAAATTGAATATAAAATTGTTTGAAAAAATAGCTGCGTTTTACTCGCCACTTGCTTCTTGTTATGTATAACTAGCAGCGATAATTGTATGGAAAAACAACCACAAAACCCCCGAGATTACATGTATAATTATAGCACACAAAAATTCTTCTTCTTCTCCAAACTTATAATCAGTCAAAAACGAAATTCGATTCTCTATGGAATTCCATTTTTGTCGTGTGTCCATCTAAAGTTGAAATTCAAAATTAAAACGAAATTCATTGTCGTCTATTCGCACTATAAGAAAGAATTTGATAGTAAGTTTTTTTTTCGGTCTTCGGCAACGATTTGTAACACAAATTGTTTCTCAGCTTTATTTTCTGTGAAAATGCCATTGTATTCCTAAATGAGTTTCATATTTTTTTCTGCAAAGTCATAGACAACAACTTTCTTCTCAAGTGTTTCAATTTATTTTGTGACCTGAATAATTTTTCCATGTTAAAAATTCTTTGTTAAAGAAATCGGTGCTGATAGAAGATTTCGCAAAGAAAATTTTTGTACCAGGAGTTAAAAAAGACGTAAATTCGATGTTTATAAACGAAGAAAACTGATTTTTTTGTAGTCTACTTCCAATACATTTTAAATTTTATTTGTCTTAACTGCTGCTGGAACATTTTCATCAAAAAATGATAGAGGCACAGTTTGGGGAGCTAAGTCCGCAGCATCTTTCAGATTTCTCGATTAATATCCTGATAAATTTGTTGCTTTAATTCCATCCGATGACAGAAACTAGGCTCGAACGTACACACGACCAAGAAAAATATAAACTCATTTGAAGAGTTCTTCCCCTTATGAGATAACTGAAACTGGTCTTGAGGAAGGTATATCTTGAATGCATAAATCATTATTAACTCTAACAATTCTGGGTAATCATCTCGATGTTGTTTGCTCATAGAAAGGTGTTGTTTAAGAACAAAAAATTGATTTATCTGAAAAAATTACTTTCCGGGAGACAATGTACAACTTCATGGTCGATGAGGGCCGACTCATAGTTCAAATTTTGCACAGATTGTTTCTTTATTGATTGAAACTAGATAGGGATCTGAGAGCTAAACTTTTAGAAAGTTGAAATATAAGGGCCACCCTAATGTGCATGTGTCGGTGACCACCGCTGATTTGAAGTGTATGACATGACATCAGTTACAGATGTCATCCCCTCAGTTTCAAAACATGTTTCTCATTTAAAAGTTGGAGCATAAAGGTGAATTCACCGATGAAAGTCTGTACTTTTTTTTCGCTTCTTTATATGAAGTAAGTTATGTCTTCATTTTTACAAATTTAGTTGTATAGAAAATGTAAGAAAGAGACGAAAATACCAAAAATGTTCTCCATACAAAATTTTAGTATACACAAAAACTAGCTTTACTCTTTACTTTTGGCCTTAGCAGACAATCGCGTACGCTTTGTTTTTGTTTTGAATTTTTTAGTTGGCGTCTCTATTTCAAGGGAAGCGGTTGTGTTTGTGGCTGTTGATATATTTTGTGAAAAAAAATAAAATATATTGAAAAGATATAAATTTCAATAAACTTCAATTTATAATTTTTTGATGGCCATAAGGAACTTTTGATCATTTCAAGGCGACGACGCCTTTTGTGTATGTAAAAATACGTATGAATGTAAACCTTAATACTTATTAAAAATAAAATAATAAATGAATACAAGTAAACAAAAAATGATTTTTATGCCTTTTAATTAAAACAAAATTGTAGAAAATATTCCATAAATTGAGGATTTTTTTTCTAAAAAGGTAGTAAATTGACTTCAATTTTTAAAAAATTATTCCTCAAACTGAGGAAAATTGTACCTAAATTGTATACAATTTCTCATAATGAAATAAAATATTATTCATTTGAAAAACGCAATTTCTACAAATTGAAGACATATTTCTTTAATTTATAAAAAACTTCCTTCTTTCATAGAAATTTTTCTCTAAAATAAAGAAAAAATATTTCCACAATTCAAAGAAATTTTGTATATCTAAATGAGGAAACTATTTCTATGGCGCCAAATCATTCCCATTTTTCCTCAATTTTATAGCCGTTTTTCTTCTTAATCGGACAACCCTAAACCACTAGCACATATATGCCGTTAAAATATATATTAACATTTATATTTAAGTAATTATAATATATATATTTTACAGAACGGAAATAATACGGTACAACAAGAAAAAATTGATATAAAAGGACATGCATCGCACAGAAGAAGACACTCAGACTCAGACTGTGGCACAGGTCATTTCTTCTTCTCTTGGGTAGATTATATTAAATACTCCTTACGGCTGCGTCAGCACGGAAGGATAAGACTTAGAATTTGGTAGCTAGTATCAAACGAAGCGACAGCACGTTTGATTCATCTTTAATTCTCAGAAATCGGTCAGGTATTCATTGGACCTTGCGAGTGAGACATCATACCAAGGTATATAAAGATCAGGTATTCATTAGACGTCAGGGTGTGCGACAGCCTCACTGGTGTAGTACAAACAAAGTTGCCACTGACCATACAACAAACAACGAAAACTTAGCCATCGTGTCACGAGGACACGCATCGTAAACGAGCGGCAATGAAGCCACACGAGCGCCAAGAAAGGCAAACAAAGGGAAACGAACACCAACGAAGACGAACGAACAAACATACGAGGTACAAAAGATAAAATACTAACGAATCAAGTGTAAATAAACAAGTGAACCGAAATAAATCGTGAGTTATTATTTACGCACCCTGGTTACTCGCTGAGTATAC
Organism: Toxonevra muliebris; assembly: GCA_963691655.1. Lineage (NCBI taxonomy): Eukaryota > Metazoa > Arthropoda > Insecta > Diptera > Pallopteridae > Toxonevra > Toxonevra muliebris. Next base: position 24,544,349 of record OY829326.1, read on the forward strand.
CCTGACAAAAGGAAAAGGATCCAGGAAGGTTCGTTACACGAGGTAAGAATTTCTCTGGGTGTACATTAATTTTATCCTTCCAACATTTCTACCAAACTTAATTTCCTTATATCTCCATTCTTTAGCGAGGCTCACATACACAATGTACAAAGTTTTCATAAATATCGCTCTTTTGTTCTTTGACAGTCCCGAGATTAATTCTGAAAAAGATTTCGGGATCGACATCACTTATGCTTATCCTTATACTTACCTACTTTTAACCGGATGTCCTAAGAAAAATAAATTCTAAAATATATGAATAATTTTCTTATATTTTTTTTTTCCATTTTATTTTTGTTTCATTAAATTTTCCTTTTGTTGTTATTATTTAACATAATTCGAGTATTTCTATTTTCATTTAAATACAATTTATATATATATATATTTATAAATCCTTCTATTAATATTTTTATAGCAATTTATTTTTGCTTGCTTGTTGTTTGTTTGTTGTTATAGTTCTTTTTATTAAATTGTGTATTTTACAATATGAGTTGGTTTGCAATTACTTATTAATTTAGTTTATTTTTCTATAAATATTTATTTATTTTTTTGGTTTAAGATTGGAATAGATTCATACTTATTTATATAAGTTTTAATGCTTCATTTCCAAATGTATACAGGTTGATTCGTTTGCAAAAGTTAGTATGAAATCGAAATGCAGAGGTAGAGATGAAATGCTTTCAAAGGTAGAAAAAGCTGTCATAACATGCACAAAATTAATAGATACTAGAAGATAGTTCGAGATATTCAGCAGGCTATTATGTCATGTTAGTTGATGAAGCAGTTGCAGAAAGTAGCCACATATAGATAATTTTTAATCCAAGTTGTAAATCTAGTGACTTTCTCCAGATGAGTGTTATCAAACTCTCTTTCAAAAGAAGAGACAGAAATTTTGCAGATCCTTTGGAATTCAATACAAGGTTACCCAAGTTAGTTATAGGTTGTTTGTTTGTACTTAGGATAGTAAAGCTTATTATACTTTTTCACAAATATTCTTAGTTTCTTTTTAATTCCCTTTCTTAATTTCTTTAGAAAACGATTTTGACACTTAAAATCAGACGAGGTCTCATCTAAATTTGCTAGCGACAAATTTTGGTGTCTGTCTTTGAACTCATTCGTTTTTATTAAGAAGACAAAATAGTTTATCTGAGTGGAGAAGCATTAGAAACTCAAGTTCTCTCAATTATTCAATTTTTGTATTTGTTTGAATCTCCCCTCCATCATCTACTTTTCGTATCGACTTTTCGAAAATGAACCATCCTGTATATTATTGATATATGTAAATATTTATATGCACTAAATATGTAGTTATTGATAACTTTAGCCTTTAAATTACATCAGAATTTAAAATTTTCCAAATATGTAATTAAAACAGAAAATAATAATTTATTGAAATAAATCATATTTACAAAAATATTTTAAATGCATTTATTATTCTTTAAACTAAGTAGTTTTGTTTTTAGCAACGTTTTTTATTAAGCGTAATTTTTTTAAGATTTTAAGCGCACACACAAGAAAATTTATTTATACATAAAATATTCTCTCAGTGAGGAAAACTAAATACTTGAAGGTTTTCGCCTTTAATAGTTACTCTCTTTTATGCGGAGTATATTGCGAGAGAAAGAAGAGACAGCAACAAATTCCTCCACACAATTCTCTATCTAATGCCAGTTATTTGATTGCGTTTCACATTTACTTCATTGTGTGAAAAATTACAGTGCTTAGGGTGAAGAGCAGTTATAATTTAAAATCGTAGTGAGGCAGATTCATCGACCGAGAGCCGCACTTTCTCTTTATTTTTTTGTATGAAGTTTTTCGCTGTCTGAAATTAAGAAAGTGTGGCACTTGGTGAGTGAATCCGCCTTTAATCCGTAAAAGATAAAACAGATGTTTTTTTATCTTGGGTTTTAAAGCGGAGTTTATATTTACAAGAAAATAGCTACAATTTTTACAAAATGTCTTATTGAGAGTAAAATTCTATGACTCAGAAGTCGCAGGTTTATTTACTTCAGCAATTTACTCAAAAAAAAAAAAAACACTTTCTGAGAGAAACTTGCGAACATGTTCTTTCAGATGTAAACTCCCTCTAATAGTATGTTCACATGGCGGCTGAAAATTTGATTTTGGTACTCAAAATCGATTTTTGCTGAAAATCCCTCGAAAATTGAATTTTCGCCATAGAACAATTGTCAAACGGAAATCTGATTTTCAGCCGATTTTCAATGAAAAATCGTCGCCTGAGAATTGATTTGGCGTATGTGTATAAGTATTCCTATGCCTATACGCCAAATCAATTATCAGGCGACGAAATGTTTTTTGGCTATAATTTTTCGCTATGCAACTCTGTGTTTCTGAGAGAATTGAGAGAATGCTACTACAATATTCCATCTATTTCAATATTCAGTACTTTTTTTTGGTATCTGCCAAACATGATGGTATTAGTTATTTGTAAAAAGTGTGTGAAAAGTAAATGATCTCAAAAAAATGGAAATGAAACTTGACAGATGAAAAATCAAATGCCGTCTAAACGACTTTTCTGAAAATCCAATTTTGGGTAACGAAACTTCAACTTCAACTTCCATGTGAACACACTATAAACACTATAAGAGAGGAATAAATTGTTCTTGCTTGAAAATGTAAAGCTTGAGGCTGACTTAGGTACATAGAAATACTAAATTGGCTTGTAGGAGCGAGATGATGATTCAGTCTCAAAATATTTTGCATGTTCAAGAAAGAAATGTTATGAGAATAATTAGATTGAGTCTAGAATATAAGACAGGACGTGACTAGTCTTAAAAGGTTTCCTTCTTTTGACCCTTTTGTGATAAACACTAGCAGAGCCTTAAAAAAGGCGGTTCGCCGAGAACATGATCAGTAGGCTTTCAAACGTTATTCCAGTAAGCTTTGAGTTGAGTTTTTATTGACACTAGAACAATTTATATATTGGAATATTTTTGTAGTTAATTTGGTCCGTTTAACCACAGACGATTCTTAAAGTTTGTAATTTTTAGTTTCTAAATTAGCTAAATTGTCGCACTAAAAATATGCCACCGTGAGTTTTTTCAACATTTTGGAGAATCTGGGATGAGCTGGTTTTTAAAACCATTCAGGACAATTTCAGAACCATACCATAAAGTACATAGTTTTGAAAGAAAAACAGCGTCCCAAAAGTTTAATTATTATAGGTGGAACTTATCCATTAGCAACTAAGAGAGAAAGATGAAGTAAGAAGATGCAGAGTGACACAGTACACTTTTCTTGCTCCACAAAATCCGTTGAATGAAAGCCAAAATTGCAGTGTTACAGAAGTTGGTACGCAGGGTAATCACGGTCGTAAATCAAAAATAGAAAATGAAAATTTGTATACACATCTCCACATCTTGGATGGTAATAACAAGCCTCCTAGAATAAAATTTGCTTAAGAAAAGCTTTTCACTTCACCGTTGGATTTGTCATAAAACCGTAGGTTCTTTTCATTCCTGAACAAACATAACTCAGGCAACGTGAATGGAAGCGGTAAGTTCAATTGAGGCTTTCCATGGGTTATTGCGTCATAAAAGAAGAAGAACCCAAATCATTGGGGTATTTCGATGCTTAGAAGTTTTCAGTGAACTGTATTTACCTTACAATAGATCCGATCTGTACACTTTCTTTCCAATCAGTATCAAGTAGCTACGGCTCCAGGGTTAATATCTTAGTTTGAGTCATAATATGAAGAAACCGGTTCGGTTGAAAAGTTTCGCAACTCTCATTATTATGACCTTCTGACCTTGCATCAACTATTAACCAGTTGGGAATTAAGAGAGTGAATCTTCTCTGTATATTTTGAAAGCCTAATTCATTTCTCTAAGTATTACAAGTACCTCATTTCCAGCACACGTTTTCAATTTCATTTTGTTTTCTTACTAAAAGTTGAATAATAAAATATAACATTTCTATAACTTGAGCTACTAATTTTATAGTTTTTTTTCCTTCTGTTTTTGTGTGTGTTTTTTAAATTTTATTTTGCTTAAGTCTATAAAATTTTGATCGATTACTTGAATTTTTGTTGTTATTCCGTAGTAAATATGGTCTCTTCGTATTGTTTTGCTTAATGTGTTTTTTTTTTTTTTAATGTTATTTATTTATTTTACAAGTCTCTAGAAATACTTTATACTTTTTTTTTTAATAATTTTTATATTTATTTTATGTATCGTTTTTTTTTTTAATGCAAGCAAACAAACTTTTTTCCCCCATTTCGTTTTATAATAATTATATCATTTTTTGTTGTTTTTCTTTTTTTTGTTTGAACATTTATTTTTGTAATAATGTAATTTAATATACCTAATTTATGCATTGTTTACTCATGTTTTCGCGTTATATACATTTTTGTTTTTTTGGTTAATTAATGTAATACTTACATAAATTAAATTTAACATTTTTGTTTTTTTAATTTTATATACAAAATTTTATTGTTTTTATTGGGTTTTATTTTTGGTATTGTTGCTTAACTTTATGTAATATTTTGTTTTTTAATATTCTTTTTACATACAAATCTCATCATTTCGTATATCATTGCAATGTAAGCTAAACTTTAAATAATAAATATAATTGAATTTTTTTTTTTTTTCATAATTTTTTTTTTGTGAAAAATTATATGGCGTGGAAAAATTGGTTATATTTTATTATGAAACAATTAAAAATAAAATGTGTAAATAAGTTTAAATGATATGTAATGATTTATTGAAAAGGTAGTTAGTAACATTTATAGTCTGGAAGGAGATTACTCAAGCCTCAATATTCATTTTGAGTTCTTATAGTGAGCTTTTTTTGCAAAAAAAAAGAGCGTGAAACAATTTCAATCTTGAGAGGTAGAATGAGAACAACAGAGTTAGATTAATGGTATAAATTTACGTGAGTCAAGAAGGCATGAGAATTAGAAATTTCACAAGTCCATATGAAACAAGTTTTCAATTTTCATTTATTGTATTGCTGAAATAAATACACCAAAGTTCGCAAGCCTGTGATTGCATGATAGAAATTTTGATTCACTTTGTTTTGTTGTCGGTAGTCAAGAGAGTGAGCCCGATTTTAATTTAAATTACCGCTTCCAATTCGTGACGGGTGCAGCAGCTATCAAATCTTTTAAGCTCATAACTTATTTCTTCTATGTCTCTGCCAGAGGTAGCGAGTCTTCAACTGGTTTTGATCAATGAGACTGCTATTACCAAAGAAGGAATGATAACTCGATTTAATTTACATAGTCTACATAAAACATAATAAATTGATTGAATGGGGCCTGATTCAGAAAAATGACATCTAGAATCATTTTTCTAAAACACATATACTCTCTCATGTACTAAACTTTGAAATAACGAACTGCTATGCAGACTAGTAGTAATGAGAAGAACACAACAACAAATAAGTATACAGAACGCTAGTGGTAGTTTTCTTTCAATATATCTATTCAGTGAAGATATTTGAAATCAAATCCGCAATTCTGGGTTACGATTTCAATTAAGAACTTGCACTAAGATCACTGATCTCCTCTAACCACGTCTAAACTGGTTATGCATTGCAGATCCAGGCTTGATTGTGTTGGAAAACACAATAGCCTGCTGTTCAGGAAATGAATCGGCTGACCTTCTGGCCAGAAAGGGTTCGGCAACTGGTTTCCTGGGCCCAGAACCTGTACTCTCTTTGTCGTCTACAGCCATCAAGACCTCCATTAATGAGTGGGTCGACTTGACCCACAATCGTAAATGGGAGGACCTGAGGGGCTTTAGACAGACAAGCGTCTCGAAGCGTCTAACAGACTTTCTATTATCACTTAACAGAAAGAGTTGTGGGCAGCAGGTGGGATTATATACAGGTCATTTCTCTTGGGCTAAACATTTGCATATGATTGGCCTAGGAGCTAGTGCCTTCTGTGCTTCCTGTGGCTTGGAGGAAGAATGTGAGAGACGGCGGACCACTTTCTTAGTATCTGCCCCGCTTTCTGCCAGAGCAGAGTAAGCATATTTGGTACTGGAGTGTTGGGAGACGAACAACTGAGCTCTCTAACACCGCAGGATCTGCTAAGATTTATTAATAAATCTGGGAGATTTAAAGAATAGCAAAAGGGAACACAGGATATAGTACAATGGACGTAAAACTTGTCTGAGTGCTGTATTCTTGAATACTTATTTTGTCTGTTCCAACAAAAAAAGAAAAAGTTCACTGATGAGGAATCGTGGCGGATTCCGAAACTGCCGTCTGATTTGCCCGTCTCTATATACACTGTTGTTATGATGACTACATATATACGTTCTTTAAACCTGTTACACATTATTTAAATGATATCTAAATTTAGTTTGAGCTTTTTAACTATATATGTAAGTAAAAGAGTTCAGTTCTGTGTGTACTTAGATTAGATTTTTAGGGAGGTGGGCATTAAGTTGTGGTTTCTGTGTGTACTTAAGTGTTAATGCTCCTGATTTGATAGAGATATCTAAACTAATGTAATTTTCATTTGGAAGAATAAGACAGTTAATCGCTTTCTACTATTTTCTATTCTAATTACCGTTAAAGTCATTACGAATTAGTAAGCTAAAGTTGTGAATTAACATCCTGGCCAAAATGATACGAATAAAACCTTTACTTTATGAATGTAGATATGTTTGTGTACACTTAGTGCAACGATATAAAATAAAATTTATTAATTTTACAAAGCCATGTAATAAATTTTGTATATATTCGAATATTCGCTTTCACAAAGATAAAAGCGTTAATAAAATATTTATTTATATACAAAATAAAACTGCTTTAAAGCACAAACCTCATACCGAATTAATGTTGCAGAAACAATTTACAATTTTTCATAAATATGTATGTATTTTTTTGCACTTTTTAAATATTTTAAAAATTCATTTTTAAGTGTAAAGAAAAAAAAATCATTAAAAAATAAAACGCTGTAAATATCATCAACGAAAAAGCCACAATTTAATAACCAAATGCAACCACCAGCTGAGGCAACAACAACAACTGCACTTATATTTACTTACATAAAAAAATTATCACAGTTTGTAACTGCGAAAGACTTTGTCAATTGGCTTTAATATGCTGGCAAAAGAAACTGACAAACACATTCATGCATAAAAACACAAGTATGCAGTTCAAAAAATATGGCAACTACGAAACACCAGCAAATTGCATTTAATTTATATACGAGTACGGTGCAAATTTATTATTGCGTCTGTGAGTTATTATTATTATTAATTTTTTTATAATATGAAGACACCCGACTGTGAATTCGCATTTACATGTGCTGATGTGTTATCATAATTTGCAGTATTACCAATTTAACAGCAACAGAAAAAAAATACAAAAAATCACATCTTATTATTGGCAATATTATTTTTTTAAATTTTGTATTAATATGCGCAAATACTTTACATTAATAAATACATTGGCTGGTTGTTTTTGTTGTTGCAGTTGTGTTTTACATTATAATAAATACGATACACGCTGCAAATTATATTATTAACTTTTTTTTTTATACGTGGTTTGTGTGTGCGTTTGTGTCACTGTGTGAAAGGCGTCTTTCAACAGCTTTGCCATGTGCTTTCATTAATGCTTTTAATTTTGTTTTATATATACCCAATAGGAGGGAATGGAAGCGTTTTCATCAAATAAATACAAATATTAAAAGTAATTTGCTGGTGGAGACAGGGGGTAAGTGTCTTGTTATGCAGACGGTCACATCATGGGCACGATTTATTGTTTCTTCAACGTAAACCGTAAGAATTAGGACAGCGTGCCTAAGAGGATAAGAAACTTCACACGTACATTGCTCATTTCCATAGAAAAAGAGATCAGCCTATCATTGTGAATATATAGATGGGCATCATTGATTTAGAGCAGGTATGTCTAGCCCTTGAGCTCGTGAGCGAAGACAGCTTTTGTGCTCTCACATGTACACATATGAAGCTTCTGTGCTTTTACACATACACGACAGATCGTACGCGTATCCAACATAATCGCAAAAATTGCATACATTGACGTTGGGCATACCTGGTTTTCAGATTTTACAGAAAACACAAAAAATTTTCCAACATTTTTTAATGCAACGCATGAAATTTGATATATTTTTTGACTACCAGATTTCAAAAATGTGCATGCGTGAGGACACGCATTGATAAAACAACCAACGATATAAAAAATAAAAAAAAAAATGTATTATTGTATTTTCTTGTTCATTTAGAAAATTGTATTAAAAACAACGAGTAAGCGTTAGTCAATAGCCGATTACACAAACCCTGCCAAATCTTGGCAGCTACCGTGAACATTTGTTTAAACTTAGAATGTGGACTGTTGTTTAGAAAGAAAAATGACGGGGGGATTCGAGGAGAAAAATTACTAAAAATCCAAGTGAAATTATAATTAAACTACAAATAATACAGAAAAAAATACTTCGTAAAAACTATTATTTTATAAAAACCACACCACAAGTTATAAGAATTTTAGCACTTGAAAATAAAGTTAACACCTCTCTCTTTTTCCAACTTCCATTGTGTTTAATGGGATTTGAAGCATTTTTCATTTAGATGTTTTTTGCCAAAAATTAAGTACACTTTCAAAGTTTTTCCAATACAAAAATAACTTCAATTGATGCTTGCACTTCTGATGCTTATATATAAGAAGTACCGTCAGGGGCTAAAAAAAAATGTACAGTTGCTAATAGTTCCAAAATTTGAGGTTTGAATTTTTTTTATTTTTGTCGTATGACAGCAACCACAGTGCAGTGTTACCTGACGAAACTACAATAATGCAAAAGTGTTCTACACTTTTGGTGAAAAATGCAAGATAATGGGAAGAAAACTACTTTAATAGCAACACTTATCACTATTGCTTGCGTTTTTGTTTTGTTTGCAATAGAATTAAATAAAAATATAAAAAATTTAAAGAACTTTTAGTCTGCATTACACGCTTTAGTCGAAAAGTTGAAAAATCAAAGATACTCTACCTTCCTGAGATATTTACTTATCAAAAACATGTTGTCGATGCTTTACATTGAAATTTATTTGTAAAAGAGAGAAGCCGATTGCTATGCTCACGAATGAAAAGCTTTCATGTTTTTTTTTTTTTTTTATAGGCAATCGACTCAAAGGGGATACACGTCCATATACATAGAACTGTGCTGATTAGGAAATGAAAATTAGTAAGTAGGAGGAGAAAAGAATGAACGAAGTATTGATAAATGTTCTTCTTTCTATTTATTATTTGAAGGAAGGACGACTAGAAAGTCAGGTACTGCGACCTATAAGATCTATTGTACAAAAGCCCCAAGAAATAAAGAAAGAAAGGAATAGAGAAAGAAAGATCGGTAAGAAACATACCCAAGCCGAGAATCGAACTCGGGTCTCCAGAAACAAGAGTCTGACTACCACTAGATCACAGTGGCGATGGTAGGACCTACAGTTTAACGCCGATTCCGAACGGCTATGTGGCAATTTTTTATCAGCTCGGTGGTTTTGCCATTACCAACCAAGGTGTGTACTTGCACACATTCTTATAATTCTCATCCACTTCATATCGATAGTGAATATAAGAAGTTTATGAGAGTTAACCACCAGACCAAGACGGGATTCGAATCATCAAACTTCTGGATAAAAGTCTAGAGCACTATCCACTAGACTATCGAGGTCGTCTTCTTTCTATTTAGTAAAGCCGTAATTATGAAGAAAAGTATTAGAAGAGATCTTTTTCCATCAACTCACTTTGCAACTTTGAAATGATTAGTGCGTTAGAATAACGTATCAACATACATTGAATGAGTTCCGTTTGCAGTTTATGTAGTTCCAGAGAACTCACAAATTTATGGCATCAAAGTATTGGCTTGGGTTTAATGTGATTGTCTGAATATATGAGCATGATTCTGATAAGAGGGCGCTAATTAACAAATGAATTATGGTAGTAGTATGGTAAATAAATAAATTAACATATTTCTTGGATATTTAACAGCCTCTGTTTTTTATAACTGGTGAATTTTTATCGAGCTCAAGGCCAAGCAAAAATAAAGTTTTTAAACAAATTTATTTTTATTTAAAAAAAAAAAAACAAACAAATATAAAAGTTTTTTAAAAATAAAAATAAATTTGTTTAAAAACTTTATTTTTGCTTGGCCTTGAGCTCGATAAAAATTCACCAGTTATAAATAAATTAACGACAAAAATATCTGTTCCATAAATAAATGCCAGGTTGACTAGACTTAATCCACAGATATAAATGAATGCTGCTTAGCAAATTTCAATTCAGTTTATACGTCTGAAGAATTTTTGGCATAATGTCTACAAAGTCTTCCACAGTTCTTTCCTTCAAATTGAATTTGTGGTTTGTATTAAGAACATATAATGTAGCATGCTTCGTAGTTGATGCACTCAAAAAATGCAAACCCTATCTCAAATTCACTTCAGTTTTCCCGCTGGGTGCTTGCACATATGTATGTATGTATGTAATTCTGTAAGTGTGTATGTGCATGTAAGTGCATAATGCAATAGCATCAGGTTAACATACCCAATTTATTGGTTATTTATCATGCAATGTAATGGCACCCCGTGGACAACGTAACGTCAATGATGCAATGGGAATTACAACAACAACAACAAAAAGAGTTATTTTAAAAATACTACATATATGTATACTGCATATGAGAATATGACAGTAAATATGTGAATGTGTGTGTGTCTGTGTGCGTGTTCATGTGTTTGGACAAAAAGCCAATTTTAATAATTCAACTTGACTGCATGCATAAAGTAACAATGACAAAAACACATACATATGTACGTGAACTTTAACATACATACGCATATGTATGTGTATGTGTGTGAATATTTAAAAATACAACTATGACATAAATGCAGTTGCCAAACATTTTTTTTGTTTCTTGCGGGTTTTCGCTGTTATGGTTTTTACCATGTAGCGAGTGGCATAAAATTATATTGATGTTAAAATTTTATTGTATAAAAATGAATAAGTAATAGCGCTTCAGTGAATCTCGGTAAATCGACTTCATATATAATACATACATATGTACATATTTATGAATGAAAAGTTGCAGTTCAATGCACGCAATGAAGTGTTCAGAGTACAGACTAAAAAATATGTATACTTTTTTTTTTTTTTTTTGTATTACGGATCTACTAAATAATTATGTATGAATATAATGTGTTGTATAGATAGTTCAAGTAAATTATTAAGCACCTATTGCAACTTGCTTGAAAATTTAATTGATGTGGATTGAATCTGCCAAGAAATGTGAAACTTCTGTTGAGTTTTTGATGGTATGAAAATTCAGTTCAACAGAATCTTGAATGTCTTGCGTTCGGTAAGGTTATCTGTCTTAAACAGCAATTTCAGTTTCTACTGGGATTAGACAAACCCATAAATGCCAACGAAAAATTTCACAAAAAAAAAACTATATATATTTATTAATATAAGTAAAACGAATTTTAGGACGCTTAAAACTACCAGTAAATTTGTCAAAAAAAATTTAACTTTTTATGAACCTCTCAGAACTTTTTCTGGTTTTTGCTCTTTGTCACAATTCACATACGAAGAAAATTTTTGACTTAATTCTTATTCATTTGCTCTGCCACTCTTTAGACCAAAACCAGATCAAAGTTCAAACCAAACGGAAATTTAAGCTAAAAATTAGACAAAAATTTAGACTTAAATGGGACCAAAATTCAGACTAAAAGCAGAACAAAATTCAGATCAAAATAATATCAAAATTCATACAAAAATCAAGATAACAAAATTAGACCAAAGTTTAGACCAAAACTGACACTAAAATTTAGACCGAAATTCAGATTAAAAGAGTTAAATTCTTAAAAAATATCCAAATGGATTGTTCTAATAAAATGAGTCACTTCCTTGACTTAGTTCTTAAATTCAATTCTCAGATAGAGAATTGAATTATAAAAAAAGAAATTTAGATCAATATTGAAAATTTTTAACAAAATTCAGGGCAGAATTAATACCAAAATTTATACTAAAACTAGATAGACTAAAAGTCAGATCGCAGCTCAGAACAAAATTATCACTAAAATTGAGATAGAGAAGTTAGAATAAAATTGATACCAAAATTGAGTTTAAAAATTCGACTAAAATTCAGACCATAAAAAATTAGACGAAAATTGATTTAAAAATTATATCAAAACTCAGATTACAAGCAGACCTTAAATTAGAAAAAAATTAAAACTAACACAGTTGCTTAATCATAATATCGTGGTAAGGTACAATAGAGACTTTTGGTTTTCAGAGCTAAAAAAATCATCTCTAAAATCGTAGCAGATTGTGAAATATATTGAAATCGCAAAAGCAGGTGGCAGATAGTATGATAGATCATAGTTGCATTTTGTTCAAATTTCAATAATTTAATGTGTAAGTAAATGGAGGAGGAAAAAATCATTATACCATAAGTTATTTGGAACTTTTTGCCAAGAGATCCGAAGCAAGCAGAAAGATGAAGGAAGCTAAGAGTCTTTAGCGATTTTTTTTCGATGCAGAAAATGGTATTCATGCACAGATGCGCTTTCTTCGAATTCTCTTTTGAGTGTTAATGAGACAGGTGGATGATATACAAACCACGTCTTTGCTGATTGCCACAAGGTTACACTTTGTACTAAAACTAAGGGTTTACAGTGTTATTTTTGTGCCTCTGTAACTCCAGGTATTCTATGCAGTACTGCATATAAAATTGACACTGGTTATTGGTTGTGCGCTCATACTTTTTATTATTTTATTTGAGTTGTTAATGATTTTTAACCTGATATGCTGAAATCCAATTTATTGTTCAAATAATAAAAAAGGCTTTAAAATCTTTTCAATTTCATATATTGATTTCCAATTTGCACTTTTATTTGATCTTGCTTTTTCTTCCATTTTTTATTCAAAATAAAAAACAAAACTCATACACCAAAATTCAACAAGATGTGGGAAATTTTAAAGCGTATTTTCTTTCAATTTGTTTTTTTTTTAACAGAATACCTTTTTGAAGAAAATGTTTTAAGAAATAATCTCAATTGCCACAGTAACTAATTTGTGACTAATATTACAGATCGTAGGCGTAAAGCTCAGACCAAAATTCAGACCAAAATTCAGACCATGATTAAGACCAAAAACAGATTAAAATTGTATTCTGTCTGGATCCGCCATTGTGGAGAGAAATATTGTGCTCTTTTAACACTAGAAAGACTGAGAGCGGTTAATTGGCGGTTTTTGATATTTGATCAGTGGTAGCTCTGATACTATTTGAGATATGAATCGGGTTTTTTCTGACTATTACTAGTTTTTATTAAGCTAAATTATCACTATATTTAGGCTACTATGCTGTTTCGTTTTCTTTATATCAGCTATTAACCATAATAAGACCATAAGCGGTTAATTGACCGCTACATATAAAATGTATGTCCAGTATGTTTACAATAAAAAAATTTACATGTATTTAACATCAATAGTAAAAAATACGATTTAAATTTTATATTTTAAACATACTTATACATACAAATCTTCATATTTATAAATCGATTATGTATGTTCGTGGAGCCTTTGATGCATGTACGCTTTTTATAAATGAAATATGAAATAAAACATGGGGCCCAAAATTTCTTCCCTAAAATTATGTCAAGGGATGAGTTCAAGGAAATTGTGAAATTTCTCTACTTTGATGGCAAACAGACAAAGCAGCAACGAAAACAATTAGATAAATTTAGCTTAACTTCTGAAATATGGCAAAATTTTTTGGATAATTTTTTTGCATGCTAGAGTTTTCGGTGTCTTTTACTCAGTTTATGGGTAATAAATTAGACAAATATGGAGCCAAATATTAAGTAGCTACAGATGCAAAGGAAAATATGTATCAGCAGCTGTAGAACAGAGTTTAGGGGAAAATGTGATATTAAAAATTCTGCAACCATACTTGGACATATGTAGAAATGTTACGCAGACTGCTTTTTACATCTTTATCGCTAGCCAAAAAACTGAAAACTAGGAGAGCTAGCATTGTGAAACACAAAATGGGAGTAGAAAAGAAGTGTCTCCATCAACACTATATACAAAACTGATAATATTAACGTAAAATTATATCAGGGAAAGACATAAAAGAATGTTTTAATTTTGAGTAACTTGCACAGCAGCATGACAGTTTATCAAAAAGCTGAAAAAAGGAAGCCAGAGCCGGTTTTATTTTTCAATCATACAAAATGTGGTGTTGGCAGTGTTGACCAAATGTGTCAACATATATATAGTGTGTCATATACAGCGTTTGAGCGATGGCACGACGATGGCCAGTACATGTGTTTTGCCTAGCAAATGATAAATTCACATGTATTTACAAAACATGTATAAATCAAAGATATCTGGACGACCTTTTATTCTTCAGGTGGCTGAAAAACTGTTTAAGCCCTATGCCTCCAGCAGGCCAGAACCAGTAGAACAAGCGTGGCTTGAAACAGAACGGAATTTAATACTGAAAATAAAACATCGAATAGAAATTCTTAATAACATGTATCTGTTTCAACAATTACTTAAAATAAAAATCTTGTACTTATATACATAAAACATATTAATGTATATTTCTTTATGTTATTCTATTCCTGGAATCTGTTTAATTAAACGATTTTGTTAGAAACATGTTATGCGGTCAATTGACCGCTGATAGTCCAAGTAGATATGCAGACAACGCCAGTCTTTCTAGTGTTAAAACTTTTATCTCTCTTCTACGAAGTACTAAATTGTTGTATTTAAATTGTGGTATTTAAATTGAGATTTTAAAGGCGAATTCACCGATGGAAGTAGTAGTCTCACTTCGTTTTTTTTATGTGAAGTTTTTATGCTTTCAATTTAAGTGAATTATTTTGATGTAGATTAATTTTTGATAAGAGTAGACATTAAAAATTTCCGAAATACTTGATTGCCAAATAACAGTCATACCTAAATTGAAGCCTTGAGCCATTTATCTGTCAAAGTCGTCAATTTTTGACTGAATCAATCAATTTATGAATCAAATTTTGATGCATAATCGCTGATGCTCCAATTTAAGTATGACTGTAACGAGGTATTTTTACTAACTCGATTTTTCATAGTTCAAGCGTGTAATGAATGAGCTACGGCTGAAATTTCCATATAAATTTAAGGCGGATTCACCAACCGAGTTTCGCACTCTCTTTTCATTATTTTTTTATGAAGTTTGTACGCTTTCAAGTTAAGAGAGCTGATTCCAATTCAACTTCCTTTTTTTGATAATTAAAAAAAAAAAATAAATATATATTTAAAAAATATATTTACACTCTTCGCGTTCCCATTTTTCAATTTTTGCCTTGTATAAATTTCCATTTTTTTTACACACAAACACGTTCAAATCAAGAATCCAAAAAAAAAATTTTTCTGTTACTATTTTTCTTCATTAGAAGGAAATTGGGAGGCAAATATTGAGAGGAACAAATTGTAGTAAATGCATTTACAAGCCTGATGGTGAGTTAAGCGTATACGCTGCACTAAGGCTTACAGAGTTAATACATTTAACTTATGGCTTTTATTTTTCTCGATGAAAATCACTGAAATACAAAGCTAAATTTTTTTAATGATAAAAGTCTAAAGTGAAATATAAAGTTAATTAACCATAAAAATTTAAAGCCAAAATATTTAAAAGGTACTTTATTTTTATTTAAATTATGGTCTTTTTCAAATGCACTTAAATTTTTATTTTTTTTTGTTTTTTTTTTTTTACTGACCAATATATACAAAAAATAAACGTTGAAACTATTTCATCATAGTTAAAAATTGTTTGTTACAAAATGCACATAAAAACAACATTGGGAGAGATAGAAAGAAAAAGCGAGAGCAAGAGCGAATGAGTCCGATTAAAACTTTTCCAAAGCAAAATAATTAAATGCAAATTTTTTGTATGAAAAAAAAAAAAAAAAAACTTGATGTTATGCTTTCATTAAAAAGAACTTTGTTGTTTGTGGTATGTGCGAGTGAGTGTATCTGTGCGAAAGAGATAGCTATAGCATGACAGCAACAGCATGAAACGATCGCTTCCAGCATTGCATGATGATGATTGCTTAATTTTCTTTGTGGCACAACCACGGGTCAAGCTGTATGTGGTGTGGTGGTGTTTTGCATGAAATTAGCAAAATTAAAAGCATAACATTGGTTTAATTTTTTTTTCCATGTTCTTGTTTTGTACTTGTTTGCAGTACGAAATGCATGTTAAGCAAAAAAGTTTAAGAATAATGATTAATTTTAAAAGTTTATAGGAAAATATATATATATATATAGAAAATATATTTGATATAGTTAAATTTACTTTAATATAATTTAAAGTTCTCTGCATAATTGTATTTAAAATTGAAGCATTCTGCAATTAATCTAGAAATAAATCTACTAAATTAAATTTTCGATCGTTGACAAGTTGTAGAAAAGAATTGGTATAAAATTAAATTTTGGAACAACTATGTTCTGGCCGTTTTCTCTCTCTTTGAAGTGTAACAGTGATACCAAAACTAAAACGTTACGTCATTTATCTGTATGCGAGTAAGAGAATTTTGAGGTATGACTGTAATGAAAATATGTTTTCATTTTGTGATTATAAATTATTCAATCTTTTAACATTTAGAGTACCATTTTAAATAGTTTTGAATTAAAAGGTAAAGTATATGTCACTATTTATTCTCCGCACTCGTAGTCTTATGATGAGTGCGTACAGCTGTGAGGCTTAAAATGAACAGAAAGACAAATAAATTATGACGTAGGGATGAGTGCAATTGAAAGCATTTTATTGCAGGTGATGAAGTTACCAGTAGAGCAGATGTGATGCAGCTGAAAGGTTAAGCTTCCAAATGAGTAGCGGGGAAAGAGCAATTATAATTTATGCTCTTGGTAAACATTAACCAGTTTGGATAAAAATAATAAATTTCATTTAATTTGAATATGGAATGATTTTGCTGCAAAAATATTTCTGAATTTAAAAAGCTTAACTCGCGAATATTTTTGTATTCTTTTTTACTTTACTTGTGGATATAAGTATAAGTCTTTTGTGTAAATGATATTTGTTTTTCTTAGAGATATTTTTTTTTTTAATTTAAATTTTTGTTTGTGTTTTTTCTTTATATGTATATATTCAATATATTTATATTTACATAATTAACAATATTAAGTTGCAACATGTACATTATATGGCTTATTTGCTCCATACATTTTGCTAAAGTATTTCAGATCTTCCTTGCGACCGCAGAATATGAAAATAGGGTGCTAAAAACCAAACAAAATGAAAAAAAAAATTTTAAATTTGCGAAAACTGGATGCGCTACTCCGAAAAGAGTGAATTAAAAGGATGTTTTACAATGGGTTTGGGATCTTGTATGGAAAACACATTTATCTTACACATAAAAGAATTTAAGATATCTACTCCTATTTGAAATGGGCCGCTTGAGCGAATGGCGTACCCACAACTGATACAACTGAACAGAAAGCCACCCCTAGCGCCTAAAGTGGCCATTTGCCACTATTTTTTTACTAATTTTCAAATTCACCCGTTAGGATTTTGAAGATAGCGGTAATTTTATAAAAATTAAAGTACGTAGAATTATAGGTAATTCAATTTAATTTATTTAAAATACAACAATATTTCACATTGAGTTATATTTGAACAGGTAAATTAACTTTTAGTGAACCCATGTCGAGTACAATCAAGTTCACCTTTGACAAATATCGTCAAAAAATTGCACAAAAAATAAAGCAAGAGTTGAGAAAATTGTCTTATCGTGGAAATTTGTAATCTTTATTTACGTCTGTTAATTACAGTCTTATATGTACAGGTTTCCCACATACAACACGGCACTCGTAGAGCATGATTTCGCTCCAATTCGATTTGTTAATAGCGGAAATCCACATATAACACAATACCACAACAGCACGATATCCTTCCAATACGATTTGTGAATAGCTGAATTAGTGAAAATAATTTAGAAATTCAAATCGCTTTTTGAATTTGTTAATAAGCTATTTAACTACAACTCTAATTTTTATTTTTTATATTAATCAAATTCCAGTTTAATCTGTGTTCTAATTTCATTATCATTTTAGCTTGTTAAATTCAAATTTTTTCTATAAATGTTCCAATAAATTTTCTGTTAAGGCCACCTTCTGGTCTATAGTGTTAAAAAAAATTTTTTTTTTATTATATTTCAAAAGTATAGAATTTTAAAAGTATACTGTAAAAATATTTCTACAGCCTATATAGCAGGTGAGCGCAAAAGCAGGTAAAAGGGCCGACTGAAGTTAAAACTTATTTATCTCGAAACTATATTTTTCTGCACGGTGGGACACAAAAAATAAAAACTACTCGACGATTTGTCTCAAATTTTACTATATTTTTCAGAAAACCAGTGCTTATCGCAGGAACTAAAAAAAACTTTCTACGTTGAATACTTCTTACTTTTTACATACAAAATGTAGTGAAAAAACGGTCTGTTTTCGTAAAGTAAATTTCAACAACGAGCCATTTTGAAAATTTTTTTTTCATTTTAATTCCTGTTATTGTAGTTATACTACATTCATACCAATTGTAATCTCTTTTTTTTGTTTGAGACCAGTGGAAAATCCAAAAACTGGCCCACCAGCAAGATCAGTTTTTTGAAGAGGGTAACTGTAACACTAATTTTAGTTTACTTAAAATTATAATTTTTTTTATTATTGGGAGTATGAATGTATAAACTCGTATTTTTTTCGTAATTTGGACATTTATTGTGAAAAAGTGATTATAAATTTATACTCTAAAGTATTGTCTATCGTTTATCACAACCTTTTCCCATCTTTCTGGTAGCATACGGATTCCGCGTCGAAAGAACTCCTCATCTTTTGAGGCTATCCACGAATCGACCCATTTTTTGAGTTCTTCGAAAGAACAGAAGTGCTGTTCAGCCAGGCCATGTGTCATCGATCGAAACAAGTGGTAATCAGAAGAAGCAATGTCTGGAGAATACGGCGGGTGGGGTAGCACTTCCCATTTCAGCGTTTCCAAGTATGTTTTTACTTGCCTTGCAACATGCGGCCGAGCATTGTCGTGCTGAAGAATAACTTCGTCGTATCTATTCTCATATTCTGGCCTCTTATCCTTTAATGCTCGGCTCAAACGCATCAATTGTAGTTGGTAACGGTCGCCAGTGATCGTTTTATTCGGTTTCAACAGCTCATAATACACGACACCTTTCATATCCCACCAAATACACAGCATGAGCTTGGATCCATGGCTGTTCGGCTTTGCCGTTGATGTTGATGCATGTTCGGGCTGTCCCCATGATTTTTTACACTTTGGGTTATCGTAACGTATCCACTTTTCATCGCCAGACACAATACTATGCAGAAAACCCTTTCTTTTCTGTCGTTCAATCAGCAGTTTACATGTGAAAAATCGCCGTTCGACGTCTCTCGGCTTCAATTCGTACGGCACCCAATTTTCTTGCTTTTGAATCATTCCCAATGATTCCCAATCATTTAGAAATGGTTGATTGATCAACTCTTAAAGATTCTGCAAGTTCTTGTTGCGTTTGACATGAATCTTCTTCGAGTAATGCCTTCAATTCTTCATCTTCGAACTTTTTCGGGCCGCCTGAACGTTTCCTGTCTTCAGCATCAAAATCACCACTTTTGAAACGGGCATACCACACCTGACACATTCTAACGGCTATAGCACAGTCAGGATAAGCTTCAGTGAGTAAACGATGTGCTTCAGTTACGTTTTTATTTAAATGGAAGAAGCAAATTAAAACTTCCCGCAAATGTTGTTTTGTTGGCACGAAATTCGACATTTTCAGCTATTGCAAAACACTTTTGTAAAATTATGAAAATTATTTGACAGATAAATGCTTATAGTATTTTAGGCGCTCTTCGAGATAGAATAGCTGTCAATGTCAAAAAAATGGCGCGTATGATAGATATGAAGTTAGTCACAATTACTAGTTTATACATTCATACTCCCAATATTATTTTTGTATATTGTTAAAGTAATAAAATATATCTACAAAGTTAAAATACTATTGCTCATTATTTCATTAAAAAAAAAAAAAATCCTAAAAACTCATCAAATTCAAGGGCGCTAGACCAGAAGGTCCCCTTAAGTGCTTATTATTAAATTTTGTTTGTATAAAATCAATATACTTACTTTCTGTTTTTTTTTTACTCTTTACAACCAAAAATAATAACTTAAATTATTTATAAAAGTGAGAAAATGTATCAAATCGTACAAAAAGTTAAAATATACATGAAGCAAATGAATGCTCCTGAATGTGACAGCTCGAACGAGCATTTATCCCACAAAGTTGTTTTTTAAGCTCTTGAAATATAACCCTGTTTTTGTACTACTTGCTTGTCCCGTATAAAACGATTTCGTATATAACACGGCAGATTTCTAATTTCTTGGAGACTAACTTTGCTTTTTATACTGCTCCCTTGTTCCGTATAACATGAATGCGCACAACACGATGCTTTTTTGTAACCTAACTATCGTGTTATACGGGGGACATCTCTATTACATATTGATATAAATTAACAATTTTGACGCAAGCGATTTAGTATGGAAAAATGTTAAAAGTTAGTTGTTATTTCTTGATTGGTAAGTTTCATTAATTTAAGGACATTTTTTCAACGCCTGTTTTGTTTTTTTTGCAATTTTTTAGCGACATTTGCCAAAGGTGAACTTGATTGTACTCGACATGGGTTCACTAAAAGTTAATTTACCTGTTTAAATATAACTCGATTTGAAAAATTTTTGTATCTTAGATAAATTAAATTGAATTACCTACAATTCAACGTACTTTAATTTTCATTAAAATTACCGCTATCTTCAAAATCCTAACGGGTGAATTTGAAAATTAGTAAAAAAAAAGTGCCAAATGGCCATTTTAGGCGCTAGGGATGGCTTTCTGTTCAGTTGTATCAAAAAACTGGGTTAGCTTAAGTGGCCTATTTTACATGGGGCTAGATATCTGAAATTCTATAAATAAATATTTTTTCCATACAAGATCCCAAACCCATTGTAAAACATCCTTTTAAATCACGCTCTTCGGAGTAGCGCATCCAGTTTTTGCAAATTTAATTTTTTTTTTTCATTTTGTTTGGTTTCTAGCACCCTATTTTCAGATCTGAAATACTTAAGCAAAATAAGCCATCTAATGTACATATTAGTTTTAATGTTGGTTTTATTTTTCTAAATTATTGTGAGCATTTTAATGTTTATAGTTTAAGAGGATGTGTTTGGTTTTTCCTACATATAGAAACCCACACCAAATAAAAAACTTCATTTTAATAACAGCTAATGGAAAAACAAAAAAAAAAAAATACAAAAACGAAAACAAATCAAACCACACATATGATATTTGAAATATCCTTCACTAAAATTTGAAAATAATATTTGAAAACCAAAATTTTATATTACCAGTTGTTGTTTTTTAAATCGAAATATATATACACATAAAAATCTAAACTATTTTGCGTTTTTGTTGAAATATTGTTTTTAGATTTATTGAAGCTTTAATGCATTTTTTTTAGTTTATTTATATAAATATTTTTTTTTTTTTTAGCAAAAACAATACAATATTAACAAAAAATCTTTCCCATTTTCCCTGCTCCCCTTATTTTTTTTTCTGTTTCTTTTTGGCTATATTGATATATACGAGTATGTTTGAATCCATATAATACTTTATATTTTTTAATTTTATGATTGATTTCTGAGCAGCAAAAATATGAATATAAATCCGCATAAACTCAATGTGGTCGTTCCTTTATTTGGCTTCACGGCTGGAAAAATAACGATAAAAAAAAAAGAAAGAAAGATTTGCATTTGTTTTTGTAAATATAATTTATATGGAAATATTTATGAAAAATGCATTAAGTAGTCGGAAGTTTTTTTTTTAAAAAAACATTAAGAAACATTAGTCAAATTGAGCAGATATTTTATATTTAGTTGACATTTCTGAATTGAATAAAATATCTTTGCAGTTAAACCTACCGAATGTATAGGGTGAGTGGGTTTTCTTCTAGAAGCTCAGCAGTTGAATGGATTCAGATAAAAAGTTCTATATTACTCAGCGCTTGGTATATGAAACGTTTTCATCCAGCGACAATTTTTCCCTTAGAAAAGTGTGCAATTCCATCTCCTTCTTTATTGAAATACACACACATCTTTCCACTTCATTTTTCTCAGTATTATTAAAATTTGCCAGCTTAGGTTTGAACCACATTCATAATTTTTGAAAGTGTCAAATGTGTATTTTTCGTCCTTTCCATATAAAATAAAAAATAGGGATAATATTGATTTTCATATATTTATTTCGTTTTTCAAAATTGTTCATTTTTTAAACAATTTAAAAAAAATTTATATGATTTGTTTTCTTGAACATTAGATAAAACAATATTCTAATCTTGAATTTAATAAGACTTTGAAAGCAATAAGAGCTTCGATTCGAGCAGGCATTGACTCAACCAGATTTTTTAAAACAATGTTTGAAATTGTCTTTTCCCAAAACTTTTCAAAAATGATTTTTAAGTTCTGTTTACTCTGCGGTTTATACTGAGCAACTTTACGTTTCATTGCGAGCTATAAATGCTTGATTGGGTTAAAATTTTGACAGTTTCCAGTCCTATTCATATGGTGAAAACTGAGATCCTTGGACATTTTCTGCAGTAGCGAAAAAATTAAAACGATTATTTTATTTATTTTTAACCAAAAATATTTGGATATTATGACAGTTTATTACTGATCAAAACTTCCTGGTTTTGCACGGTGGCATGGTGTGCATTCGTTCTGGAAAGTAGCCTGGCTAAAATGTTCATATTATCCCACCATAATAAGCACAACAGAGCCCGTTATGACCTCATCATATTTCTGTGCGTTTATTATTCCGTCAATAAAAAGCATAGGACCGCTTGCATAGTAATAAAAACAGCGTCAAATCATTTGGCTGAGAGAATGATTGACTATTTTTATTACACTGCCCTTGTCCTTGCCCTTAAATCTTTCTACTGAAAAACGTCGCACATATGAAAGATTGTCGGTACTTTGCAAATTAAACTTGCTCTCATCGGACCTTATTATGGGCTGCCATTGGTTAATAGTCAAATAAACAAGTTAAAGACCTTAATCCACCTCACTTTTCCCACCTTTCATAACTTCTGTATCTATTCATACAAACCATTATTTAAAATTTTAATTACTAGATATTTGGGATTCCCCAGATAACAATTAAGACTCCTGGGATAATAGTCTAGTACGCTATCACTGAATCACTAAGACTGCATTGGGGTATATAATATAATTCATTAACTTTCAGAACCTATTAGGATGAAAAAGTAAACAACCGTTAGTTCTCAAAGATTTTGCCCAACAAATTTAATACTCACGCTGTTCTCTGCTCAAATCTTTACAAAATTATAATAAAAACTACATTTCCAACTCAAAAGCATAAAAATCTTACACAAAAACTATCAATAAATTCATATTCATTAACTTACCACCTGAGCCGCCCAATTGTTTCGGTGGATGCTCTGTATAAAACATGCTCTTTCCTATCGCTAACGATCCTTTACGATCGATTGCACCACCATTGCTACCCAATGCTGACAGACTATTACTACCAGCTGATGATATTGATGCGGTTGCCGATTGTGATGATGATGAAGCGGAAGAGGAAGCAGCACCGCTAGCGCCACCAAGTAAATCTGTTTTCATGGGAAATACTTCCGGTTGTAAGAGTTTTGCTGAATCATTACGTGATGGTATTATGTTATCTGTGAAGGTGGAAAAGTAAAAGCGAAAGATAATTGAATGACAAGTGATTGGCATATTCAAATAAATAAATTAATTAAAAAAAGTTAAATGAATGAAATTCATATATTCATTTCAGCTCATGAATATGAATTGATATAATATTTTTATTTTGTTTTTAAAGTATAATCAACTTTAATCACCCACAACAGTTTAACAGTTTATCAAAACTAAATAACTTCATGATATTTGAGTACAACAAATCGAAATAAATAACAACAAAACAAACACATTTGATACTTGATAATGAACTTCGAAAACCAATAAATGCACAATAATCGTTCTGTCCTGTTCCCCCCTCTACTTAGACCCATTCCTAACTCTCGGCTCCTTTGCTTTATCAATAATCCTTTTTCCAATAGACTTGTCACAATCACTTTCCTCTTGGTTGGACGACACGTAATATCCCCACAACTAAATAAATAAATATAACACATTATTAAAGTGGACAGTTTACAGAAGAGAAACTATGCCAACAGAAACAGCAACAACAAAAACAACAAGTGTGTGCACACAACTGTGTAGAATATACATCTATACATACAGATAGAGTTACACACTTACAAACGTATGCATGTGTATATCTCTATCCAATGATCAATCTTTCGTTTTTAAAGCAACGCAAAAGTTTTGACCCCCTCTGGTGATGTTTTTTGTTTTTTCTTTTGGTTACTCTAACGATTTGAACGGTTTGCCAAGATTTAAGTTAAATTTTGCGGAAAAACATATAGGGTTTCTTAGTACCACACATACACATATATCTATGTTCTTATATATATATATGTATATATATATCTATACAACACACGAAGCACCCACAAACTCACAATAATACAGTAGTATGTCAGTAAACAACAACAAGAAGAACAAAAACAGCAACAAAATACAACCCAGGATAATACTATGAAATTTAAAACTTTTATTCCGGTCACTGTTTCTTATTCTTATTGCTTGAATACATATAGAGGTGCATATACATGTATGTGTATTTGTGTGAGTTTATATGTTTTTGTGGCTCTGCACACGAAAATTGACAGTCTCGGGTTACAGTTTTCTATTTTGTTCATTTTTTTTTTCATTTGGCAAATAGAAAACGTAAAATATCCTTTTTGCTTTACTTTACTGCATGCTGTTGTCCTTATGCTATTTTTTCGTTCAAATAACCATTTTGGTCAAGTGGAAAAAAAGTTTAAACACATGAGTGTAGTTGAAGAAAAGATGAGAAAGGAAAAGAAGTTGAAAAAAGGATTTTTTACACTGGCAAATCCTCAAATAATCCTCGCAAGTAACAAGCGAATCATGTACACGTATATGCAGTTATGTATGTGTGTGTGTGTAAAATAAATGTAAACTGCTGCTCAGTTGAGGTATGCTTAGATAAATATGAGTATGCATAGGTGTGCATTAGGGTGATCTTTATTTGTACTGACTGGTTTATTTCTAACGGCTATCGCCAGTCTGGTTTTATTTCGTAAGCATATAATTTATGTAATATATAAGCTGGATCAAATATGAGAAAAGGGTGTCTCAAGGGCTCCAAAAAGGGAAGCCTACGAATTTTTTTTTTCAATCTTAGCTTGGGAAATATTAGTTAAGATACCAAGTTTAAAATCTATTGTAATGAAACTCGTTCAAATGTTCGGTAAAGACCGCTTTATTATAATTAACTTATCAATAAATTCAGTGTGTTCAGAAGTGTGCTTATATGTTGACTTGGATATACCAAGAGTTCATATTAAAAATACCAACGCTGCATAAACATCTCGTAACATAAAAACACAGTACACTATTCAAAACTCCTAAGGATTTACTAAGATGCCTTTATTTCAATTTAGAATCTTAAGCCACATATAACTTTACCTATGTATTTTTTGTTGTTGTTGTTTATGTTGAGTAGGCATAAAAAATCCCGAGTACTTACTATTTCGGTCTCGTAGGTTGAGTTAACTTCAGCCTCCTCCCCATTGAGATTTTATAAAAGAAGAAATTAATTTTTAATGACTTTTCAAAAATGGATGGCAATATTTTTCTGCTGGCTTAATTCAAAAGCCAATTCCGTCAAATTTAAATTTTTACTTAGGTCACTTTTCCGCTTCAAAAGTGCATTTGTATATAGTTTTAAGTAAAGACTTTGGCTGTATTGAGAGCTCTATACTTTTGTTTAATAGCAAGACTCATTTGATAGATTTCTAGTCTAGATGATTTAAAACAAAGTACTCAACATTTTAGAAATCAGTGAAATGCAAAATGTCGGAGTGTCAGTGGCTTAGAAAACTCAAAAAAAGTGTCGCTTATTACTATTAAGCCGCGTGTTTTTCAGTTTTAATATAAACCTTCCTAACCTATTCATCGCACTCTCGTGAAGACGCTGCACTCTCTTCTTTGACGCAGCGCTGAACTACTTCTGTGTACATGGCATTTTCGATTAAAATCAAAAAGTTTTCTCCAAGTGTTCAGTTTCAATTCCATAATACCATTATTTAAAGTTGACCGAATTAGATATTATCTTTCTGGATAGTTTTTACTAACCACCCTAATGGTGGCCCTAATGGCCTAATGGCTATCAGATATAAACTAGTCTGGCAATGCGAGCCTGCTAAACTAGGAAACACAACCAACATATCCCTTACTTGGGTTTCAAGTCATTTCTCATTGCCTTAAAAGAGGCTCAAAGGAATATCCGAGATCATTTCCATCATCTGGCTAACCAGAGGTGGGATAGCATATAGACTTGTAAAATCACCAAGCAAGAACCAATAACCTACTTACCAGGTTAAAAAGGAGATTTATTTCGAAAAGAGCAAAAAAGATCCTAAAGGCTAATGGCAAACGTTCTACGAAGAATTATACTATAAATTACTAAAATAAGTACAAACAATTTCAGATGCAAACTTAACAAGTTTTCTTATGGTTTATTATACTTTGCCCATTTTTGTTATTTATTATAGAAATGTGCAAGCCCGCATACTTTCAACCTATGCCAACGATTCCCGGTTCGGATTTCATGACTTTGAATTTGTAACAGTGTAATCTTCGGTTCAGATGAGGAGCGATTCTCCAGATCCTCCCGTTTCTTAAACGTATTCGTGTGAATCTTTCGCTTCAAGAGCAATCAATGGCACTCAATTGGGCTTAAATTGAAAGGGGGACAAATAATTTATCTCAAAAAGAAATTTTGAAAAAATATTCAATACCTTGTGTATCGACGATTTCGCGAATTGTTATCAGCGGTATCGCTGATCTGAGTCTTAGAGGCGGAAGACCTCATATAGAAACTTGTAAAAAAACTAATGAAATCACAAAATTGATGACAGTGAATCAGAAAGTGAAACCAAAAGTAGTAAAAAGTACACTTTAGTTGGATATATCATTATCGACAATCAAGCGACAACCCAGAAAAAGTGGATTAAGAGCATACAACAGTGTCGAAAAAACGTTGACTCTGAGAAAAATCGCTTAACTCATTTAAAATTCAATCAAAAATACAAAACCTGGACCTTTCAATCTTGCGAAACGTTTTGTTCTTAGATGACAGCAAAATTAATTGACGGAAAACAATTTTTTAGAAGGCCACACTGTAAAAGAATCGACCGTAGACATACACTGGGTACGGTATAGCACCAAGGAGGTTGTGTTGTGGTCTGGGGCTTCTTTTCAGCTAATAGTATGGATCCAACGCATCACATTCAAGGAACTATGAAATACAATGATTATAAAAACGTTTTAGGAGACATTACACTTATGCAAGCTAGCATGAGAATGCCGCCTGATTGGACGTTCCCACAGGATCATCACTCAAAGCGCACGTCTAAATTGGTAAAAGCTTGTCTTGTCGCAAAAAAATGTACAACTTCTCATTTGTGCAGTACAGTCAGCCGATCTAAACTCAATGGAGAGCCATTAGATGCTTGTGAAGCGAAAAATTGGCGCGAAACGTTTAAGAAACGGGAGGATCTGTATGAGGATGTTCAAAAGCAATGGAAGCGAGCTCAAATCGATCAGACGAAACATTTAAAAGAGCCAATGTCATGTAGACATCCAACAGTGTTCGCTAATAATTAATATGCGACAAAGTTTTGAAAACTTTTTCGATTTTTTTTCAATTTTCACATTAACTTTTCTGGTTACAAATGTTTTGACCTCTTCAATTCAGACTCTAATGTAATATTACTTCTTTTTTTTATTGGCAACATAATATTGTACTTGTAATTTTTTATAATAAATGGCAATAAACACACTTTGTTTTGAGTAAAAAAGATTTTTGATAAAAATTATTTTAGTGAGCTTTAAAAAGTCATTTAAAGTGCAAGTGATTTTGATTGCAAATGATATGACCGGCACTCCGGGATCCAATATACCATATTGAAGAGACCGGGAGCGATTACTGCAAGCCATTTGTGTTGCACTTTCTTTGGCACATTATTGACGTTATTTTACCTGACCAATTCTGCGCCATATTATTGTGCCATATTGGTAAATTTTATTTGGTAGTTAATTATTATTTAAGTTTTTGTTTTTTTTTTTGTGGATTCAAAATGATATTAATATTTATGGGCTGGAATGATCCAGTAGCTAGCCTACTTAAAGTTGTATAGAGAACTTCTGGCATATTGTGAATCGGAAAGTGCTTTAAAAGAAGCCAAAGGATAAAGAATCCCGAACAAAGTTTGATATTAAAAAAATGACGAATAATATCCCTAATGTGCTTCTTGACTCCATGCCGTCCAGGATATCGGTCATAATAGAGGCAAAAAGAGGGGCAACTACATACTAAATAATTTAGTTTGTGACTTTTATATGAAACAATTAATCTTGAAAACGTGAACTTTCTTCAATATTTTTGTTTTAATTAAAAAGTATTGAAATTTGTATGTAAGTAAAGTGTTTCTTTCACACTTTTGTTCATTTTGTTAGTCAAAAAAAAAGAAAAAATTACATACATTAAAAAAAAGGTTTAGCTCGCATTATAAATGGTTTTCTTGAAATTGGTGTGTAGTGCAGTTTTTATGACCGGCAGTGTATGCATATAGAAATTCTTTTTCATACACATATTCACATATTTATGTACATATATACATATATAAGTATGTATTAAAATATGTGTATGTATTAGCAAAATATGCTGCATGTTCCTTATAAAAAAGCTTTAAACTATTAAAAACTCTGAGGAAGATGCAGCACCCAAATGAATGCTGGGGGAAATACGTATGCAAGGGTCCATTTTAACTTCTGCAAAAGGATGAGACACAGAGACACAAAAACACACACAACATTCTCTATCTATATATCTATTTATCTGTTTGAACATATGTTTGTCTATTTGTCTGTCTAGAGCAAATGTAATAAAAGCTTTTGCCCTTTAGTAAAGCTATGAAAAAATATAAAAATAAAAACCATTGTGCAAAGACAAAGACAATTTAAAAGTCTTCGCAAAAAAGAAAAGAAGAAGAAGACAATTTTTTGAACATTTTACCCCATAGAAAAAGAAAAAAACGAAGAAAACACTTTAGTTAAATAGCAGCAAAAATAGTGCAAAAGGTAAGTTTGTAGTTCGTGAAAGATAAGTTTGTCATTACTTTGGTCACAATAAAAATTTTTTATTTTTTTTTGCTGCTGTTGAACTTTTTGTTTTTGGCTTCAGAATTCAACAACGCACTTGAGTGCTGTATGATAATTTAACTTTTTTTTTTGTGTGTAAATAGTTTTCTTTGTTTTGTTTTCTTTAATATATTTAAGAGTGACCACAATACTTACTTTCTCTTGTCTCTGCAGTTGTGTGTGTTACTTGTTTTGATGGTGTCGAGGGTAATGGAATTTCTGTAAATAAAAAAATATTTCAACAAATTAAATTAAAAAAAATTTATTAAATTCATAAAATATATGAAATTTAAAAAAATATGCACTTGTGGGTGCATTAGAATAATTGAAAAATTACTTAAGTAATTAACATTACATTTTAATAATATTCTTTAAAATGTTTTTTTTTTTTTCTCTGAAACAGAAAACTATTTTCAAATTCTCTCTTCACAACTTTATAATCCCATAGAAAATCCTTTACAAAATAATCATTTTCAATAAAGCTTGCAGCGTAGCTATAGCATGCAGCAGAAGAAAACATGAGAATTGAAATCCTACTGTCAAATCCTTTAAACCATGCACACATATACACATAAACACACACACTCTCATACACAATGAAAGTGTGACAGTGTCAGCATATAACTGCCAACTGCTGCTGTGTGCGTAGTGTACGTGTTTGAATTTGTTTTAATTTCATTTTTCAATTTTCAACTCATATGACAGCAGTCCTCGAAACAAATCCATGTATGTACATATATATATATATATATATAGGTTATATATATGTATATGTATGTATATATGCATGTACATATATGCTTATATATTATAGTAGTCAAGCCAATGGATATAAACACAGATTCCTGACCATATTATTAATATGGATTTTTTGTTTTCTTTCTCAATCGCTTCGCTTGAAATGTTTAAAATGTGTGAAATGTGTTTTGAATTTTCAATTACCATTGCAGATTTAATTTTTATATTGTTTTCTTTGCATTACATAGTTTTTTAATGTACATTTGAACGCAATAATGCTGCAAAATATTTCGTTTGATATTTACGATTGTTAGCCTCACTTGAATATTGTTTTGATTACTATAAATTAATTATGATTTAAGAGTTTTTATTTGTTTTAGTTTATTGCATGTCAAGTTTCAATCCTGTCAACCGAGCAGTTGAAGTTAAAGTTGTCCGGCTTTATGCAAAGTGCAGAAAAAATATAAAAAATAATCTGAACTCAAGAATTTTTGGCACGGACAACTCTTGAAGGGCGGGGAAAATATGAAAATGGGCGTGATCTGTTCACTGCCACGCCCACATCCTTCCTAATAGAAAAATTAAAGTAGTTCTAAGATCCTTTGCAGGTAAGAAATAGAGATAAAAATGTTTCCCTAATCATTTTGATAGCTGTTTCTAACCAAAAAGGAGACGGAATTGGTCAACAGCCTTGTCTGCTTTTCCATAAAACTGTACAGAACATATAAAGAATCGTTTGAGCAGTCGTTTTAGCACTCGAATATAAAATATTTTACTTATGCATTTTTTGTCAATTATGCATACATTCGAAGTAGTAACAGTAATATTATCAACAGTGCTGCTAGCCTTGAGATCAAACGAAGAATAATTCTTGCCAACAGACGCTACTACGGGATCATTAGGCAACTGAAAAGCGGAGCCCTCTCCTGACGAACAAAGATAACATTCTATTGGCTCTTCATTATTTCCGTTTCTTTCATAATATTGTAATGGCATTGAGTTGTGGACTAAGGCGAGCAATGATGAAAGGCTGTTGGAAGTATTTGAGAGAAAGAGGCTTTGATCCAAAAATACATGAACCATGTGTATTGAAGAAGATGGAACATGAGCTTTACGCCGATACTGACATAGTCAAGCGTATAAAAATACTACGCCTGGGCCATGTTTAGAGATTGAAAGAAAGCTCTCATGCCTGGAAAGTAATTTATTCGGCCAATAGTGGTGGAACGTGCTGAAGAAGATGAGGTAATCTTCGTTGGAAAGATCAGGTACAGAAAGATCCGACTGTGCTTAGGCTTACCAACTAGCACCAGTACGTGCTTAACAAAAGCAACATATGAAGATTTAATGAGTCGACAGAAACTGATCATAGGTTATCGTGCCAACTATTTAAGTAAGTATGATTCTACCAGGGATGCCAACTCATTTTTTTCGCCCCGATAGCCCTCGAGAAATTCCCCGATTTTCATACTTTCCAATATAAACATTTTACAAAAACGAAAAATACCTTAAAATTGATCTCGGTAAATGTTATTTTAGAGCAACCCTCGGTCTTTCTCGGTCCAAAACTTAAGCAATTTTTATAAAACTCGTAGATTAACAGAATTCTGCTTTCTGAATCCATAATTCTTTTGACACATCGGAGATTTCATTTCAAGGGAACCCACTCTTAAAATCGGTCGAGCTCAAACTTGCACAAAGTTATATAGGGTCTTAATTACCACACCAAATTGGAACGAGATGAGGTGTGTCGTGTTACTAGATGTTCATTTTAATAGATAAACAAGCCTCAGCCCACTTTTGAACATCAAAGTTATCAAAGAAAAAGACATGGGCTTTCTTTTGACTCAAATAAGAAATGGCAAAAACCTTGTTGACTGTCACTCGGCTGACCGTAATTTATAAGTTTACAGATTAGTCAGCAGGGATTGAGAGTTATTAATCAGGAGGAGCTGGAGGAAGACATAGCTAAGCTTTTCTGAACGGCCGAAAGGGAAGCGCCGCGCGACTGATTTGGCCTTACTAACACTCGGCGCTATAATCATCTCTGAAATTTTTACAAAATAGTTTTGAAATAGAATACTTTCAAATAGCATATTTTTTCAAAAATCGATTTCTCCAAACTAATAAGGTGCAGGGCCCACTTAAGAAAAGATGAAGATTTTAAGATCCAAAATATGAAGTAAGGCATAAGTTAAACATTACATAAAATTTGACAAAAGAAAGTTGAACGACTTCAAATTCCCCGTAAAAAACAGGTTATTCCCCGATTGGCCGCTCAAAGTCAAATTCCCTGGATTCTACCAAATTTAAACTAGTATGGCAGTGCAAGAAGCACCTAAGTAAACTAAGAAATACTGCCAACACATAAGTTCAAGTGGAATAAGTTCTCATTCCGCTAAAAGAGGTTCAGAAAAAATACGAGAATACTTCCTACATCAAGCATACAGAGATGCAGAAATTCTGGACCAGTTACAGTGCTGCGAGAACTGGACTCATCAGAATCCGAACTGATGTAGAAAGATTAACTGTAGTCAGTACGGTTCACTGGCCAACAGGCGTTCATGCATCCTATTCAACAATCTTTGCCACAACTACAACGAAAGTAGTGAGAAAAAGATCTTCGGACACCTATTTTATAAGTGTCCGGCTCTTGCAAAAACCAGACTCCTTCTGCTAAGTAAACCATTTTTCAACAACCTGAAAGATTTTAAATGAACTTTTTATGTTCTTAAACAAAACTCCGTTGGCAAATCCTTATCAGAAATGAAATGTTCGGCGTACTAGGATTT
Organism: Toxonevra muliebris; assembly: GCA_963691655.1. Taxonomy (NCBI): domain Eukaryota; kingdom Metazoa; phylum Arthropoda; class Insecta; order Diptera; family Pallopteridae; genus Toxonevra; species Toxonevra muliebris. The sequence continues at coordinate 24,577,361 of OY829326.1, forward strand.
TGTAATATCAAAATGGCTCTAAAGGGCTATTTGAATAGAAGCTGCTAGTATACTCAGTCACCACCCTAAGCTAACTTAACCTAACCTAACCTAACCTAACCTAACCTAAGCTAAGGATTCAAATATTTTTAAACATAGCGATATTCAGTTTCTGATTTAACATTAACTACCAAAATTAATATTAGTTTCTTTTAGGTGATAAACTTCCTCTGCAGGGATTCGATGCAAGTTATTAAACCAACTATTTGAAAATGGCATTAAACACATTTAATTTTACATACATATCACATATTTAATTTCCATGTAAAACACTTAATTTTCAAAGCACTTCAAAAAGTTCATAACTTTTTAATAGAACTGTAAAAAATTCATGCATTTCATTAACTTTATTAAAAATGTATAAAGTTTTAAATATACATTTCATTTTCTCTGAATTTTCTAAACAATTTTATAGATTTAATAAAACTTTACTAATAAAACTAAAACAACTATGCTCACTCGAATACATATAGTTTACTTATATACTTTTGCACCACAAAACTAAACCAAGACCACAAAAACATAAACCAAAAACATAAATACTTAAATTGAAATTCAATTGAAAATTCATTAAAAGATGCACACAACTCACAATTCATAAAAACATTGGCATTAATGATGATATTTAAAATCGATTTTTTAATTTCAACATGTTAAAATGAAACCAACATGAATTTATATTTTAATAAATTACTAAAAAGCAACAAACTACATTGACTTCATCGACAGAAGAGCAAAAAACTTTTTTGCTACAAATTGCAGCCAGTTTAATGGCAAAAACGAACGACATACAAACAGCATGAGTAAGGGAAAAGCTGTAAACAATTTACGTGTTCACAAGCTGAGCAAGATGGAATAGAAGACAAGATACATTTAGTAGTATATATGTACATAAGTATTTTGTAATTTGAAGTAAAATGTTATTTCTTGAAAGCGTTAGTACTGAATTTACAAAATTTCACCTTTGGTATAGCTTCCTTCCCAGCGGGAAAAGAATGATGCAAGTAGCTTTTACTATTACGAGTTCTAATTGGCCTGCTAGTTATTCTTTAGTTTTCAAACTAAATACCAATATGTTTTCTTAATTATTTTATTGTCTACTTATAAAAGTTTCATTAACTTCAATAAGTTTCTTAAGTCGACAGATCAACTTTTCAAAACATTTATCGAAATCGTTTTCAGAGCATCTCAATTTCGTCATTATATTCATTAATTATTTCAGCATTAACCCCATTATTATGTAAAACGCAGATTGCCGTGATACAAACCAAACACAAGCAACGTAAAGTGTCACGACGATTTGCGTTTTACATAATAAGGGGTTAAGTCACAGAAAATCGTTCTCCTCAATTTTATTTTATTTTTAAAAACAACCAGAGAACACACGTCGCTTAAAAACAACCAGAGAACACACGAAGCTTGTTTGGTTTCCGGGTCGCCCTTATAGCAACAAGCTTCATCATCTCTTATGATTTAATTGAAGGATCTATCATCCTCAGTTTCCAAGTTTTGTAAGGAAATATTGGGCACAACGAACACTTGCCTTCTTTCTGATCATTACTCAAAATTCGTGGAATCCATCAAGCAGATTTCGTTCAGATGAGAAGCTATCATTTCTGAGGTCAATATAGGATCTACCTCAATTTTAGCCTTCACCATGGTTACATTTGTTCCGCCAATCGAAGATTTCGAGTGGTCTTCACGAAGGTGATCCTCAACAAAAAAATGCCCAGTTTGGAATCTTTTTAACTAATTAAAAACAACCAAAAAGGATAGCGGATTCACTCCACTGTATTGGCATTCGAGGAAAATTTGCACTAGCTTGAGTAGACGTCGAAATCTGTAGAGAACGACACATTTCTTACGTTGCATGAGTTTTAGCTGAACTTACTTCAAGTAATTCGACTTTCTCGTCTCCATTTTTACCTTCCTCCTTCAAATTTGAGTCTAAATATTGTTATATTATTTACAAATTTTTTTCCAATTTTGAATTTTTCAAAAACTAATAAAATATCACTTAAGCTTAGCGAACTTTCATGCAATCATTGGAATCAAGTAGTAAAAGCGTAAAATCATTTTGCTAGTGAGCATAGGAATTGAAATGACTGCTGTGAATTCAATCACTCAGACAGCGGAGTTCTCATCACTTCTGAGAATATTGGCTTCATTCTTCGTATTTTATTAAAAGAATTGACAATCAAAAGTTTTCACAAAAAAAAGTGTGCGCTCATCTTTTCATTTCATAAGACACCATATTTTTTCTACTGGGTACAATTTACGTTAATGTTTATATGTGTAAGACAAACACAAACTAGCAAGCAATAAGTTCGAAATTGTATTGCCAAAGTGAATAAACTAAAAGAAAACAAAATGCCTTTGAGCCAGAAAGACATAAAGAGAATCAGATACTGTAAGAGAAAGGGTGATAAGAAGAGAAGAGCATGATTTACAAAAGGAAGTACGTAACTTTCCTGAACACCATTACGAAAATAAGAAGAGAGCGAAAGTGCAAACAGTATTGCATTTTAGTAACAAATGCACTTAACGTACTTACATATACACTTACATCGAAAGATATATATGGTACATACACATATAAATATGTATGTTTGTATGTGTAAGTTGTACTTACAAGGATATATAGAAATATATGCACCTATAGGAGTAAATGATAAAATATATTGTACTTACCATAGACACGTATCGAACCTTCCGTTTCCCCTAGTGAATTCTTTGAGATGCATCTATAGTTTCCAAAGTCACCATATTGTAAGTTTCTTATTGTCAGTTTCATGTGTGCTCTGTAAAAAAGGATATGAAAATTGAAAATAAGAAGAAGAATACATTATGTAGATACCTACTAGAAACTTTTACTTGCTTTTTCAAGATAAAATGTAAAACAACAAAAAAATATTAGCAAAACGCGATAGTAATAGTAAATATTGCATATAAAAATGACTTTAAAAAGAAATAAAGTAAAAAATGAAAATATTGTGAAGTAGAAGTTTGGAGTGGAGTGTGCACGTTTTTTATACTGACTATAAATAACATTTAGGAAAATATACATATGTGTAGTTAAGTGGTGATTTTTGTGTTGGAAAAGTGTAATTTAAACAAATTTCTTTTTGTTTACTTACTTACTAAATGCAACATATTGATTTTCGTGGAAAAGATTTGAAACTGCCTTTACAAGAGTATGAAATCGGTCCTCTTTATCAAACAAGATAAACTTGAGGTATTAAGATCTTTTGGGGCGCTCATAAAAAGCGAACTGGTTAAAGGTTTAGGTTTTCAAATTAAGGCTCTTTGCAACTTTGAAATTAATTGTACTGAAATTGCAGTTACTTAGGACTTCCACAATTATCACACCAAATTTCATAACTCTGTATTGATTTAATTGCGCTTTATTAAAGGTTTAAAAAAATAGCTATGGATAATGTTGATTCGATGCCCACATAGTATCGATACATTTTCTAGTTACTTGTATCAAATAAAAGTATCGATGCCACCGAAAATATCGAAAAAAAAGTATCGAGTACGTACTTGTATCGAATACTCGTTTAACTCTCTCAGGATTTTCGTACACATATGTGTACATGAATTTGAACATTTTTCCTGACTTTGATTTAAATGCCAACCAAACAATTTTGACGTATTGACGTCTTTGCTGTTTTTTCCTCTATCGTTTGGAATTTATTTTGTTACAATTAAAGCATAACTGTCGAAACTATTTGACTTTTACCGGACAACCTCACTATTTTTTTTTTTTTTGTCAATTTCAAAATATTATTAAAAATACTTAATAATAAAAAGATGTGTAAAAAAACCAATTTCTTATGTAGATGGAACTTTACTCTGTCGATAGAGACACATTTTGTGTAAGTCGGAGTATTTTTAATCTCTCTGAACGTTTTTTTTGTAAAAATATGTGTGCATCGCGTACAGCTATACCTGGACATTTAAAAACTCGTGAATAGTATTTTTTGAATATTTGGAGGCTCCTAAACATGAAAATCAACATTTCGATTTTTTCCTACTACGGGAAGTACACATTCCCCTGAGAGGGTTAAAGACACAAATTTCACTACTCAACACAAAATTGGCGTCAGACATCATTTCTTTGATCACGATGGTGTATTTTTTTGAGATATTTCAACTTGAAATACGCTAATCATATAGAAATGGCGCATGAGCCCTGAAGTAAAAGAAAAGTTGTAATTTTTTGAGTAGTGTTAACTTATATGATATTTTTTATGTTTAGAAATGTTTAGAAATTATAATAGCAGGAAAACTATCAAGAGATTACAGCTTGTTAAAAATATTTTATTTTAATTGCTGTAAAATACTGGAACACGACTTACAATCTTAAATATTTTGTAACAATATTTTAGTTTTATCTATAAATGTTTTCCAAAAGTATAGAATATCCAATACTGATCCTTTTTCGATATCAAGTAAAATACTTATGGTATGGCATCGAGTAAAATAAGTACTTGAATTGAATGAAAAGTATCGAGTAGTTACTCGTATTAACTTGTATCGAATCATCGTTAGCTATGAAGCTATAGACAATCACTGGTTAACCCTTTTTCTATTCATATTTAATTTCATATTCTGTAGTCTGTTATGACAAAATTTCTGCTTGGTAATATTTTATAGCATTTTATTTTTTAAAATTAGTGAAACAGATTTTACGATAAATTTTTGCACTTAGATTTTTGACTTGATTTCAAAGACAAAAAAATGTAAAAAGAAATATAATCAGCACGAAATTTCAAATGTTTGGCAACAAAAAAACATGAAGAATACCTTACAAAACTGAATACATGTTTTATTACTAGTAAAATTGACGACCTCGATAGTCTAACGGATAGTGCACTAGACTTTCATCTGGGAAGTTCGGGTTCGATTCCCGTCTTCGTCTGGTGGTTTGTTTTCATAACTTTCTTATATTCATTATCAATATGAAGTGCATGAGAATTATAAGATAGTGTAAAAGTACAGACCTTGGCTGGAAATGGCAAAACAACCAAGCCGATAAAAAATTGCAACACAGCCGCTGTTCATAAAAATTATTTATTAATATTTCCTCTTCATGATAAAGTCAAACCTTTTTTATTTACTCCTTTTTTTCAAAAGTTTATCTACAAATTGAGATTGTAAAATCAGTACATTCTAATGTGCATTAACTCTGATCCCAACAGCGGATTTGATAGGTCAATGGGTCGAATGGGATAAAAAGAAATTGGGAACTGATCCATGATTTTAGGCAATCTCAAGAGCTTGTCGCATATTTTGCTCCTGATTTAAAAATAGACTTTCTGTGTGCCTAATCGAATGGCCTCAAAGCCACCTCTTTATATATGTTAATGAGATGCCAGCTAATCTATTGTGTGAATGCCTGCCGTTGGCCCAATATTTAGTCAGTCAGTCACATCAGATTTCCCTCTGCAATATGGTCATAAAAAAATAAGAAAAAGTTGGCAGATTGGTACCAAAAATACTACCTAATTGTGGTAGAGTAACTCACTAAGACACCAAGTCGAGTTTTTACAATCACTTACACATGCTGTATGTGCTAGAATTGTAAACAAATAAAAAAATAAAAACGCTTAGACTATTTTATGTAGCGGTTGCTGTTCTAGATTTTAATTAACTTATCATGTGAAATTTCATATATCAATATAAGTTGTAGTAAATTGAGAAAAGTTGTCTTCAATTTCTTGAGTGATTAAATGTCTAAGATTATTCTTAAATCTTCTAGATAATATTCCAAGATCCCATACAATATTGTAGAGAATTTAGAGCACACTTATTTTCCTGAATATAATATTGAAAATTTCTTATACCTAAATGTTATTTTGAGATACTAAACTTTAATATTTTTAAAACTATGCACATGCAATACAAAATTTTACCCCTAAAATAAAATACTTTTAATATGTCGCTTTATCTTTTTAAAGTATTAAAACAAATAACTTTCCAGATACATATCTAACTATACATTTGTTTACGTATGTACAGCAGTATCTAACCGTGTATGCATGCAATCCATATGTAATAATATTTCCAAGGATATACATAAAATCAAATGTAAAACTTGACAAAATCACTTTGATTTTCCAGTCACACATTTTAGGGATAATCAACTTTTGCATTTAAAGTATCTCATAAAAAGGGAAATGTAACTTTGTCGTTCATCGTTCGATGGATGTATGTATGTATGCAATTGTAGTCATCTTCAGGATAATCTAAAGTGTGTATGTGTGTGTGTGAAAGATTTTATCTTTTAACTACATATGCATGTAGATATGTATGTATGTATGAATTCAGTACAGTTTAGGAAAACAACTTAGATTATTAGTTTACAATGGCTTGGAGTGTGTGGATATTAAAAATATTTTTCAAGTATTTTTCAGAGATAGAAAGAAAAAGTGAGAAAGAGAGAGAGAGAGAAAGAGTATGTCAAGCAGAAATGCCATCTGAGAAAACTTACATATTTGTTTATCTACATATGTGTGTTTAAAATGATTACAATATAATGTGTGTGTAATGAAATACTTTAAAGAGAGGAAGAGAATGAATGAATGAAGGAAGTGAGAGTCTACTAACTTACATAGAGGTATTGTTTGTGTGGTATATGTGTGTGCAATTTACAGCTTATGCATTTACAAAAAACTTTGACTACATAAATTTCGTTCTACTGAAAAATAATAAACTAAACTATGAAATGGGAAAATGTTTTTAAAATGTAAATGAAATAAAAATTAAAAAGTTGTTGTTTGTTTTTTGTTTTTTTGTTTTTTTTTGTCGTTTTTGCTATTACTATGAAAACTTACTTACCTATATGAGTTTTCAGTGTAATCAGTTTTGTACTTTTTACTTGGCAATACCATAACTGCATTATAAACCCAATATATGATGGCTCTGCAAATATATTAAGCAAAATTTTATGAAATATTTTTATTTTTTCTTGTAACTTTTGGTCAAATGGTTAAAGTAAATGTGTGTGTGTGTGTGTGGAAAAGTCTAATTTGAAGAAAGTTAAGTTCATTTTAAAAATCAAATTTATATATTTTCTTCTTTTTATGTAGCTATACATTTTGTCTCGAAAATTGCGCTCAATTGAAGTAAAAGAAATTCAAATTTCCTGAAACGTAAAATTGCTAAACGTAACTTCATTTGTACTCACACACAAACATGTACACATACATACATATATACAGACACATAACATCATATGTATGATGTGTGATGTAATATGAAATGAAGGAAAATGTTTCAACAAAATTAAATTTAGAAAAAATGAAATTTTTACTTAGAACACACATACATACATATTTATATCGAGACAAATGTCATTGATGACAGCTGCACTTAAACTAACCCAGCCAAAAAATTATTCAAAATGGAATTTTAATAGAATTCTAATCAGAATAATAATCAACTTCTGAAGTACTCACTCTGGAATCAATAATAGAATTCAATCACAGAAATATATGGATTCAATAGTCAATTTTTCTTCTCTGGCAGCTCTTTACATGCTAAACAACAAAAATCAGATTGTTGTATTTTTGGTCAATTCTCAATTTAATTTTTCATAATTTTTTAGGCTTTGTGGTCAAATATTCTTTGAAGCAAATAAAGCAATAATCCAACGTTTCGCTTAATTCTTAAGCTTCATCAGGGCGTCTTTTGAATTAAACAGCATCCAAGAATATATGTCTAGTTTTTGAAAGAATTCTGTGCTCAATCGCTTTCCCCATGATCAAATTCCATAGCTCAAGATAGAAGTAAGAAACTTGAGATCATTGGAATTGAAATAGAATTCATTAAAGAAATAACTTAAAGGAATAAAATGACTCAATATCTGCATTCTATGTACTACTTAAAAGGAAAAGATAAGGCATCACTGGCATCTTAATGTTGTTGAAAGCCTCATTGATCATTGAATACAATATCGATTTCGATGCAGGTAATGAAAAGATAATTCATTAGTAATGTACTGCAATTAATTTTTGCTTTCATTGACAAGTAAATGTTATTAGAAATGGTCAGTTTTGGATTGAATATATTGGGAGTATGAATGTATAAACTCGTAATTGTGACTAACTTCATATCTATCATACGCGCCATTTTTTGACATTGACAGCTATTCTATCTCAAAGATCAGCAAAAATACTATAAGAATTGATCTGTTAAATAATTTTCATAATTTTACAAAAGTGTTTTACTATAGCTGAAAATGTCGAATTTCGTGCCAACAAAAAAACATTTGCGGGAAGTTTTAATTTGCTTCTTCCATTTAAAGAAAAACGCAACTGAAGCACATCGTTTACTCACTGAAGCTTATCCTGACTGTGCTGTAGACGTTAGAATGTGTCAGGTGTGGTACGTCCGTTTCAAAAGTGGTGAATTTGATGTTGAAGACAGGGAACGTTCAGGCTGCCCGAAAAAGTTCAAAGATGAAGAATTGAAGGCATTACTTGAAGAAGATTCATGTGAAATGCAACAAGAACTTGCAGAATCTTTAAGAGTTGATCAATCAACCATTTCTAAATGATTAGAAAAGAAAGGGTTTTCTGCATCGTATTGTGACTGGCGATGAAAAGTGGATACGTCACGTTAACCCAAAGCGTAAAAAATCATGGGGACCGCCCGGACATGCATCAACATCAACGGCAAAGCCGAACATCCATGGACCCAAACTCATGCTGTGTATTTGGAGGGATATGAAAGGTGTCGTGTATTATGAGCTGTTGAAACCGAATGAAACGATCACTGGCGACCGCTACCGACTACAATTGATGCGTTTGAGCCGAGCATTAAAGGATAAGAGGCCAGAATATGAGAATAGATACGACGAAGTTATTCTTCAGCACGACAATGCTCGGCCGCATGTTGCAAGGCAAGTAAAAATATACTTGGAAACGCTGAAATGGGAAGTGCTACCCCACCCGCCGTATTCTCCAGACATTGCTCCTTCTGATTACCACTTGATTACCACGATCGATGACACATGGCCTGGCTGAACAGCACTTCTGTTCTTTCGAAGAACTCAAAAAATGGGTCGATTCGTGGATAGCCTCAAAAGATGAGGAGTTCTTTCGACGCGGAATCCGTATGCTACCAGAAAGATGGGAAAGGTAATGGCAAAGGTAATCGATTTACAATGCTTTGTCATTAATTTGTTGATTTCATTGTTATGTTAATTCTACTGGGAATATATAATGCATTACCTTAAAAAAGCTTAGGAATAAAAGTTTTAATATCTTACTATCTTTTCTGATGCAAATAACGTAATGGTAAGACATTGGTAATGCCTTATCCATAATTTCTTCATGTAGATGTTATTAAAAAAGTTATTATTATCTAAATGGTGAATGTGATTGAACCATAATATTTTGAACCAGAGAGACACATATCCTGGTTAATTAAGGATGTAGTTTGGTGTTCGAGTTTCAAAAAATCAATTTTTTTTATTATGTATTTCGAAAGTATAATATACTAAGAGTATACTGTAAACATTTCAGACCAACTCAAAATATTAACAAAGTTTTAGCACATATTTAGTCGTGAGCGCCTGTTGGTTAAACTGTATGTGTTGTTAAAACTTTAAAAGCGTTTTTATCAAAACAACGTTCTTTGGATCGGCCCAGGTGTTTGAAGAAATTCTATAAAATTTATTAAGCAGAAATTTTAACACGTTATTTTACATACCAATGACTCTCGCAGGTAGTAGAATTGTTTATTTATAATCATTATTTCCTATTTTTTATCCAGATTTTCAACAAAAAAAAAGCGAGATGTTTGGTTTTTTTTAGCAGTCTGCCATTTTGTTATTTTTTAATAAAAATGTTTAAATTTACAATCTACCAGAATGACAATTCTACAGAGCAATATTTTATTTAAATTTCTTGTCTCAGATGATTTCAAGTGCCGTAAACGCCCGGGCCACCTTTTTTTAGGTGTCCACTTTGGACGTCAAAAGCTCTAAAACAATATCGGGAAAACCGTTTGTATAGTTAATGATGTCAATAATAACATATAAATAAATTGTCATGATTGTATTTTATTTTGTTATAATAAAAAATGTCCGAAAAACCCATTAAAAATTAGGCCGGAACTCCAGACTACATCCTTCAGCTAAATTTAATGATAATGTATATATTATCACCAGTTAATTTAGAAGTAAACAATTTCTGGTCCAATTTGTTGTCTCATATGAAATGAGCAATGACTTTTATTAAAAATTATTGCAAGTTGAATGGAATCCAGAACATTTCTGTTGAATACCAATCAAACCATTTTTACTTGCTGGGTATAAATTTATATGTGTTTATGTATGTAAATATATATTTCTATATATATTCACATATACATGAATAGATGTAAATAAAATATAAGTATATGCAAACTCACTTTGGATGTGCTTCTGTATGGCAATCGATGGTTACATCTGTACCAGCTGGTGCGCCAACAAGTTGATTTGGTACCCAAATCATTGGTGAAACTGCAAAATGAACGAACGAATGAATAGAGCAGCATCAGCATCAACAATAGCAGAGAGAGAAATCCGATGAAAAATGCCAAGTTGAAGTATATATAAGAAAAATTGAAAGCGTGAAAAAGCTAATATTGTAGTGTATAGTAGAAAATTGTAAAAGATTTTCTATTTTTTCTTGTATTTGCTATTTAAACGTACTTAATTTTTTTTCTTTTCCAGTAGTAGGAGTAAAAGTGTTTGCACAAAATGAAAAAGTAATGACAATGCAAAATGAAGTGTATATGAGAAGTATACCCATGAGTATTCGGATGTACTTATGTAGCTAACTTAAAGAAGCTATGTTAAAGAACAAAAAATTTAGAAGAAACTTGTTACTTTAAAAATTTAATACACACACTGAGGAGCAAAATATGACAACGATCAGAAAGAGGAACTTTGTTGAAGTAAATTGCTTTCATACATTTATTTTTAGACAATGCTATGTTATTTTATATCAGTATGACAGTGTTACAGTACAAAAACTGGTGCAATTTCCTGATTAAAAATAATAGGGAAAGTTAAAAATTATTGCAAATTCCATTGTGACAATTTTTCACTCATATATAAGTGACATAATATGAATTCGACAGGAGAAGATTTTCTGTATTCACATTTTGTTTGTCACCTTATGGGAAAGTTCACATAAAGTTTCTCTAGAACTATTAACAAGTACATGAATAAATTTGTGGAAAGATGCTTCTAAAGTGCCACAGTTCAATATTTGATAAAAAAAAAAACAAATGAAATAATTGGAGCCTACGTAGATTTGACGATTATGGCTTGGTATATTGAGAAAAATGTGGACAAACATCATGGAATTTCCATCAGTTTTTTTTAAAACTTTGTTCATGTGGTATTTGAGGTTAATTATAATGTATAGTTTAAAGTAAAAAATAATAGAAATCAATAGTGAAGAAAAACCCAAGCTATCTGCATGAGAGTTCTACAAGTGGCGAAAAAAGATAAAGTGCAGTGGTCAACCACCTTTAAAGAAAAGGAGGCCACAAAAATTTGAAGCTAGGCAATTTGCGAAGCTTCTGATTTTTAACAAAATTAGTTTCGAAAAGCAGAAATGCTATTTTTGTAGTCGAAAGTAAATGTTTGGATCTCCAAAGACGTGGGATATAAGCCGAAGGAGAAAAAAAAGAAATCCACTTTGTCATCTAAGAAGGTCTTAAGCGGTAAGATTATCCTCAAATGATGGAAACACTAGACTTTTGATGTCTGGAAACGAATAACAGATAATTTAAATTGTTTGTCACTCCATCATTAAACAGACAAGATCAAATTCATGTCTCTTTAATCCCATCAAATCACACAAATGATATATAGAGGCAGATGTTTGATGGTATGTGTGGCGAAGATATAAAAAATATAGTATAGCAATTTTCTGAAAGAGAGCTGGAGTTTCTGATCGTTGTTAATCTTTTGATCTTCAGTGTAAGTACGTAAATATGAATTATACTATATGCGACCTTTTTTTGTGGTACGATTTAACATGTCCTTGGTATACGCTAGCGTATCCTAAAGTATTTGAAATACATAATAAAACTTTATAGTTTATTAGAAGCCGAGAGATAAACATACTTATATGATTTTGATGAATTAAAAATCTTCTATAACGATGGCTCTTAGGGCACATGTGAATATATTGAGTGGCACTGTACTAAATTTACTTCCGTTTGAAAATAACAAAGATATAAAAAATAATGGAAACTAAATACTGATCCTGTCAATTCAGCTCCATTTCTGGAGTGCCTACTCCAAATGCATAATTAAATTTCCTGAATTACTCGTTCGTGATTCCTGTCCCACAAAAGAAAGTGAGGCCACGTTTTTTTTTTACTCTGTAAAAAGGCAAGAATCAAATAAATTTTACTAACCATTGGCGAATTCATGGTGTGAGTTTTAATATAATTTCCGATGTTTTGCGACACATGAATAGCAATTCTAAATAAGTATTTTTAATGCCTTCACAATGATCAGGTCGTAATATATACAGCACTTAAGAAGCTCGTGGGGGTTTTAAAAATAAAATCCGCTACAGTTTTAAAGAAAATTTAAGCCCCAACTAAAAAACTAATTTTATTCAATTCTTTTTTTTTTTTTTGGTGTAGCAAAAATTGGCCACAATTTTAAGTATTTTGAAATATCTAATTTGAAATCAGAAATCAGATTATTTTGCATTTTCCTTCCACGAATTGTAGGCGCTATAATTTTTGTATTTTTTTTTAGGGAAATAAGTATTCCACAATTCTGATGTGCTATATTTTTTTCTGTTGAGTATGTCCTTGACTGAGCTATTGCTTCTACTATACAGCAGTACAGGGCCGTAGCCAGGATTTTTTTTCGGGGGGTGTTTTCATTTGAAGAAAATTGACATTGACTTGCCATTACTGATGATGAGCCCGACCTCAAAAAAATTAACAAAAATACTAAAAATAGTCAGAGGCTCATTTTTTTCAAATGATTATCAGTGGGAATTCGGGCCATGATAAGGAATCCGAATGATGTTGGCTTATATTCCTAAAATTCGTGCAGCTACTGCATTGAAAGAGGTCTTCCGAGTCGGGGTGCTCTGAGCAATAATGGGTTAATTACATTTTAAGATTGTTTCCTAAAACTTTGGAGCTGATCCACTACTACTGCTCACCATGGGTTTTGCTAGTGTTTGTGAATGAATTTTTTATGCTGAACACGAACCTGAGGTAAAAAATTTCCTATCACGCCACGTTTTAGAAAGAATGGGATTTAAAACTCTAAAATAGAATTTTTGGCCATTTTTAAAAATTGGAGAGCTGCACACTGGCGTGCTACAAACTACCCATACCACGATATTTCTTTAGATGTACACCATCGGAAAAGAAATACTCGCCAGGTGCTTCGGCGGTACCCGCCAACAGCGATCCCATCATAACAGCGCTAGCGCCCAACGACAGAGCTTTGACATTATGACCAATCGATTGAATGCCACCATCGGCAATGACAGGAACACCTAATTGTTTGGCATAGGTGGCCACCTGATAGACAGCAGTGGCTTGTGGACAACCGCATGCCATAACCTCTTGGGTAATGTAAATAGAGCCCGAGCCCATGCCAATGTGCAGCCCATCAACTCCAGCATCAATAAGATTTTTGGCTTGAGCACGTGTAACCACTGGAAAACGAAATACTCCCTATAATTAAGTATTCACAATAAATTCGTGGTAAACTCACCATTTCCACCAATCACTTGCAAATCTCCAAAATTGGAGAGCTGAACACTGGCGTGCTACAAACTTCGAAATCCAGAAATTATAGGCAGAATCATGACCTTCTAAATGAGCCCTAAACCCGAAACTGTAAATCAAAACAGTTACTGCCCTAGAAAAACAATAAATGCAGAATTGCTCAGCATCACCTTCTCTTTTTGTATCCAAAGTCAAACCTCATGTCAAAGAAAACAAATCGGATCTGGTCGCATAGTGTAACTAAGATTTCAAGTTTATTTTTTTATTTGACTTTTTAGAAATTAAACCGATGAAAGTAAAAAATATTTAAAAACTGTTCAATAGATTTTATTTGGACTTTTTTTTCATCCACTGGCAATTAATATCAAAAAATAGAAGAAAGTTTCCCCATCTCGGGGGGGGGGGGGGGGTGGTCAGAACCCCCAAAACCTCCCCCTAAATACGGCCTTGCAGCAGTAAGTATAAAAATGTAAGGAACCTACAGTTTTAAATTGAATTCAAGCACCAAAGCAGAAAGATTGGCTTGTATTCCAGATGGATGGTTCGCTTTAGAAAAACTTTTATTTCCTATTCTTGTTTTTTTTTCGGTTCTGCTGAGTATCAAATTCAAATCACCAATCAAATCACGTGTTAAACCAAGTATCTCTATTACTCTTTTATATACTTATAGTTGAAAAAGATACTATTTCTTTTCAATTTTCGAATACAAAGAAGTTTTCATTGAGTTTTGAGTTTTTGAAATAATGCAAACACTTTCGTCAAGGCTTTGTCAAGTTTTGTAACCTTTCGATCATACTGTGCACTCAGTGTTTTAGAGCAAAAGGAATAGTCATATGAGTACGCAGTACATGAGCAGAAAAAAAAACAGTCATTGCATGTACGCGAACGTGCTGTGAATTATTACCAATGGTTTTTGCTTTTACAGTAATCGGGGCAAAGTTAAAAAAAATAGAAGAAATTATTTAGAAAAATGCGTTAGTAACTTTAGAGAGCATACAAAAAATTAGCAATATATTTTATTTTTTAATAGCAAAAAGCCAGGCTACATTTTATTAAACACGTACGCGTATGCATGTGTGAGTATTTGGGAATTTGTTTGTTTATAACATATGTAACAAAATGTATTAATGCATATCGAAGTAGTTAGAATACATGCAGGTCATAGGTCAATGTGTGCTTGCATAAGCCT
Source organism: Toxonevra muliebris (assembly GCA_963691655.1). Taxonomy (NCBI): domain Eukaryota; kingdom Metazoa; phylum Arthropoda; class Insecta; order Diptera; family Pallopteridae; genus Toxonevra; species Toxonevra muliebris. Next base: position 24,592,365 of record OY829326.1, read on the forward strand.
TATTTTGTAAGCACTAAAGCATGTAAATCTCCATATTATTGAATGTAGCATGTGCAAATTTAAATAACTTTAAAAACGCATTATAAATAGTTTAAAGTGAATATACTGGAAAATATCTACACTTCCTTCGCAATTTCCATATTCTTGTATATTCAATAGCAAATTTGTTCAAATGCAACGCGTATCTACTCGCATACTCTAGTCTAGATACTTACACTCTACGTCCAATATAATCCTCTTTGACACTGAAGGCGGCACACCATTCGTTGCAATGCACAGATATGCGCCCATTTCGTTGCGACTTACTTTGGTCAGTGGCAATACTTCACCATCGTATACTAGAACTGGGATGTTTTCAATGTTCAATGTTGTTGTAGTTGAGGAAAATACACCATGAGACCGTACCCAGACAATATCATTCCAATATAAATTCAAAGGACCAAAGTCAACAGTCATGGTAGTATAATATTTAACGTTTTTACGTAAAGTTAAGTGTTACGTTGTTGCAAAAATTTATAGTGAGACAAACACGAAACGCAAGAGCATCGTCCAGAAAAATGAGAAAGCAAGAGAGTAAGAGAGGGTGTGAGCCAACATATTGTCATAGAAAAAGTCAACCGGATGAAACGATTAGATGCACGTTGTTGTTTTTATTATTTTTGTTTTTTTTTTTTTGGGTTGTTGTCGTTAGATATATTGTTGTTGTTGTACGAATGTGAAATGTGCGCCGCCATTAGCAGCCAAAAGGTTGACAGGTTCATTGTTCAACGTTTCGGGGTAATATTTCGTTGCAGCAGAAGGCAGAGATTTTTTTCGTTCCCATCGTCATTATTGTTGTTGTGGTTGTTGTTGCCATCGTCATTATTATTGTTGTTGTTGATGTTGCGCAACGAATTTACGTGTGACGCCATCAATTCCGGATGTTCGTTGTTGTTGTTTTTGTTTTTTTTTTTTTGCATTTTGTTTGTTTACGCCGGATGGAAGTGTCAAGAAAGAAAAAATAAACGAATGAAAAAATTAGATTTTCTCGTTAAAAAAAATTAAGTAAGTATACAATGAAATTTAATAGCTTAAGGTGCTGTTGAAGAAAATATAAGATTTACGCTTTTAAATTTTGTTTAAACTGGTTTCAAATTTGTATAATTACATTCGCGCTTAAGCCCCATTTGTGAAAGTTCGGGATTTTTAGTTTTGCGAGAGAATTTGTGTGGATGTTTTTCAGCTTTGAAAGACAAATTTTTCGTAAAAATGTGGGAGAGCTTTCGTGCATATTTTCAGCTTTGTGGGACAACTTTCGGGGGAATTTGCATGGATACAATTTACAGACAAAATATTTAACTTTGAGAAAACATTTTCATGAGGACTTCAGATTTGTGAGAGAGCTTTCGTAAGCATATTGTAGTTTGTGAGAGAACTTTAAAAGTTGTCTTCTTCATGAAAGATTTTTCGTAGATATTTTCAATTTAATTAAAGAATTTTAATAAGTATTTTCAGCATTGTTAGAGAGTTTTTGTAGGCATTCCCAACTTTCTCAAAGAATTTCCGGAGGTATTTCAAGTTTTATAAGAAAAATTTTTTAAGAATATTGAATTTTATAAAGGAATACCCACGAGAATTTTTGGTTTTGTTTTCATCTTTGTTATTTCAGGCGTTTTCAGCTTTGTTGAAAATTTTCTAGCAAATTTTCAGTTGTATGAGAGACTTTTAGTGAGAGTTTTCAGCTTTGTGAAAGAATTTGCATGAGTATTTTCTGTTTTGTGGGAGACCTCAAGGCAAGTATTTTGACCTTTGAAATAAAATTTTCCTTGGTATTTTCCATTTTGGTTGAGAATTTTCCTAGAACTTTCAACTATGCGAGAAAATTTTTGTGGGAATTTTCACTTCGGATGTAAGAAAATGATAGGAAAATAGATTTTTGTGAGAGTTGTCAGAATTTTCTTTCCTCTTGGGAATTGTTATACTAACTTTATTGTTTTAAGAATTTTTGACGGTTTTTATTTATGGCTTGTTTTTGGGTATTATTGGGACCATAATAAATTTCATATCGATTTTCAAAAAAACGAACTAAACGATAAGAGCAGTTAATTCTCCCTGCAAATAATAATATAGACTACTTGCAAGGAACTTTTAGGTCAACAGGCTGAATGGCAGTGGATTATTATGCCATATACTAATTTTCATAAATTGGCCTTAAGCTGCAATCTTATGTGTATGAATATATAGGTATAGAAATAATAAATTTGCTTACTAATATAAAAACATATTTTTATATGAATACTAGTATGAATAAATATTCATTATAGTGAGTATTTACATACTTTACCCAAATACACATCCATAAATAATAATTTTCAGCACTTAAACTGAATATTTTTCATAAAATACACACAATAAATTATCTACGATTATACCTGGAAAATTTTTATATAACCACTATTTTAGATTGCCCATTCCTGATATTTAGGTACATGTGCATGTGAGCACTATGTCCATATAAGAATATACATAATCTGTCATATTTCACTCAACATATGTGCCATACATAATTTTTATATTTATTTTTTGTTTCTTTTTATTCATGGCTGAAGCTGAAAATAATAAATAAAAAATGTCAGGTCAACAACGTTGTCCTTTTACAAAAGTTGACTAATTTCAAGTCAGAAAAAAGGAAACTATTATAGAAAAAAATTGGAAAGAAAAAATAGACGAAGGAATATGCCAGATGACATATGTGTGCATGATGCAACTAGCAACAACAGCAAAACTGGAAAAGGAAGCAAAGGAAAGCAGAGAAATGTTGACGTTTTCGTATTTTTTTTTTTTTTTTTTTTTTGTTTTACTTGACAGTTGACACATATGGCATAAATAATTGGATCACGCAGCGCCAAAAGAGAAACATTTTAAGCTATTTCACTATTTTTTTTACAGGTTTTTTTTCCGTTTTGTTTTTAAAGTTAACAATTTCTGTTTGTTTTTTTATCGCATACCATAAACTTTTTTACCTTTTTTCTTTTTTTCCACAGCAATTTCTTCGCCATCCTCACGTCGCCATATGATTTTCGGTGTGGGGAAGCCATCGGCACGACATGTCATATTGATATTTTGGTTTTCACGTACAGCCACTGATGATGGGGTACTTTCAATATCCAAAATATTCGGTGGTACTAGAAAAACCGAATTGAATATTTTCATAAATATTATAAAGCAAATAGTAGTAAGTGTTAAGACGAACTTACCTACAACTTGCAAGTAACCCACTTGACTTATCATTGGATTTGTATTCACTTGGCACATATAGTAACCGCGATCATCCTGATGCGCTTGATTCACATGCAGCAACCATGTATTTGCATTGTCGTAGGTAATGCTGTAACGTGGTATTCTCGCAATAACATGACGATGTATAGTCAAAATCATCTGTCTATCAATGTGTATCCATGCAACCTGAATGAAAAAAAATTACAACAAAAAAAATAGAAGTGAAAATTAAAGAGTTTTTATCATTCTGGTTTTAAGTTGAGATAAACTTTTTATAAATGCATTTTATTATAGGACAGGACTTTCATTAGTCTTACAAAATCTACATAACATATTAAAACTATTTATTTGGTTGAGTTGAAGTGGTACTTCAAGCATTTAAGAACTAAGTCAAGAAAGTGACTCATTTTATTAGACAATTCATTTGGACATTTTTTTAAATAATTTTACCCCATCTGGGAATCGAACCTGAGGCAGCTGGAACTCTAGTCTAGTACTCATTCACCAGGTCACGGGGGTGGCCAATTTTTTATTTATTTTAGTGTCTTTTTATTTATTCGGGCTAAAGATGTACATCAATTTTAATTTTCTCTAACGCGTTTAGTTCTTTTTAACTCAAAATTTGTTTCAATAAGATTTTCTAGTCAAACTTTTTTAGATTCTGTAGACCTCAAAAATGGTAAATAGAGTTATCGGGAGATGCACAGTAGACCTTCTCCAAATAGATTGAAATTAGTGAGAACAGCTTTTTGAGCCGCATATTTATTTAGCAGACGTATCGAAAAAAAGAAATGAAATTGTCGGTGCTGAAATTTTATATGAAAACTAAAACCTCTAATGCCATGGTAATATCTAAATCCATTCCTTTACATTAGTGAAGAATAAACGATGGCTGGAGGTAGGCAATGTATTCACAAGAAAAAATAGAACATATCAGAAACGAGATGCTAGTTTTCATAGGTATTTAAGAGACCTACGATTTGCTAAGAAATTTGCCTCAATGGCTATAGAGCCTTATGTTATCTTCTTTACCTTCAATGAACAATCTGGCCTAAATATCACGTTTACATAGTAGTGAATTGGGGCTTTCAAATAACCAGAAACTTTCATTAAATATTTTTCTTTTTTATTTCTTGAATCCCAAGCGTGGCATAAAACCATCGCGTTCAGTTTTTAACAGCTTGCTAGTTTAACGCTCTACCATCTTCCTTCAAGGTTTGCGTATTCTGCCAGATAACCTTGCCTCTTGTTTCGAAAGTTGTTCACTCCATTGTTCTTCTTACAATGAAGTCTTAATTTTTGTGGGGAGTAAGTAACCTGTAAAAGTCATTGAAAAGGAGGAAGAACTAAGCGAAAAACTACTCAACGACAAAAGAAAGTGAACTCGATCTGGAGTTTGGCAATCATTTTACAGCATATCAAACTAAAAATCTCTTACTCTAATCCCGAATTCTGATTTGCGTAGTAGAACTTAGGAAAATCTTGTGTGACTTGCGATACAAAGGAATGAGTGAAATGGTTCGCTAGACCACGTTCTATGCAGATAACGTAATGACATTTCATAAGTCGCTGCTAACTGGAATTTATAATGAGGTTGAAAAAGGAGTTAAACCATCGAGTACCTGAGAAATACTTTTAGAAATCGAAGTTAGAGAGAAGTCAAAAGTTTGGCACAACCCAAATCACAACAGATAGTGCGATTTCTTGTGGAACTTAGGATTGTGTACAGCTGAATTCTAAGTTATTTGGTTAAGGAGCTTCATTTTTATCAGAATTTGATTCGATTTGCAGTTGGAGTTTTGGTCGGCATTTTTTAGGCTGAATTCTGGTTTGGGTTTCGGATTAAGTTTTGGTCAAATTTTGGGTTAAAATTTTGTCTGAAATTGGTTTAAATTTCAATCTGACTTCCGGTCTAATTTTTGGTCTGTTTGGTTTGAATTTTAATCTGAATTCTAGTTTGGTCTAAAATTAAGGTTTGAATTCTGTCTAAATTTTGATCAATATTTGGTCTGAATTTCAATCTGTCCTTTGTGGTTAGGTTGGAGCAGCTTTCGAGAGACACACTTACGCCTGAACGGCCCATTGTAATACAACATAGTTGGACCTACAGTTTAACGCCGATTCCGAACGGCGGTGTGACAATTTTTTATCGGCTTGGTCATTTTGCCATTACCAACCAAGGTTGCTTGTTGTTGTTGTATCATCTAAAGCTTTTATATTGTCGTTATTGTTGTGGTCTCTGAACTCAATGTTCCGGTCCAATAATTAGGCAACATCTGTTAGGTGTACCCAACACTGCTAGGCATCAAATGTGTGTGTTTTACATTGCTACCACACGTCGGAAATGTATCAGGTATATTTGGATTAATACGAGCCATATAATTATTCAAAATAAAAAAAGCGCCTTCAACAGGAACGCAGCTTTGCGAGTGTGCATTTACGAGTGAGCGTAGTTATTCTTCATCAGGGACTGGCCGTGGATGTTGTTTGAAGAATTTATTGGACTAAATATTGCAACTGGTGGATTTGGTGTAGTATTCTCTATAAGCTGTTATTGAAAGACTTTCATCGAGTGTATAATAACTGATTTTGAAAATCTCTTTCAATTTAATTTTCAGCAGCTTTCGTATTTTTCCTGTTTGTACCCAATATATCAGCATACAAATTTGCATACACATATATTTCTGACTAATGTTCGAAAGTTTAGTAGGCAATTTATAAGGATGGAAAGATTTTATTTCTAATAGAATACATATTTATTCAGAAATTACCTACTACATATAAGTATGCTACGAGAACGTACTAAATATCAACTCACAAGATTATGTGTCACATTAAAATGTCATAAGCATTTTTCACTTAGAACTGCAGTAGATACTTGCTTTCTTGCTTTATCCATACAAACACACATACATATTGTACATATGCATGCAAGTAAAATTAATGTCATTGTGTATGAAAAGTATGTATGTACGTGTGAGTTGAGCAAATGTCCAACGACACATGTGTGATGCAAAAAAGTTTACACTTCTCATACTATTGACTAGGGAGAAGGAAAGAGAAAAAGAAAAAGGCAGAGAGAGAGAGAGAGAGAAAAAAAGAGTTTACAGAGAATGAAGTCTCAGTTCTAAGCCAGCACACATTATAAATGAACTTAATGTCATGACAGACAAAAAAAAAAAAAAAACATTTTGACAGTTTTTTTTCGACTTCGTCTTACTACCATTTTTTTTACTACTTCTTCTACTACTATTACTTTTTCTTCTACTATTACTTCTACTACTACTGTTATAGTTGCTTTTGTTTTTTGTTCGTATCCTTAGATTGCCAAAGGCAGGAAAAGCGTGAAAGTAGTCTTTAAAAAGTTTTTCAATTTACTTGCAAAAGTGACAGCAATGAGTTTGTGTAGAGTTGTGTTTTTGATTGTGTGAGTATTGTTTTTTTTGTCATTCTTTTTTATTTATTTTTTTTTTTCGCTTTTCGAAAATGACATTTAAAAGTGTATGAAAAAGAATGAAAAAACATAGCAGCAACATGTCAGACAATGACAGTTTATATTTTCCAAGATAAAATATTTACGCCAGACATGTTCGTCGTCGTCATCGTCGTTATTGTTGTTGTTGTCGAACATATATGAAAGTAGCAACAGCAGGTACATAATTAATATTTCAGTTAATTTTTTTCTATATGGACACTTTGAAATGTCGAAAATATTGTGTCATTTTATTATGGCGACAAATTAAAACTGAAGATAAATGATTGAACTTGACCTTGCATATTTTTTGGTTTTAGTAATTTATTAAATTGATTTTTTATTTTTTATTTATAATTATGTCGCTGACTATGTCAAGGTTAGCAAACGTTCTATTTTTATTGATTTTCAGTTTTTTGTTTTTGTTTTTGATATTTTAAATGTTTATACTTGAATGCAGGGCCGTAGCCAGGATTTTTTTTCGGGGGGTGTTTTCATTTGAAGAAAATTGACATTGACTTGCCATTACTGATGATGAGCCCGACCTCAAAAAAATTAACAAAAATACTAAAAATAGTCAGAGGCTCATTTTTTTCAAATGATTATCAGTGGGAATTCGGGCCATGATAAGGAATCCGAATGATGTTGGCTTATATTCCTAAAATTCGTGCAGTTACTGCATTGAAAGAGGTCTTCCGAGTCGGGGTGCTCTGAGCAATAATGGGTTAATTACATTTTAAGATTGTTTCCTAAAACTTTGGAGCTGATCCACTACTACTGCTCACCATGGGTTTTGCTAGTGTTTGTGAATGAATTTTTTATGCTGAACACGAACCTGAGGTAAAAAATTTCCTATCACGCCACGTTTTAGAAAAAATGGGATTTAAAACTCTAAAATAGAATTTTTGGCCATTTTTAAAAATTGGAGAGCTGCACACTGGCGTGCTACAAACTACCCATACCACGATATTTCTTTAGATGTACACCATCGGAAAAGAAATACTCGCCAGGTGCTTCGGCGGTACCCGCCAACAGCGATCCCATCATAACAGCGCTAGCGCCCAACGACAGAGCTTTGACAATATGACCAATCGATTGAATGCCACCATCGGCAATGACAGGAACACCTAATTGTTTGGCATAGGTGGCCACCTGATAGACAGCAGTGGCTTGTGGACAACCGCATGCCATAACCTCTTGGGTAATGTAAATAGAGCCCAAGCCCATGCCAATGCGCAGCCCATTAACTCCAGCATCAATAAGATTTTTGGCTTGAGCACGTGTAACCACTGGAAAACGAAATACTCCCTATAATTAAGTATTCACAATAAATTCGTGGTAAACTCACCATTTCCACCAATCACTTGTAAATCTCCAAAATTGGAGAGCTGAACACTGGCGTGCTACAAACTTCGAAATCCAGAAATTATAGGCAGAATCATGACCTTCTAAATGAGCCCTAAACCCGAAACTGTAAATCAAAACAGTTACTGCCCTAGAAAAACAATAAATGCAGAATTGCTCAGCATCACCTTCTCTTTTTGTATCCAAAGTCAAACCTCATGTCAAAGAAAACAAATCGGATCTGGTCGCATAGTGTAACTAAGATTTCAAGTTTATTTTTTTATTTGACTTTTTAGAAATTAAACCGATGAAAGTAAAAAATATTTAAAAACTGTTCAATAGATTTTATTTGGACTTTTTTCATCCACTGGCAATTAAAATCAAAAAATAGAAGAAAGTTTCCCCATTTCGGGTCAGAACCCCCAAATCTCCCCCTAAAAACGGCCTTACTTGTATCAGAAAATCGGTAAGGTAGAGTGCTGCTAAATAAAAATAAAACGAGCAAAAATGTATTTACATTTCTTTTAACTTTATTCTATACAATATTTAAGGACAATTGTCGTATACATCTAGAACACCATTCATTGATGAAATAGAAAGTAGGTGATGTAGATGGCAATTTTTGACACGTCGAAAAAATAAGTAAAGTAGAGTGATACCATAACTTTTTTTTTAGAAAAATTGCGTAATTAAGCTGCTAATTTTTTGTCAAAAATCGAAAGACCATAAAATTTTAACTAAATATGCAAGTTTTTAAAACCCTAGGTTTGTTTTTTTTTTACTAAAATTGTGATAAATCTGAAGTGGGCTGGTATGGGCGTTGCTTTGTATCATTGAAATAATAAAATGCGGTCATTCCAGTGACCAATACATAATTTTCAGCATAAATACAGGACTGGTAGTATATTAGAATGCATTCGAAAGAGAAATTAGCAGAAAAAATATCACTGATCTTAAGGAGGCCAAATTTTGTAATCCCAATGAAAAGGCTGAATCTACAAATGTGGCCATATCTTTTTTTATTTTTCTTGAGCTGTGGAATATGTTGTAAAAAAAACTGTACGCAGTTCTGAATCACCTTGTATACACTTGGAATACATTAAATGTGAAATTTCTTGGTCTTCTTGTAGATATCCGAGTTCGCAAAGAACTTGTTAATGGTTTTTTAGCCTGATATAATGGACTAAGTCTTACATTTGGTTTAAGTTTTAGTTTCAATTTTGGTTTGATTTTTAGTCTAAATTTGATCCGACTTTTGATTCTGATTTTTGGTCTGGACTATATGTAATATTTGGTTATAAAATTTGGTTAAAGTTTTAGTTTGAATTTTGGTCTCAATTTTGTTTTGAATTTCGGTTTCAATTTCGGTTTAATTTGTGATATAAGTTTGATCTTTTTGGGTCAGAGTTTTGATATTGATTTTTGATCTAAACTCTAACTAATATTTGATTAAAATTTCGGTTTGAGTTTTGATCTGATTTTTGGTTTATTTTTGGTGGGAGTTTTATCTAAATATTGTTATATTTGGTTATAGTTTTGATCTGTTTTTCATCCGATTTTTAGTTTGTAAGTGGATTTGATTTTTGGACTGAATTTAGTTTAAAGATTCATTCTTATAATTTATGAGGTGGTTGATAGTTTTTGATCTGCTTTTATAGTTTGGTTTTCAGTCTTACTTTAGGTCTGATTTTTGGCCTGAGCTTCGTTTCATTTTTGTCACAGATTTGTACTGAATTAGATCGGAATTTACCACTGTTTTTGGTCTAATTTTTTTATTTGATTTGATCTTTTTTTGGTCCGACTTTTGGTCTGGTTCTTAGTTTGAATTTCAATCAGGTTTTTGTTCAAAATCTTAAAATGAGTTTTGTTTTATTTTTTGGGTAGATTGTGAGTTTAAATTTTGGTCAGATTTGCTTTGAGTTTTGATTCAAATTTTTGTTTGAATTTTAATATGAGGTCAGGTTTTTGGTTTATATTTTAGTCTAGTTATTTGTCTTATAATTATTCTGTAACAAGCCAAAGTTAGTCTCCTCTTAACTAAAATCTTAGATCCGCCACTGATTACGTTCAGATACAGTCAAAATACCAAAAACAGCTACGTGTGCGAACTAATCCAAAAGTGAATAGGTACAAGCCAATACAAATGTGATAAAACACACCCTTGCAAAGTATCTCTTATAACGCTTATTGTGATACAGGTGTTCGTCTGAATTATTCTGGAGCTCGCAAAATTTTTCACCAAATAATAATTATACTGGGAAAATGGGCTATGTTGCCCAAATGGTAAAAAAATTTGAACAGTTTCAAAAAATACTGAAAAAATAGCGACTTAATTTCAATAATGTCTACTGAAGTTTCGGTGATGATAACAAATTCTTCAAAACCTATAAAACTATTTCAATGAAACTACTTGACCTTGACCAGGAATGTTGTTAATAAACTTTGGAGATAGAGCTGTCTGAGAACTAGGTAATAGGTAAACATAGCTGAACTCAACTAATCCATCTATTTTTCTTTACTCAATATATCAAATATTTTCACATGTAAAACAGTAGAGGCTTCTGTCAGGAGTGCCCTATCTAAACTCAAAGAACCTTAATTTCTCTGGCATAAGATTTTAATTTTCCCTTCCATTGTCTACTGAAGAAATGCGTTTCTAGTTTGAGAAACATGCAGAATTTTAATAAAAACATCCAGAAGCTTGAACGTATTTTTGATCAAAAAAATATAAGTTTAAGAAGATTTAGTATTAATATTTCAACTCACTTTATAACCACCTAAATGCTCTACCACACATGGTAGATTTGCGTCTCGGCCCACAGCAACGGTGACATTAGGAATGGGTTGAGCAAAGCGTGGTTCATCCATCATAACTGCAATGAAATGGAAAATAGTTTCTTATTATTTTGTTTTTTTTTTTTAATTACGAGAGCAAACTTTTTAATGGCTTATTTAGAACAAAAATAAAGAAAAAGTATAGAACGAGAAAATTATGTTTAAAGCAATGTAAGTTTTGTCATATCCCGCAGCTACTGTCGCCGTACTCCCTCGCACTCTTCAATTGAAACCAATTAAGGGAAAACTTAAACAAAACTTAATTAATCAGCAGCAGAAAAAGCAGCAGTGTGCAGTGAACGTGAAGGAACGTGGGTCGAGCTCCAACATCACTACTAGCGCCATCGCCATCGCCATCACCACTACCAACAACATCAATAGCAACCACATCAATACCAGGAGCAAAGTACACCAACCTCTAAGCAACTTCCGTTGCAACTACAAAGCAACCACAAAAGATATCCGCACGACAGGAAGTCACTGTGTTTTTTTTTCGTTGTTGTTATTGTAGTTTTTTTTTGCAGTGCAGTTACGAGCATAAAAATAGCACCAAGCCTTTATGCATAACTCAGTGTATCAAAATTAATTAAGTTGCAAAAGTTTAGTAAGAACAAAAAACTAAAAAAAAACGCGAATATAAATAAATACAGCTGCATGAAAAGTTATCGGAAGAAGCAGCAGTGTCCTAGAAGAAGTGACTGAGTTGTGAGCATCCAACGCAACGACGATGGGTTAAATTGACATGTAGCGAATGAATGAGCAAACGAACGAGTACCAGTCCACATGCGGTCCCAATAGAGAGAGAAATTGGAGAGCAGTGACAGCTAAACTTTTGCACATTCTCTTGAATACACAATACTCGGCGATGGCGGCGGAGGCGGCAGGCAAGTGCAGCACAGTGAGTCAGCGTGCTAGCGAAAAGCGAACTATTGAGCTAGCGAGCGATTGAGCGACTTTTGTTTAATTAAGTTGTTGCACACTCTAGGGACGAACGCTGATGGTGAACAAAAAACAGTTTTTGTTTGTCAAGCTTAAAATGCACAAAAGTTTTATTGCCGACGCGGCGGATGTATGCAGATTGTTCAACGCAAAGGTACAGCGAACGGAGAGCACATCGGAAGCGGATGTGGTTGCATAAAGTTAAACATGAAATGTTGGCAGATCAAAAAAATAACAGTATTTACTTAACTCTTCTAGTCAGTTTTAATATTGGCAGAATTTTTGGAAATTTTGAAGCTTAAATGAAAACATTTGAGGAAGCTTAAAAAATAAGTTTCTAAAGAGGAAAATTTAGCAACATTTTTTAGTCACAGTTGGTAACACAAGCAGCTGTGATTATTTAAAAGAAATCGTTGTTAACAAGAAAATTCTCTTTAGGAAGAAATTATATTAGCATATTAATTAAAATAAAAAATTTTGAGGGAATGAATGTGCCAACGGAAACAATATTATTATTATATTTATTTGTTAGGTAAGGACAGTTGGTAGTTAAAAGCAGTGCAACTTCGAAAATATTTTATGCCAAGCTTCAATTCGGAAATAAACATAATATTATATTATCTCAAAGAAGGCTAGAAAACTTTTTGTATTTGAGGATTTGGTTTTATTGGGCGAACAATTTAATATCCATACCATTCAAATCGTATACTTAATTTTGCATTATTCTTATTATTATTTTTTTTTTTTTTTATGAAACTTAAATATTAAATTTATTTGAAAGCATTCATCATGTTTTTAAATACAACGTATATAAATGAATATTTTAGCTAACGATTCGATGACAAAAATAGTCCCAATTTTGTTGAGAGTTAAGTAATAAACTTACGGGTAGCTTGTAATTTGATACTTTATCATTTTCGTCAAAGAACGTAATATGAAATTACATATCGCTCATTTATTAAAAGACTGTCATAACTCAAAAAATGCGATTTTGCAGAAAACGCGTTTAAAGTTTTCAATTGGCTCCCACTTTGCAGAAAATGGAATAAATCTTATAACTCTCACGCACAGAGTATACAAGACATTAATATGAAATTTTTATATAATATGAAGCATGATATAATGAATAATTCTGCATCATTAACTCAAAAATCGTGTTTTTTGACATATGATAGTCTATTAGTAAATGAGCAGTATGTACATCTACATGAGAGAGAGAAGACTATGGGGAGAGTATAAATATCGAGTGCCTAATGCAAATCTGCTAGAGGATGGGAAATATTTTTTGATGAGAAAACATCTATACGCGAGGTTTCGCCGAAATGAATTGCGGAAATGGTAAGATAAAAGATCGGCAAAGGATCAAAGGTTTTGGGGATAAAATCTCTTCCTTCCAAATAAACAAATCATAAATAAAAATCTTTGCTCTTGAATCAAAAAATTTTGCTAAGGACGATGAGGGAAAATTCAGTGGTGCCCGCAGCCTAGGGAATAGTGTTTTGGACTGCTACGCAGAAGTGCCAGGGTTCAAATCTCGCCACGCACAAAAATCAGAAATAGAAAATAAATATTTTTCTGTAGGCCATCACCCTTTTGGCTGGCAATGAAAAAACTCCAAGAGTAAAAATTGCTGTTAGGACTCAGGAAAAAAAATGTAAGTCCTTTCCATTCGTGTATAAAAATAACTCACAAAATATGAATGGATATATGGGCTGTTTCGCTAAAGTAGCAGTAGATGTGGAAAATCAAGCTTGGTTATGCTTGGATATTTCCCTATCTTCATCAATGATATTATGTCACTAAAAATTATCCTTTGTACTCGTTTTCAGATGACAACATGTGCCATTAATACACCTGTTCAAAACACTCTCTCTTTTTCAAGATTAAAATAAAAAAGGAATTCTTTAAATGACCGAAATAATTTGATTTTTAGCTTTCCGAAAAAGACAGCTCGATGTCTCGGGTTTTCAAACCGGTGTAAAAATACTTTACTTTGCCTGATCTCCGCATGAGTTACACTTTTTCTAAGTTACCCGAAATGGAATTTAATTCATATCTATTGCCTGATTTTCACTATATCAAATTCAATCAAATTTGCCAGCATGTTGGCAAGTTTCATATAGGAAACTCTCTCTTTCTTTTTCTTATTCAAGCATAAGAAGAGTGTATGAGTAGTACGCTCACAAATATTACATTTGTACTCTTTCTTTCTCTCGCTCACGCTGATGTTTGAATATTATCAAAAAGGGCAAAGCATGTGTAAGAGTAGCTCACAATTGCAAGAGAGTTTTAAAATATCGACGTAAATGAAAAACTTATCAGAATTTCATAAGTAAGGCAGTTTCAGGCCAGCAGGGCCGGAGTGCCGCAGCCTCTCTCCGTTTTTTTGTATGAAATTTCAACGCTCTTAATTTAGAAGATCGAAAAACTTCAAATGAAGGAAACGAAAATCTGGTACTGTTAACTGATGAGCCTATTTCTTTAACAAGAGTTGAGAACACGAACGAAAGTAATGCCTGGTTTTCACTATGTCAAATTCAATCAAATTTGCCAGCATGTTGGCAAATTTCATATAGGAAATCCTCTCTTTTGCTCTGTTTGTCGGCAAATATGACACAGTGAAACCAATCATAACTGTCGAATTGAATAAACAAGTGTCTCTTTTTGTTTTATCTTTTATTTTTTGTAAATATAATTTTAATTATAAAAACCAAGAGAAAGTAAAATCAAATGTTAAAAAAAAATTAAAAATTTAACAAAAAATATTAAAAACATTGAAAGAGAGAGGACCCAAACAGTCGACAAGGAAGAAAAATGTTTAAAATTGTCATAGTCTCTGTTAAGTCATATCTCATCTCTTCTCAAACTGTATCATTTCTCATTTAAAACTTTCTTTTCTATTTGTTTACATTAGCAATTTTCTGAAAGAAACTTGTTGCAATTTTATTACAGATCCGCCTTGGATCGAAGTTATGAATTCTCAACATACTCTGCCTCTCCTAGAAATGTGGTAAGTAGAAATATCAGTTTGACTAGAACTAAAATAAAGCTACTAATATTCCTAGAAAACAGTATCACATGAAAAAACTTATGTAGGTTTCTCTACCTTACCCAGAAAATTTCATAGAAACCTAAAAATCAAAAGAAAATATTGTTTTCAAAACTGTTTTGAAGCTACATTTTTATGATAAATAGACGACTTTATTCAAAAAATTAATAAATCATTATGAAAATTGCAATGAAGTACAGAAGACCATGCACACTACGCCTTAAGCACATGCAACTGTAGAGTGATTCTTCTTGCGTTATAACCGAAATGGCTATTTTTTTCTCTTACCATATTTCAAATAAATTCCCTTTCATTTTCTTTCATTAAAACTTTTTTTCATAGAAAAAACAACAAATTCATTTTTTTTTTTTTTTTACGCTGTAGAAGAGAAAACCTTGTTATGTATTCAAAGATTGATGGCAGCTACAGGGCAAAAGTTATCACCATTACCATCAGCAACAACAGCAGCACAATCACACAACGAAAACGGCAACATCATTGCCGACATTATGTGCCGCAGAGCATAGAGTAACAAGAAATTATATCAACAACTTTTTATCAAGGCTCAACAGGCCCATTAACTCCTTTTTTTCTGCTTGTTTCTGCTTTGTTGCTGTGCTATTCTTTTTACCTCATTTTCATTCTCATTCATTTGCTTGCCAAGTATTTTCAGTATGCATTTCATTTTGCACACATTGTTTTTTCTCAGCACGTAAATAACAACGAGAAACAGTGAAAATATAAAAACAATGTACTAAAATACAACAATAAAAACACCTGCAGCACCATTACGTCATTATGTAAACTTATCTGAAGCTTGCCAGTAAAAACAAACAAATACAGAGAAACACGTTGTTTTAATGTGCTGCTGCTTGTTGTACCTACTCCTTTGAAATCTACCACTTCGGATGTGGTAGTTGCATCCATGCTTACTTTGCCTACGCTTGTTTATTTTGTTTTTTCTTTTATGCTTATGCTCTTGTAGATGAATCTCTTTTCCAACTAATTAAATTATGGCTAGGAGTTTTTTGTGTTTTAAGGTGTAAATGAAAAAATGAATGCATTAATATTTTGAGCTGCAGGACAGAGAATTTCTTTTTAAGCTTGGGTTCTCACTAATTTGATACCATTTTTTTATTTAAAATATTATATTATTTAAGAAATTTTAAATTCAATTTTTTACATTTGTTTTTATTGAATTCTTTCGTTAATTTAATTTTTTATGCAACACTTGCATATCGTTTTGTTTCTGTGATGCAAGTAAAAATTATTATTACTACAAAAAAGCGGCAACAATTTTTTTCCTTCAACTAAATAAATATTCTTCTGCTCCAGCCAAAGTGAGCAAGCAAGCAAGCCATCAACTAGGCGAGCAACTACGAGCAAGTAAGTGAGTGTTGCAACCAGAAAACATCAAGCACTGCTAGTCGATTCTTACCACAGTAATGTCCATTAAGATAACAACTTTTCCATTGCTTCTTTTTTTTGACTCCTTGCTGAATTTTTTTTCTTTCTGTTTAGGCTACATAGAGGAGAATCAGAAGCTCGTCGTCGTAAGTAGAGTAAAAAATATTACTTCGTTTAATTTTGGATTTTTGCCAAAAATACTTTTTAGCATTTTAGCTCCTTTTTTTCTTCCTTTCCCATTTTGTTTGCTTGTGTGGCAAATTCTTTTACACTTTGCTTTAGGTTTTCTTTTTTTTTTTGTGTACAAAAAAACATAAAAACTTGTGTAAATTAAGCAGAAATTGCAAGAGAAGAAAAAAAAAAGCATAAAATGTTTTATCAAATTGTTGCAACATGCACACACAAGTACCAAATGAAACTACTCCATTAGCAAGAAAATAAATGGCACTTTTGTGTTGAGCACTTGTACGAAAATAAAGCAGATAAATTTAAAATGTCTAGTATTGATAGAAAATTAGGTGAGTCATTTGTTGCATTTTCGTTTCAAGAGATTTGTGATTTTTTTCTACTTACATTGAGGGTTTAAAATCAATGTATATCCTTTCCAGGTGAGTAGATAACTTTGAATGTGAAATAAATTGGCTATGTGCTTTTTTTCAATGTAATTAATACTAATCTCAATACCTAAATTGAAGCTTTGCGCCGTTTACATGTCATAATCGTCTATTTAATTTGCGAATAAGAGAGTAGATAAATGACTCTGGCGCTGTAATTTTGGTATGACTTTTGCAGAGGAACTAGAACCTAGAATCAACAGCGGTAGATTAGCAGTGTGGCCAACTTTTGTTTTTCAAAATCTGCTAAAATGAAGAATAAACTGTTTTTCCGCGTTTTAATTTTCAAAAAGCACTAAAATCAACGGGAATAGCGCTGAATTGGCCACTCTGTAGATTAGATAGAGAGACAGAGAGAGAGAGAGAGCGCTGAGAGTCGAATTTAATTTGAATGCGTAGAAATAGTAGCCATTAAAAATATTTGGGTGTTTAGTTGAACGAGAAAGAGAATGAGAAAGAGAGAAAGAGGTTGAGAAATACTATTGTGGGTAGCTCAGAGGAATCAGGAATGACAGATAAAGATGCCTGATGACAGATAAAGATGCCAGTTTTCCTATTTATCGATGTACATTGTCGGCGTTCAAGCAGAAATCTCTAAGTCAAAGTCGATTTTATTGATTGGATTTGTAAGTAATATTTAGCGTTTTAAATAAAATGACGTACTAAATTCAATTTTTGAAAATGCATATAGAAATCCACAATTTGTCTTTTTAAGTTTACTTACTTAAGCCGACTTTAAAGAGAATTGTGCCACAAATGCCATCGTGTTCTTCTTGTTGTATTGCACACTCACGTAAAACCCTCGAATTTCTATGTTCTTAAAACAAAAGTTATGGAAAAAGAAACACTTACGTCGAATGGCAATCAATTACATTCACTTGAAATCATGTTTACTCAAAATGAAGATTTCAGACTTAAGCGATTGTTGCTTTTGACCACAGATATGTAAATACAACATTAAGAAAGCATTTCGAATTTCAAGTTGTTCAAAAATCTCTTCTTTGATACATTCATTCCAATTAATGATAACAAATATTTATCGATTAGTTAGAATTTATGTTTCTTTTTGTATATTTTGGTATTAAAATCAGGGGAAAAAGTGAACGGTAGTATTTGTATTTGATTACATTGTTCAACAGCCAAAAATGAGCAGACATGAGACAAGTGCGCTTAGGGTAATGGGGAGTCGCTGAGTTCGAATCCGTAAACCATTTTGTTCTGCAACGTCACAATTTTTTTTATTGACATAAAATTTTTTAAAATTGCCAAAAAAAAAAAAAAAATTAAATATGCAGTTCATATTTTTTTTCATCAAAATCAAAAATTTTTCGATTTTTTTTTATTTTTTACACTTTCAATTTTTTTTTCTTAATTGATTTATTTTTTCATAATAATTTTTTCATCCTCGTTATCATCGTTTACTTTTATCTCGTTGTTAGCTTAAAGCAGCGATGGCCAAACGCGTACTTTAGTGCAAAATGAGCTTTAAACTCTTTATACGTATGTATGTACGGATGCGATTAGCGTACTTGAAAAATATATTCAGTACGTAGTTAGAGAAAGAAAGCAAAAACAACAGCATTTTTTAGAATGTTTAAAAGCACAGAAAACAAGGATACTTTGCATATCCTTTTTAATCTCAGTAAGTAATGCAATCACCTTAAAGTTAGCTCAAAATATGCCATTTATGATCATCATACTTTATGAGGTTTAATACATGTTTGATGTTGCCATAATTTTCTTCGTAACCAACACCGTAAGCAATGGGTATTGAGGGAAGTTGGCTACCGTTATATAAAAGTACAGATTTAAAGCTAGTAGTTGATGAATCTATTAATGATACAACGTCGTTGCAGTAACTTATTTGAGTTCGATCGCATTGTAAGAAGAATTTCGTAAAGTTTTCTTGACGGTTTCGTAGATATATCTTCACTATTGGTGCTAGCAAATTCCATTGCTTGAGGCGGGAGATAAGCATTTCTGCTTTGGCAATCTACAATCACGTACTGAATCATCAAATCTATTTTGTGTAATTAGTTGAGGCTGACTTTCAAATTGCGGGTTGTAATCTGTGTCCATAGGGTCGTCATAATCTTCATTTATCGTATTTGCAGTTGTAATGGTATCTCGTGTATTTGGGTATTGTTTTCAAGTAATATTCAAATGTGGCACAATTGCTCCAGGCATCGAACGGTATTGAATAAGATTTCGGATTTATAAATTGTGTCCAGTGATATCATGAACACAAAAGTAGCACAAGTGTGCCACATATAATAGTCGCTCTGACCAAATCATTGGACAAGAAAATTGCATTGCACACTTATTTCAGCATTTGTTGGGTGCCCTCAAAACGTCCTCAATAATTTCCATTTAAAAAATCGTTTTGTATGCACTTTTCATTCCAACTGTCAAATTAAGTTGCTGCTTCTTAACTTTTAAACAAAACACGCTGGATTTCATTTTTGCACACACCCCGATTCTCAAAACACTAATCGGAAACAAAAAAAATAAAACCGGTGACAGCCTACTCAGAGCATGCTTCGAAAGTTAACAACAAAATCTAAATTCAGGATTTAATCAGAACACAATAAATTAAAGGGAAACTTTTATGCCGTTCTGCCTTTGAACGTTGCAACGTCATTTTGCAGCGAAGACGAGGGCATGGTTGTAGAGACGTAGCTTTGCAAACGCAGTGGCCAGTGGCTTTTAAACATTCATCTTTTTCAAGTACGATAATCGCATCCGTACATACATACGTATAAAGAGTTTAAAGCTCATTACGAACTTAAGTACGCGTTTGCTCATCATTTCTTTAAGCTAAAAACGAGATAAAAGTGAACGATAATAACGAGGATGAAACAAATTATGGAAAAATAAACCAATTGAGAAAAAAACAAATTTAAAAGTTACATAAATAAAAAAGTCGAAAATTTTTTTTTTTGTAAAAATGGATGTTTTGATGAAAAAAAATATGAACTGAATTTTTAATTTTTTTTTTTAAATTAGTATGTCAATAATTGTGACGTAGCAGAGCAAAACGGACCACGGATTCGGACTCAGCGACCCCCCATTACGCTATGTGCACTTGTCTTGCCTCTGCTCGTTTTTAAAAGTTTTCATTTGTAGAACAGTGTTATTTATTTCTTGAAATTTTTTTTATTATTATTAGTAATAGTTAGTAGGACAAATTCAGTAGAAAGGCACTGCCATCTCATCTAAATCATTATTTGTACCAAATGCCAATGTTTGCTTTAATTTTTTTCAAGACATTATGCTATCCTAATGGAATTTTTTGTAAAAGAAGACTTGATTACATTGGTTAATAGCAAGTTTGTTGTCTTGGCACTCTCCTGGCACAGGTGACACTCTGTCTTTTTAGGCAAACAATACATATTTAGATTATACCAAAGCACATAGTGTCCACATGATGGGTCGACTATGGGCAAGGAAAGCGAGCTGAAACAAGCTCCCATATGTTAACCATTAAATTTAATCAACGATTGGTTTGGATAAAGCTTTTTCAAACCGAGTTATATTTGAACTAGTAAATTAACTTTTAGTGAACCCATGTCGAGTACAATCAAGTCCATCTTTGACAAATGTCGCCAAAAAATTGCAAAAAACAAAGCAGACGTTGAAAAAATTGTCTTATCGTGGAAATTTGTATTCTTTATTTCCGTCTGTCAATCCTAATGGGTGAATTTAAAAATTCTTAAAAACTGGGTACGCCATTCGCTTTAGCGGCATTTTTTACATAGAAATGGATATCTGAAAATCTTTTATATGCAAGTTGAATGCTTTTTCCATACAAAATCCCAAACCTATTGTAAAACATCCTTAAAAATCACGGTTTTCGAAGTGGCGCATCCAGTTTTCACAAATTTAAATTTTTTTTTCATTTTAATTGGTTTTTAGGACCCTATTTTTATATTCTGCTGTCACAATGAAAATCTGAAATACTTTAGCAAAATGTATGGAGCAAATAAGCCATCTACTATACAGGTTTACACAGCTTATGTAGTGTAGATTTTAAGTCATCTTAGTCTTAGCACTTAAAAGTGCATATGAGGCATTTTCGGCATCTTATAACAAATTTCGACGCCCTTTCCCATTTTTTAAGTATATCTAGTAACCTCATGTTTAGTTGTTTACACATAAAAAACTTATGAAGCTGGAAGGCTAATATGAAAGAACAACTTCAGTGAAGTATTACCTTTATATTGCAAGGGTTAAAATAGGTTCGCCATCCTACTTCCTCACTTTGTAGTGTTTAATAAAACAATTTTGATTGTAACGAATTTATAGTGTAGTCATTTTGTTTTGGCAACTCTGATAGTAGTGCTCTCAAATCTTGGTTCCTCTTTTTAAGTCTCATTTTACTTTTGCATCGCGTTTGTTAACTAGATTCCACACACTTCAGCTGCTAGTACGTCCAATACATTTCGAAACCAAATATGGGTTCAATCAAAGAGCAAAAGTTATAGTGCCAAAACAGTTTTGTTTCTTTTTACATTCTGCACTATTTTGATATTACAACATTTGAGACTTCAAATAAACAGAGAAAGTTATCAGAAATAACTTCACCCTATTTAATAAACCCTCAGTTCAATCTTAATTGACTTCGCTCTGCTTCTACATAGAACTCCAGTTTCTTACAGTTTATTGATTGTTTCAACACTGGTATACCTAGCGATGATTCGATACAAGTAAATACAAGTAAAAACTCGATACTTTTCATTTGATTCAAGTACTTTTTTACTCGATGCTATAACATAAGTATTTTACTTGGTATCGGAAAAAGGGTCAGTATCGGATACTCGATACTTTTGGAAAATATTTATTTAAAAACTTAAATATTGCTATACAATATTTAAAATTGTGGATCATTTTACAATAATAATATATTTCAAAATGCTACTGCAGAATTATTCAAAATATTTCAGTCCATATTGCAATATTTCAATGTATGACATTATTGTAGTACAGTATTGAAGTTCTAGAAGATATTTCCGGCCATGCATGTAGAACATAATGTTTATTGAAACCTTTTCATTAAAGTAAAATATTTGTAACAAGCTTGCTGTTGATTAGTTTTCCTGCTATTTTAAATTTTCTAGCGATTTGCCAAATTAAATTAACGTTATTTCTATATGATTCACGTGTCTCCAGTGGAAATAACTCAAAACCATGATTTATTGGCGAAAAACTCGTGTTGAGTAGTGTAAACTGTATGCTCAATCATGTTGTATTACAATGGGTCGTTCTGGCCTGAATGTTTTCCTTGACAACCACTTAAAAAAAGAGTAATTTGTCTCTTTAAATGAGTTTTCGATACAAGTACATATTCGATACTTTTCGGTATCGTCGATACTCTTATTCGATACAAGTAATGAGTAAAAGTATCGATTCTATGTGGGTATCGAATCAACACTAGGTATACCCCGCTCAGTTTTATCCAATTTAAATACGTGCCTTAACTTGTAATCAGATGTAAAGCAAAAATTTTATTTGATTTGGCAAAAAATGTAGCTCTAGAACTCATTGCAACAATTGTTAATTTAGATCATTATAATTTTAATAATACTATTACAAAAACAACAAATATGTATGCAAACAACAAATTCAAACAAACTCAAGAGTTTAGTTGCAATTTGTTCCTTCCTTCCGTTTTTTGTTTCCTTTCCAACTTACCAACCAACCGAAAGAAAAACAAAAACACAATGTACCTTAATCTTGTCTTAAGAACGAGAAAAAACAACAACACCAACAAAAACACAAAACATCTTCAAGCTCAACAGACACTTCAACGAATTTGTATTGTGTAACGAAACGAAATTGCAAAAAATTTATGCACAAGAATTTGTCAGTGGATTTCAACATCTTAAGCCGAAATCCCACAACAAACCCCAAAAAAAAAACTTTGTGGTATTATTCCCACTCCACTCCAACACTCACTCTCGTTTCAATAAGAACAACAAATTCAACACAAGAGAGTACATTAGTAACACAAAGCGTTAACGGAAGAGAGAAGGTTCCTTCTTTCATGCTACCGCAAAACTTCAAATTTAGGGGGAAGAGAGAGAAAACAGGCGGCGAGTAGCATACTTCCGTTATTTGAGAAAAAAATACATTTTAAAATATCACTCAAATATAAAAGACGAAAAACGAAGAAGCAACAGTGAGTAAGCAGAAAATACACAAACAAACAACCACGGGGAGAGAGAGCGAGCGGGAGGAAAAGATAGACAACAACAAATAATACATAACAGCAAATAAGTAACAACACCAGCAGCAACAAATAACGTAGAGCGAAAACGATAAGGAAGATAATGTTAAGTGCTAAATTTAATGCGCCCATGCTGTGCTGCGCTACAAGTTTCCGATATGAATCTTTGCTTATAACATAGCATGGCGTGGCGGCGGAAGAAGGCGGAAATACCAAACCACGAGTAAATACTCGATATTATTCAGTGGAAAAAGAAGTTCATTTTTGGTTTCTTTATTCTTCTTTCTGTTTTACGAATTGTAGAAGCAAATTTTTACTAGAGTTTATTCGTGAAAGTATAGTATATATAGACTTTTCTTCTTGCGCGCTTCAGTAGATTTTCTTGAGGTGAAATTTTGTTCAATTTTTCAAATTTGTTCAACATGCACATCACACAAATTTTATGCTTCCTCTAGAGCTCGCAGCAGTTGCAGCTCTCTTCAGTCTTAGTTTCTCTAACTCATGCTCTGTTCTATGCGCTCGTTGGGAATATACAAATATATATCGAAGCTATATCCTTTCCTGGTATTTTTTTTTCTCTTTACTATTTTTTTTTTTTTTGCTTTAGCTTCTTTGCGCATTTTTATATTTATTACATCATGAAACGTTATAAATTCGCATGTTGAGTAGATTGAAGTATAAATATTTAATTGGTGATTTGCGGATACATAAGTTGAGTTGATATGCATGTGTGTGTGTATTGCGTGTGGAGTTGTTGTGTATGTGTATTGTGATGAGTGTGTGGGTATCAATGTTTGTTTAAAAATTAAGGTATACATGTACAAATTTAAAAAAGTATCTTTTAGATATACTGCTTATACATACATGTGGGAGTATGTGTCAAGAGGAAGACGAGCGAATTGATGACGGTTAAAATTTACACGCATTTATTTATTTCCATCACTGTATATTTGTGTAGATGTATGTGTGTTAGCTTGTATGTTTGTGTCTGTATGTGGAATAGCACATGTGTGACGGAAATGGTAATGAATTTGAAAAATTATATTAAGCATATTGATGAATATAATTGAGTAGAGTTGGGTAAAAGTAATTGAAGTGAAAATGAAAAATGTAAGAAGTATGAAAAGAAGAAATACATGCAGAAAAAAGTACTTAATTTACACGCGCATATGTATTTATTAATAAATTGACACTTACAAATTATGGAAACTTATATCAATAAAAATTCTAATTTTATTATGGTTAAATTAGATCTAAAGTCAGGAGAAAGTGAATAATAAATAAGAGGGATTTTTACATAAGTATAAAATTCATAATTTCATAAATAGAAATAATTATATAAATGATCCTATTCACGCTTTAGACTAAAATGCTGATAAACAAGTAATACTCATTCTTTGGAGTAAGGAGTATTGTAACGGTAGCTGGGTAAAAAACTAAATTGTGTATTAACGAACACAAGGCAGAAGTGAAACTTCTTGTGAACTACGAAACACAAGCAAACAACAAGCAAATGAATTTTTCAATCGCTAAATTTTTTACTTCATTGGCTTGTGTTTCTTAATTTCATTTGCTTGTGTTTCGTTTAGTTCACAAGAAGTTTCACTTCTGCCTTGTGTTCGTTAATACATAACCAATTTTTCTTTTGGAATTAATTCTGGAACAAAAATTGCAACTCTGTACCGGTAATGTCGATGACAATTGTAGACGAACTCTTTTTGTGTGCGACATCTTCATGTAATTCCTTGGACATTTGCGCCATCTGTATGTGAAATGTATAACTGTCATAAGCTTTAAGATGGCGACGCTACACATTTTCCTTCTGCCATAGGCGTGTGTGTGTGTGTGTGTGTAATTAATATGTTATATTGAATTAAAACTATTTATGAATTGTTTATTATATAGTTTGCTCGTGAATTCAGTTACGGAATATTGATATTTACCCCCTCATGTACATTGCTCGACAAAATTATGTCGCATTGCAAACTTACGCGCGACGTCACATCCGGTTGGTTTTACTCTAGTACGAGAGAAAAGAAGTTTCACTTCAAAAAGTAATGTTTTACCTTAGCGAATAAGCACATCTAATATTGAGTTAGTGCAATGCGTTAGAGCCAAAACTCTAGTTTTTTTATTTTTGTTGTCATGTAAACCAATAAGTAGGTTGGATAGGTTGGAGTGGCTATCGAGGTCGTCTCTTCCTCTTTTACTCAAGGTAAAAGTGTTGGTCAAAGTTAGTGTAAAGTCAGATGCCGTATATATTGTTATTGTTGAGTAATTTTGTTTTACATATCGCTCATTTACTAAAAGACTGTCATAAGTATAAAAAACAAGATTTTTGAGTTAATGATGCAGAATTATTCATTATGTCACGGTTTAAATTGTGTACAAATTTCATTTTAATATCTTGTATACTCAGCGCGTGAGAACTTTAAGATTTCTTCTTATTTCTGCAAAGTGGGAGTCAATTGAAAACTTTAAACGCGTTTTCTGCAAAATAGCGTTTTTTGAGTTATGACAGTATTTTAGTAAATGAGCGATATTTACTCTACGTCGTGAAAAGAGCTAATATTTCGTTTGGTATTGGTGGAGAGAAACAAAACGCTAGAAACTTTGGGAAAATTACAAAAAAATTATTCTTGATCTGGATTTGTTTGGTAAAAGAGTTATGAAAATGCATTTTATAAAAACAAAATATACGTTAGGCCGCGGCCGGGGCGATTTGAATGAACTAAAGTTTTTCGATATCGGGCCGTCGAAATTATGATTCCTCTTGACATTACCAACAAAAAGTTCTTCCACGACATAGGTCTAAAATTAATTTCGAGGTTCCGGAATTCGATTTTATGGAAACGATAGAAACACTCCACCAACTCTCTTTACCTACCCTTTGGGGTGTTAAGTATATGAAGCCTTTAATCGATATATGACTATACCGGGTAAACGATCGCGAAACCAATCATTAGGCTTTGGTAAAAAATGTTCCACATCAAAAAGTAGTTGGGGTTACCGAAGGTCAAAATTACCTAGGTCTAACATTTTAAAAAAAATTAATCGTTAAATTTTTTTTTTTTTTTTTTGTAATTCTTTTGTACTGGTCAATGCTTATGAGGTCATTTTTCGAAGAATAAGGGGGTGGAGGGTGTTTTGATGTTCTAGGACCCCCCCCATGTTTTTTTATAAACACACTTTAATCATTCCTTTAGGCTATAGGCAATATTGTTCAAAGCTGTACTTAAAAAACTCCCAAAATTTGCCGTATGGATTTTAGATTCACAAAAAATGTGCTTCTTTTTCTATAGACACCAACAACGATAAGACATAAACTGAGAATGTCCTGGTACAGTCTTGTTAAAGCTATTTTCACGATTTCATGTACCGTTATCTCGAAAACCTGACATGATGGAGCTAAATGGTCTTCAGATTCGAGATCAACGACCCGAAATTACTCAACGATTAAGCAGAAAATACACAAACAAACTACCACGGTGAGAGAGAGCGAGTGGGAGAAAAAGATAGACAACAACAATTAATACATAACAGCAAATAGGTAACAACACCAGTAACAACAAATAACGTAGAGCGAAAAGGATAAGGAAGTTAATGTTAAGTGCTAAATTTAATGCGCCCATGCTGTGCTGCGCTATAAGTTTCCGATATGAATCTTTGCTTATAACATAGCATGGCGTGGCGGCGGAAGCAGGCGGAAATACCATACCACGAGTAAATATTCGATATTATTCAAATCGCCAGTCCGTTTTTGACTGTTGTACAGTGTAATAAATGAATAAAGTAAGAAAATAACAAAAAATTTGTGTTTTGGGTAAAACTAGCACTCAAAACCGTAAAATAAAATTTTAAAAATTTTCGATACCGCCCCCTATCGGACGCCTGAGTTAAAATAAGTATCAAATATGAACTTGTCGAACGAAATCAATTTTCACAGAAAAAATAATTACAAAAATTCCAAGTATCTTAAAAATTCTATATATAATAAACATTTTCCATAAAAATAAAATTCCGGAGTCTCGAAATTCATTTTGAACCTATGTCGTAGAAGGATTTTTTGTTCGTAAGGAAAAGTGAAATCATAATTTCAACGGCGCAATATCGGTTGCCAAATCGTTCTGCCTAATATACGTGTAATAAATTTTTATTATTTTAGGCTTCCAATCTGTTCAACTTTGAGTACTTTTTTTCTATTTTTCCTAAGAGCAATACGTTATAAAAATTCGTTATAAAAAAAAAACAAAAATTCTTCACCCTCAACTTTCTTGTCTAAAACTAAAAATCCAGTGCATTGACAAAAACAGAGAGAAAAGTGATCCAATTTTTAATTATACAAACTGCAAGCAGATCAGATAAAATTATAAAAAAGTGACAGTAGAAGTTTAATTTATTATTTATTATTAATTTCGAAAATAAACTTGAAGCTAAGGTGTGCTACGATGGTTTTTAGCCCGAAGTTAATTTTGAAATTGCTTGTGTACATTGCAATATTATTTTTAGTTGATGCATTTTTCATAAATTAATATAACAACATTTTATTTCTCTTTGCTTTTCTGACATAATTAGTATATGAAAAAGGCCAAATTATTGGTCAAAAGCATATTCCGATATTGTTTTGTAAAAAGAAATTCAGAGAACAAAAAAATTATTTGATATCATTACTTTATCTTAATTATATAATCAATACAAATGTACAACATTTATCTCGCCTTGAAACATTTTTCAATTACCTACAAATGAGGTCACATTATCTCTGATCAGAACGTTGCTTATGCTATAAAATAAAAATAAAAAAATTGTTTTCTCTCACACTCTCACTCTGCTCGTTCTCGAGCTCGTATTATAACATCTATGTAAACTCAAAAAACTGTTAGACATACACAGACATACACACAGACACACAAAAAGTAGGTACATTATATGATACTTTAACTATCCAAAATCAACTAAATTGGTACAATTTATTTTCAACCACTTCCTGTACCAATATATACAAACATGCAACATCATCTTTGCCAAACAATCTTGCAACAACAGCAACAACAATCACCCAAAACAATCATCATTATCATCATCATCATCTGTTACAATAACAAAAAATACAACAAAAAGATGTACTCAACGTATATGTACGTACACACTCTGTGATAAAAGTTTTTGGGAAATAAATGGCAGTAGAGTAGGCAACAAGAGAAAAAAAAAATGGGCAAGGACATGGTACTTGTACTTATTGTTGCTGCTGTTTATGTTGAGCAACATGAACTTTGTTTAAATGTGGCTGGTTCATTGCCGCTGCTGTTGTTCTTGTATATATATATATATACTTACTTGTATATTGTTGTCCTAATGTTACTTATTTTCAACAGAGTATGCGTTGTGCTTTTTAACTTTCTTTCATACTTTTTGCCATTTTTGGTAGTGAGAGTTTGTCTTCTGTATTTCTTTTTTTGCAGTTTGGCCAGTGAACCACTAATGTGTTCTGACATAAAATAAATGTCGGTCAATTGTCGTTTGGCTTATCGGAGAAACGTTTGTTGTACAGCATCAAGAGGCAAGCAGAGAGAATAAAAAACTTGCTTTCAGAACAAATTTCAAAAACGTTTTGTATTTTATTTGGCTTCATGATGATTATTGCATTTTTGTTGTTGTTGTATTATTAAATATTTAAGAGAAGCATTTTACCTGAAATTTTTAAGATGTTGAAACTAAGACTATTACACTAAATAAAAAATACTATATTCATAATAGTTTGCAATACATATACACAAACAGACATAAAATGATTTTTGATTTTTGTAACAAAACTATAAACGGAATAATTAGAAATAATTAGAAATACAGAAAATGCTTCATTCCAATATCTTTTTATTTTACTTATTAATTTTCATTTATAAATTGCACAAAAAATTATTAAAGCCTATGAATGTTTGCCAGAAGCGTTAAAAATGACGAAAACATAATCGAGCGAGAGTAACAATAAGACAATCAATAAAAAAAAAAATAGTGCCATCGACTGTGTGTTAGAATATTACATCAAATAATACGACACATTACTTTTTTCCCTATAAATACCACAGTAATTTTAATTATTTCTTTATATGCTATGCCTCTGTGGGATATAGGTTCTGACAAATATTCCTATTTCGGTTACAATTGCGTTTAACTCCTATATCTGTTTTGACGATTGTCCTTGGCCACCAAATTTTAAGTATACGACAGAAGCATTCATTGTCTAATATTGCAAATTATTTACTGAAGTAACCATCTTCAACTCCGTAACACGACTTGATGTTAGATTTCTAGATGTATGATATTAGATTGTGATGTGCATGAAAGAGCCTCAAGATTTTGTAATTCTATTATATATGTCATCCACAGCACCTCCATTAATACTATAGAAATAGTGTTTTGAAGGAAAGTCACATGAGTTTTTAAAGCTTGATTATGCAAACATTAGCAAAAGTAACGTCTCGTAATGTTGCCAGCGACTTCATCACTTATGATGTGGGGATGTGTTCCATACATCTTAAAGTGGATGTTTACCATGATGGTCAGGCCTATTGTGCGGTAGCCTGGTCGCAAAGAGTTGAACTTATCACAATGGCGAAAATCGTCAGGAAAGATTTAAGACTGGCCTGTGTTTGTATCGCCAACCATAGAGGCGCTACTCGACCTCACTCCTCTACACATAGTAATAGGGACAGCTGCCAAATCGATACTTATAGGCATATCAAGGGAAGGAGCTGGCAGGGGGAAAGTCCTCAGCAGTAGAGACCGTGAAAGTATCTCTGCTGACCTTCCCCTAGCCACCCTGCCTAGAGATGATATAAATGGGAGATCCAAACTTTCCATACCTCTCTCAAAGAACACACACTCAGATGGTACACCGACGGATGGAAAACGAACAAAGAAACGGGTGTAAGGGTGTATGGTTCAGAAACCAATCACTCGGAGCCAATTGGAAGAACCCCAAGCATCTTGCAAGCAGAGATATTGGCCATACGGCTCTGTGTACAGTTCAACCTTAAACGTGGGTACAAAAAGCAAAAAAATAGTAATATACTCTGATAGTCAGGGCATTAGATTCAGTTAAGATCTCCTCACAATTAGTATGGGAATACCAAGAGCTCCTAAACACATTAGGCAAGACTAATAAGGTACCTGGCTACCCTGAAATACAGATATTTATGGTAATGAAGTAGTTGACCACCTGGCAAGGAAAGCAGCGGTCAAGACCTTCATTGGTCCAGAACCCTTTTTAGGCATAGGAATTCAAACCCTAAAAGGCGCCTTAAAAGAAGAGGAACAAAACACCAGATCATCCTATTGAGCAAACCTCCAAAAGCTAGGACAGTCAAAGCTACTAATTGGGAAATTCGACCCCAGCAGAGCAGCTCTCTGTCTTAAGTTAAATAAAAGTCAACTAAGGCTTATAATGGGCTTCCTTTCAGGGCATTGCAAACTGGGGGAGCATATGAAAAACCTAGGTTTAAGTCAGGACAGCACTTGTAGATTGTGTGGAGATGACAAGGAAACATCCAAACACATCCTAATGCACTGCGACGCACTCACTCGCAGGAGGAAGAGATACTTGAGGCACTACCACCGAAGTAGTGGGGATATCATAGCCTCAAAGCCACATCTATTACTGAGATTTCCCAGCAAGTCGAACTACGTTACACCCTTTTTAATCTATCTATCTCTACCTAATGTTTCCAAATGTCACGTCTCGATTCTGTAATATAGCCGAAAATGATAACCAAATTCGAAAAGCAATGTAGAGTTCTATCTTTGGTAGATTTTTACGTTATGTTTGCATAATCGTGCCTTTACTGATTGGATAAAGAGCATGCAATTGTAATGAGGAAGAACAGCTAAAGTGAGGGGAAAAAGGCGGATTTAAACTGAGAGTGAAAAAAAATTAATATAAAAAAAAAGGAAAAGTGTGTGCCGCACTTGGTCGCTTTTCCCGCTGATTTTAGTGCTTTTTGAAAATTAAAAAGCGGAAAAAGAGTGATTTAGCGCTCAGCTCGCTCAATTTAAAATATCTTTGAAAAAACGAAAAAATTTTCATTGACTAGGAGTATCAAATGTGTGCCTGTATTAGTGAAAAAGTTTAAATATATTGAGTTTTCTCGCACTTTTATAAGGAAAAAATTCAACACTTTGTTTTAAGAAAATACGCATTTTAGCGGATTTTGAAAAACAAAAGCTGGCCACACTAATCAGCAGATACCAATCCTCTCATTTGAACTATAAAGCCGGATTTACCAGCCGAGCGTTGCGCTCTCTTTCCGTTTTTTTTATATGAAATTTTTACGCTCTCAATTTAAGAGAGCAAAAAACTTCATATACAAAAAAAAAAAAAATAGGAGAGAGTGCGGCACTTGGCTGGTAAATCTGGCTTTTTCGTAGAATTTATTATTTGAACAAAGCAACGAAAACAACTTTGCTTTTTTGCAAAGGACAAAAACTAATGACGAAAAATGTGATTTCTTGTTTTGTTATTGAAAATTTATTCAGGTTTCAATACTATTAAAACAATGTCTTGGCCTCTAAGCTTAGCGCATTGCAATGTCGTTAATGTAGAATAAATCTCACCAGGAGTATGAACTCATTAAACTGCCGTGGTTTTACATTATCTCAAGGGTCAGAAAAGTAGCTAGTGATATTGACCATATGCCGAACTGACGGTATTTTTCTGTTATCAATACACTACCTACATAGATATTAAAAGCTGTGATGTGTGATGTGCATTTCACATTTAATGCTTCTAAGAAAATAGTTCAACCATTATAATTAAAATGACAATCTAAACAAACCATCAAAAATAGAAAAAAATTGACCGAACTCAAAATCGGAATTGTTGTACTTTAAAAATAGCACTCAAAGTTTTGAGTGATAAGCACAATCATTTTAAAATACTTGATTGAATACTAGTGTGAGGTTTGTGTGCAACTATTATACAAATTCTTATACATATTTTATTATATAAGCTAAAAATACATAAGACCATACATATATAATATAATTATTAATAGAAATAGTACCTACTTAGTAAAATAAAAAAATGTTTAAAAAGTATATATTAGAATGAAAGAAGATGAAGTAAAAATGAACTTGAGCTAAAAACAAAATCTGTTATCATTATTTGAACTCTGCTCGTCATCAGCACTTTAAGGGTTCACTGTTCTAAAGTAATTTTTTTTTTGTTTTTCATGTAAATTTTCTGAATAAGAATGACATAAGGACTGCTTGACGCACACTCAAATACACACACACACATGTAAATACATAGACAGAAAGCTCGTATATCTTCAACGCTATTCAACAGATATCTGTTTTTTAATGTGTTTTGCTTTTGTTTGTGTGCTAGCATTAATAGCGTTTATGTGTTTTTGCACTTTAAGTGCCTTTTTAAAAATAATAACATTTCTATCTATAAAAAGTATGCAATATAAAACAAACAAAAAAATAATAGGAAGAAAAATTTTCATCCCTTGTCTTGTCGTTTGGTGTTGACATTTAAAGTGAAATGACAGATTTGTGTCAATTTTTGTTTGTGTTATGCAGAGAGGGTGAAAATATAGAAGACAAGCTGCAAGCAAATGGTAATATAAAAAAAATAACGACAATGATAAGCAATGGATTTGCATAAAAAAAGTTGCTGTCTGTTTATCACTTTTATGTATTGAAATGATAGCGGAAACGATGACTAAATGATATTTCTATGAATTGCTTGAATTTGTGGAATTTTAAGTTAAAGCGTTTTAGAGAGATAGAAATATTTAGTTTCGTTATTATAGAAATTTTTATAAAAAAGCGTGAATTGCTAAAAAGAGAATTTTAATTGTAAATTCTACCTTTTTAACTTTCTGCCTAGCTACCTAGAGTAACTCTAAGTATATCACTTCAAATAATTTTGCAATTTAAGAAGCACTTAAGCGATAAATAGAATGATTTGCGTGTTAACTTTCAATTTCCGCTATTAACATGATTCTCAAAATAAATCTTTTCACACAAAGTAAACAAAATAAAACCGGCATGCCGGTAAATTTCACACAAATAATAAAAAGAAAATGAAAATATAATAAAAGCATTGAAATTTGTATAGCTGACTGACCAGAGCCAACAAAAAAAAAAAAAAAAATAAAAAAAAATTATGCATACCACAAACACAGACTAGCACACAAAGTCAACATTAATATTCACGCTCTCATGCAAAAGACATAAATTGCCTTTCAACAAATGCTTGCTAGCCAGCCCACAAAAAGCAAAGAATGAAAAAAACATGAGGCGTTTTATTTTTGGGCTAAAAACACGCCCGCAAAACCAATGAAAACATTTTGACTACTATATACAAACCAAAACGCTCAACAAGCGAGGGAAAGAAAAAAAAATCAAAAATATAATACCAAATATTTTTAGGCAAACATAAAATGAATTAACATGCAACAACATTATTTTCACCTAAAATCATGCCATATACAATTATTTGTTGTTGCTATTGCCAGAGCAAGGCCAGACCGAGGGGGGATATATTAATTTTATGCAAACATACACATATGTATGTATTTATACTCTTACACCCTCAAACGGATGTAACAATCACTGAAATAGCATATTGTGTATTATTTTTATACATACCTTTACACCTAACCTTCCTGCCAGCGCCTTAAGCTATTCGACGTTAATATTTCTCTGCTTCTGTTTTTTGTACCTTATTTATTTGTTGCTTTATACCTTTTTTCTCACAAATGATTTCAATAAAATTAAGCACATAATAACAATAAAATTATATTGATGCCTCTAGGTTCTAGTAGAGGCAAGACGGCATTAGTGTTTTTGCTTCAGACGCTGAAGCTCTTTTAAGCCAATTTAAGCACTTTAAGCTATTGTTTTTTTTTTCTCCATGCTTTTCTTTAGCAGCTAATTGAAAACATTAAGCTCTAATGTTAAAAGTTTTTGACTTTTAGTTTAGTTGAGGTATAAATGTACTCAGGCGCTCATATATATATATATATATATATATGTTTATGTGTGTGTGTATTTGTTTAAAGGTGTGATTTGGATTGTTATTTGGTAAATTTCTTTCAGACATTTATAGGACATTAAGTGTGGTATATCCTGTTGAATTGTTGTTGCATTCAATAGTAAAAAGAAATTTTTAAGTGTTTTTTTGTATGTCGAAAATATTTTGTATTTTTGTTTAACTTTTATTGAATTAACTAGTTCTCATTATATAATCAGTAACAAACAGTGATAGCTTTTGGTTTAAGGGTAAACTAAATTAGTTTTCAGGCTAGAATAGGATATATAGTTGCTTTTTCTTAAGAACGGAGAAAACAAATAATACAGTAGCGTATTTATTACACTGTGCAACAATTTAACGCTTTTCAAAATCAAATATAGAATGGATAACGTTTTAAAGGTAATTCGGGATCGCTAAATCCGACCCTGTATTAAGATTTTCTCTATCTCGTCTGGGATCCCCACTATGGGGGCCAAAACTCATAATCTTGGTATGCTCGGGACCAATATACATTTTTTTTTTATTGTGCCTTGTACATGTTTCATAGCTAGTACAGAAAGATATTTATCATAAAAGAAAGGAAAAAAAATACTTAGACAGCAACGTTCCCCCAACCCTCTTTACCCACCATTTTGGGTGTTATATGAAGCCACTATTCGATATATGACTATACCGGGTAAACGAACGCGAAACCTATCATTAGGTTTTGTTGACAAATTTTTCTTATCGAAAAGTAGTTGGGGTCCGCCCAGGTCAAAATTACCTAGGTCACACTTTTTTTAAGAAATTAACCCTTGAAAATTTTTTTTTATAATTCCTTTGTACTGGATTAATTGTTGGAAAAAATAATAAACTTTCTTCGGAAAAAATATTCTCCATCAAAAAATAGCCAAATAGTCAATAGTATGAAAGTCAAAACCATCTAAGTCCGAATTTTTGACAGACAAAATTTTTTGTTTTTAAGA
This sequence comes from Toxonevra muliebris, assembly GCA_963691655.1. NCBI lineage: Eukaryota > Metazoa > Arthropoda > Insecta > Diptera > Pallopteridae > Toxonevra > Toxonevra muliebris. Next base: position 24,627,515 of record OY829326.1, read on the forward strand.
TATTTGGAATCAAATCTGTAATTCTGGGTTATGATTTCAAATATTAGTAGCTTATATACGATATTGAAGGATTAAGAGCTATCACTAAGATCACTGATGAGGAATTGTGGCGGATTCCGAAACGGCCGTCTCATTTGCCCGTCTCTATATACATTGTTGAACTTAAGTCATGACTTTGAAAAATTAACCTCTAGATTTAATTTTCACAGTCTCCTAAAAAACAATCAAGAAAAATCTTTTTTCTTGCCATAATTCCTTTATATAGGATTTACCGTTGATAGTTGATAAAAGCAACAAACAGTCATTGAAAAAAATAATTCCAATCAAAAAGTAGTTTGGGTCGGCTAAGGTCAAAATTATTTAGGTCAAACTTTCCTTAAAAATTACCCTTGAAAGTTAAATATTCGATTTTTTTTTATAATAATCTCTTTATACTATATAACCATTAGAAAAAGTAATAAGCAATCTGCGGAGAAAGTATTCTCCATTAAAAAATAGTAGGGGTCCTTGAAGTTCAAAACAATTTTAACCCTCTCAGGATTATTGTCCTGACTTTGATTCAAATGCCAACCACACAATTTTAATACTGACGCCTTTGTTGTTTTTTCCTCTATCGTTTGAAACCTATTTTTTTACAATTGAAGCATGACCGTCAAAATTATTGGGACCTTTTTGGGACAACCTTACAATTTTTTTTTATTTTTTTTTAATTGTATTCTCAAAGTTGTCTATTTTAAAACATTATTAAAAATACTAAATAATAAAAATATGTGAAAAAAAATTTCTTATGTGTAAAGAATCTTCTTCTGTCGATAGAAGTACATTTTGCGTAATTCGGAGTATTTTAAAGTTCGCCGAACGTTTTTCGTACACATATGTGTACATCGCGTAAGTCTAAATCTGAACAGACCAAAATTCGTGAATAGTCTTTTTTTGACTATTTGGGGGCTCTTAAATACGGAAATCAACATCCCGATTTTCTACCACGAAAAGTACACTTTCTCCTGAGAGGGTTAATTCAACTTTATAGAGATAAAAAATGTATTTTTCAATAATAATGAAAACTTTAAAATTGTTAAGTAAAGTTTATGCGCAATTTTACATAAATATTTTTGTATTTATTTTTTTCAGTCTAAATCAATTTTGACCTTTAAAGATCTCAGCTATGCTACAATAAGAGATTCTGTCGTCTTCAGATATATGTAAGCTGGCATATGTTCAACCGTGCACTGGGCGTTGATCAGTTTAGATATAACCTCTAGTCAGAATAACTTCACAATTTTTCGAAAACAGCGATATTTGCAACACTTGTGCTCTCGAAATCCAAGATTCTACATATGTATTATAACCATATAGCAAGGCTGAATTCTCGGATCTAAATTTTAGTATTGCAGAATGGTATATTACTTATTTATAGTCATTATACTATTTGGCAAAGTTTTTTTTTAGATCCGTCACTGTCTTTGACCTTTTTAGAAACTTTTTTCAATCAAGTTTTATTTTCTGTGTACAAATTGTTTGCAAATGAGTTTTAAATCCTTAGTAAATTAGAGATTCCAATTGTATCAATAAAAACTTTTTAATTGGTTCTACATGTGGTATGAGTGATATGAATTGTTACTTCAGTTACCATTTTACCAAGGTAACACCTCAGAGACAATAATAAAATAAATTGTGAGTGACTTATATTTTTATGAGGATGACTTATGTATAAAGTTGGAACTGCAGAATATGTAAGGAAGTGTTCCCGGGTATGAAACGGGTTTTGTTTTTGAGCCATAAATTTTCACTGGTTAAACCAAATCGGGGGTTTTTGGGGTTGACATGACTAAAAATAAAAAAAAATTGGATCAAAACACTAGTTAAGTGGTGTCTCATATCCGGTGATATGCTGTGTCTCATACCCGGAAAATAATGCTATTTTGGGAATAACAAAACAAAAAAAAATGTTTCCAACCCTATATTGGCATAATCCAAAATTGGATCGAAAAATATACAAAAAACACCAAATGTTAATGTATTACAACCACGTTTTTCAATTCATTCACTAGAAAATATCTTACTTCGAAAAAAATCAAAAAAGTTTTCATGATAAATTTTTACATATGTACGATGTTTGCAGCTGATATAAGCAAAACATCTATTCACTCCGGTGTTACCACAAAAACTGGGTCATGTCAAAATGTCAATATTGATATTACATGATGTAAAAAATCGACTGTCTCATACCTGGTGCTGTCTCATACCCGAGTACACTCCCCTATATAAAAAATTACTGAAATCAAAATTAATGGAAAATAATGAAGTAAGTTAATGGAAAATAATAATATAGGTTTCCAAATTTCGGTCAAAAAATTATCTTCAGATAATCCCTTAGAGAATTATGCCAGAACTGGCAACTAAGGGCTATCAGTGATCGGGTCTGAAATAATGTAATTAGTAATTTTCGAGTATTCAACCAAATATACATATATAAATCACTACTTGATTCTATTACTCATCGCACAAAACAATTAATCGTGCTGATGATATGATCATAAATATTTAAATAAATTTTGAAATAATAACTTTAAGTGTTATTTAAAGAATTTAAAGTTTATTAAAATGTTTAACGCTCATACGCACTGTATTCCACAAATTAATAAAAAAAACTAAATCCCAGATACACATTCAATATAGCAATACAAATAACATACATTCTGGAATTTTATAGCAAAATTATAATAGTTCACAAAAAAAAAAAAAAAAAAAAAACTTTCACACATAATGGAAATCGGCAATAGTTGTTAGGTTCATATTACAAAAAAAACAATCCAAGCAAAAAGCAACCAAACATCAAACATTAAAGCCACACAATACACAAAAATCCTGAATATTCCCTCGAGTGAATCAAACGTTCGTAGCAATAAATACTCAACTATGAAATGAAAAAAAAAAAAATGCGCGCCAAAAACTTGTGTAAACATGCAAACCACACAAACAGACACTCATACACACTCAAACGCTGTCTCTCTTTTTCACCCGCATTTATGGCACCCATTCATATTTTCTTGCTGCATAATATTAAACTTGTTTTTTTAATTTTTTTTTTTGTATTGCTTGCATTGAAATATTTTGCCTTGTGTGATCTTGGCCATGGCCATGTGCCTCCTTTTTTTATGATGTTGTTGTTGTACTGAATTTGATGAATGTTCTGAACTGAATGATGGGATTTGACAGCTGTTTGTTGTTTGTTATTGTTTGTATGTCTGTTCTACGCTGTCTGATAGCATGTTATGTAGTCTGCCATGTTTTAATGTCTCGTTTGAATAATTGATCTCAAGGCAATTGTAATGTGTTTTAATTTTTTTTTTTCTTTTACTTCTTCTACTTCTGACTTTATTTGCTCTGTCGAAAAGTTCTTTTGCTTGTAGCTTTAGTTGAATGGTTTATTTAACTTTGCCAGCTTAAGTAATAATGTTTCTTATTGTTTGTATTTTTTCTTTGTTTTTAAATCATTAATGATGACATAAGTGACACATGTTTTTATATAAAACTTAACTTTTGTTTCTATACATTTTTTATGAGATTGAGCTTTTTAGTGAAATGTTTTTCCTGGAACTTTATAATTTAAAGTTTTTCGATGAATTCTAATGAAATTTAAATATTATTAAATGAAAATTTTGGGCATTTTTTTTAACGGAGTGCATTAATTAGACTAAGGGTGATAGACAGACGACCTCGATAGTCTAGTGGATAGTGCACTAAACTTCAATTCCCGTCTTGGTATGGCGGTATATGGTCATAAACTTCTTATATTCACTATCGATATGAAGTGGATGAGAATTATAAGAATGTGTACAAGTACCAGGGGTGCCAGCTCATTTTTCCTCTCTCCCGATAACCCACGAGAAATTCCCCGATTTTCGATCGAATTCCCCGCATTGGTATAATTTCATATTATAACAGCGCTACACGCACTTTCCATATAAAAATTTTACATAAACGAAATTGACCTAAGTGAGTGTTATATTAAGGCGACCCTGAAGTTTCTCGGTAAAAAACTTAACCAATTTTTATGGGACTGGTAGATTAATAGAAACGTACGTTCTGACTCCGGAATTCTTAATATATAAGCTTTAGCCCACTTTTGGACATCAAAGTTCTCAACAGACATGGAATTTCTTTTGACTCAAATAAAAAATGTCAAAAAGTTTGTTTTGCGAAAAATGGGTTCAAAGTTTTGACTATCGGTTTTTAATATATAAAATATACTTCATCTTCTTTATGATGGCTGACCATAATTTGTAAGTTTACAGATTATTCAGCAATGTTAAAGAGTTTTTAATCAGGAGGTGCTGGTCGAAGGCATAGCTAAGCCTTTCTGAACGGCCGAAAGGGAAGTCGAAGCGCAGCGCGACTGTTTTGGCATGACTGGCACTCTGCGCTATAATCGTCTGTATCTACGAAAGCACTCTGCGTTCTCTGAAATTTTTACAAAAATACTTTCAAAATATAATACATTCAAATAGCACACTTTTTTTAAAAATCGATTTCTCCAAACCAATAAATTGCAGGGCCTGCTTAAGATGAAGATTTTAAGACCCAAAATATGAAATATTTCAAAAGTTAAACATTTTACATTACATACAATTTGACAAATAATATTCTACAGACTTTAATTACTAAAAGCTGAAAGACTTCAAATTCCCCGCAAAAAGCAGCTCATTCCCCGATTCCCCGTGCCAAGTAAAATTACTCGCAAATCGGGGAATTCCCCGTAAGTTGGCATCGCTGTCAAGTACACACCTTGGTTGGTAATGGCAAAACCACCGAGCTGATAAAAAATTACGACACAGCCGTTCGGAATCGGCGTTAAACTGTAAGTCCAACCATAGCCACTGTGATCTAGTGGCAGAGTGCCAGACTCTTGTCTCTGGAGACCCGAGTTCGATTCTCGGCTTGGGTATGTTTCTTATCTATCTTTCTTTCTCTCTTCTTTTCTTTCTTTCATAACTTGGGGCTTTGGTAAAAAAATCTTATAGGTCGCAGTGCCTGACTTTCGAGTCGCCTTCCTTCAATTTAAAAAAAAAGGTGATGAAGGCGGCTGATAGATGGAATTACAATAATCAATTTCAGTTAAAGGATTGCATCCGGATCTCCTTTTTTGATACAAACGGTTGTTTAGCACATAATTCGATAAAAAGACGGCCGATTTAAAATTAATTTACTTTTTTTTTCGATTATTTAGCATGCTGTAAGCTTAAGAGGCGTGACGACATAATTCAAAATGTTGTGGTGTTAAGAACTAAGAACAATATAGTAGATCTTAGAACCGTACTTCTTGGTGCATTTTTTTATATAAAATGAGCACAGTGACTGCTGAATACGCTGTTGACAAAGGTTAGTCGAATCTGAATTAAGACTTTTGTTTTTAGCTCTAGAGTTTGTTTCAATGCGAATAGGATTATTGACCTTATGCATGGCTTTCATTATGTTATATTCTACTTGAAAGAGAGAGGAAGACAGAATTTCCCATATGTGATTGACAACATGTTGGCTAATTTAATTGAATTTGATATAGTGAAAATCTAGCATTAGTTTTCGAGTGAGCCATTATTCAATTTGTTATTTATTATTGGAAGTATTTTTTCTTAAGGTTTTCTAACATATCCACAGTAACGATTGCACACGATTATGTGTGCAAAATACATATATGTATGTATATGTGGAGAGTAAATATTTACAAAAGAGAGAGCACATATCTGTGGCAATAAGGAATAACAGCTAAACTCAAAAGTCGAATAAAAACCTGCTGCGTATTTTATATTATAAATCCAAAAATGTTGAAAGTTTTCAAAAAGTTTTTGCAATTTAGCAGTTTGCATAGTTTTTTATTAATTAAACTCCAATAATTATTTAAGAGCTTTCAATATTTTGGGTTTTATAATGAAAAATACGCAACAGGTTTTTAGTCGACTTTTGAGTTTAGCTGCTATTCCTCATTGCCACAGATATATCCAATCAAATTACCAAAATAAAGAATTTGGACAGATAAATGATTTTGACGTTCCAGCTTAGGTATAAATGTTAGAAAGAAACAATTGTCTCTCATATTCTCAAATAACAGATACTACAATTTTAATACAATTAAGAGCCCCTGGCCCTATTTTCTTAGCTTTCTCTAACAAACTACAAATTTAAACTACTCTTTCTCACATTAGCACTTCTTTTTCCTAAGGAATTAATTATGTTGTCCGCAGTTGATTGTTGATTTTAAATGTTGTTGTGACGTAATGTAATCAATTTGGAACGACAAATCAGAAACCTATTGACGACTTATAAAAAATGAGAAATACGACATCAGATATGAATTATTTACAATTTTTTTTATAAATATTTGTACGCATCGTTTAAAAAAATGCTCTGCAAAAATAAACACTGCAACAGAATTTTTTGTTTTTCTATTTTAAATTTTTGTTTGTTTAATAAATCGAAATTATAAATGTTACGTATACGCACTGTTGAATCTAGGAATTAATTTTCTATTTATTTCAATATTCTTAAATTTTTACACTCATATATGTATGTTTGTACACATTTCCATTTATATGTAAATTCAAATTTAAATGACTATAATTAAGGCTTTTTGTATTGAAAATTATTATAAAGAATCTGAAATATTTCACAAACATTTGTATGTACATTAAGGTGAGTGCAAAAAAAAGTTCATGTTTTGGCTCATCGATTGTTCCGTTGGGTCCTTGAGTAGTGAGTCTAAATCGTTTTTCAATTGCAAACATTCCTCGATGTTCTAAAAAAATTCTAAGTTTTTCAACAAAAACCAGTTTTTGTAGTAACGATAGATGTCATTGAGACCTTTACAAGAGGACTTAATATGTCAAAATCAAATGGAAAATTATTGACTTACTAGCGATTAAAGTGAAGGCTAAAGTAAATTTCACCCCAAAAATCACATATTTCATTTTCTGGTGCTCTATAGAATTTCTAGCTCATGAAGAGAGTTCCCAATTCGAAATCGATTTATGCCGCTAGACTCAAAATGATTCAGTGTACCAATTTGTTTCGCTCTTACATCTCCACCCGCCTTAATGTACATGCCAAAATGTAAAATTGCGAACTATACAAAAGGCTCTCTTTTCATTTCCTCACCTTAGGAGGCATTTTACAAATATTTAATCAACGCATATTTGATTTTTTTTTTCATATTTTTTCATTACTACTCACCATGCGTTACCAAATTGGTCAAATAGATGAGAAACATCACTTTGCGATTGGTAAAGCGACTGGGAAATATATTCAGCGTAATTAGCAGCAATTTAATGACAGTGATGATGAACATTTTGGCAGCAACGTTTTTTCTTCAACGTATTTAGTATTTTACTTCTCTTAATTTTGAAAATGCAATTAGAAAGCGCTTATTTAAATAATGATGATGTTTTTTTTTTTGTTTATTTTCAAGTTTGCAGTTTTGTTGCACGATATGGTTTTGTTGCGAGACTTTTGGAAGTGATTATGTTTGATTGATATGTTGAAGTTTTTGTTGTAGTGTTTTACATTTTTCCAAAAGATTCTGCGGCGTTTTTGTCCTTTCAGCTGTGTGCGGATTGTCACATGTCATTTCAGATTTTTTATGATTTTATTTCGTTTTCTTTTATATGCAAGTGAATATATTGGAAGCAAGTTATTTTATTATTATATTTTATTCACTGTCATTGAATTCACTCAATTCAAGTCAATTCAACTCTATAGAATTGAAATCAGTTCATTCTTTGCACAGTGTTTGTTCACAGTATTGCGAATGCAACATTTATTATTAATAGCATTTGCTTTCCGGCCATTGTATATCACATTCGCATATACATATACCTACTATGTTTTTTATATGGAATATTTTTGAATATGCATTTGTTTTTTTTTTATTAAAATATTTTATAGAGTTGCCAGGTTTGTTATGGTTTTTGCTGTATTTGTTGTAGCAGCAGCCAGCAATTTTCCATATGATTTATATATGTGAATGCGACATCAACTTCCTGCTTCATTTGCTGACTTCATTTTTTATTATGTATGGTTATACATATATATAGGCAAACTGACGTTGTTGTTGTTGTTATTACTGTTGCTGTTGTTGTATATTTAATGATATTTCTTCTACTGCATTTCACTCATTCAATAGCGCGGCAATGTTGACACGAACGTACACATCCTGCAAAATATAACGAGACAGAGAGAAAGACAGAGAGAGAGAGAGAAATATCGTAAATGATTTACATTTATAAAATATGCAATGCAAAAATATGAAAACGTTTCTTTATTATTAAAAATATTATATAGAATTATATAGCGTATGTAGTCGTATACATATATTTTTGGTGCCTGCAGTTTGCTTATGCATTTATGTATGCGGCTTAATGTGATTTTTATTGTTATCGCATAAAATTTTTAAGTAATGCAATTGTTTCAGTGTGTTTTTAATATTATTTTGAAGTAAGAGTTTGATAAATGATGTGATTGGAGCTTAAATGATATATTTTGTATTGAAGCAATTAAAAAATTTTAAGTTTTAACCAAATGATGTTTGAAAAATTTAAAAACGATCGATAAGAGGTCTGGAAAATGAGATCCAAAGAATTGAACTAGTGTGAGATTTCATTTTAAAATTAATTTCCATTGCGTTGCCATATTTCTGGTAACACATCTTTTTCGACTAATTTGCGAGCGACCTATGTAAAATGAAACATAACATACAGCCCTGTTCTGAAATCCGCATCGGAATTGAATTCCGTTGCCAAGGTAAAAAAATATGTTCTATTGCTGTAAAGTCAACACTATATGCAAGCCACTGTAACCACTGATAAATGTAAGACGGATGCTATCTTGGACTTCAACGATAATAAAGCAGGAGTGGACACGATGGACCAAATGGTATCGAGATACAGTTGCAAAGGATCAACGAGCCGTTGGCCATTGTTCATGGTTCACAACAAGCTGGATATTAATATGATTATGCAATGGTGCAATGTGCTTGACACACGGTATAGAAACTAAAACGTACACATGCAACATTTATATGGCCGGAGAATCTGCAGATTAATACATATATGTCAATAATATTTATGGTTTTAACTTCGAATTTCGTGCCAACAAAACAACATTTGCGGGAAGTTTTAATTTGCTTCTTCCATTTAAAGAAAAACGCAACTGAAGCTAATCGTTTACTCTCTGAAGCTTATCCTGACTGTGCTATAGACGTTAGAATGTGTCAGGTGTGGTATGCCCTTTTCAAAAGTGGTGATTTTGATGTTGAAGACAGGGAACGTTCAGGCGGCCCGAAAAACTTCGAAGATGAAGAATTGAAGGCATTACTCGAAGAAGATTCATGTCAAACGCAACAAGAACTTGCAGAATCTTTAAGAGTTGATCAATCAACCATTTCTAAATGATTGGGAATCATTGGGAATGATTCAAAAGCAAGAAAATTGGGTGCCGTACGAATTGAAGCCGAGAGACGTCGAACGGCGATTTTTCACATGTAAACTGCTGATTGAACGACAGAAAAGAAAGGGTTTTCTGCATCGTATTGTGACTGGCGATGAAAAGTGGATACGTTACGATAACCCAAAGCGTAAAAAATCATGGGGACCGCCTGGACATGCATCAATATCAACGGCAAAGCCGAACATCCATGGATCCAAGCTCATGCTGTGTATTTGGTGGGATATGAAAGGTGTCGTGTATTATGAGCTGTTGAAACCGAATGAAACGATCACTGGCGACCGCTACCGACTACAATTGATGCGTTTGAGCTGAGCATTAAAGGATAAGAGGCCAAAATATGAGAATAGACACGACGAATGCGAAGTTATTCTCCGCCGTATTCTTCAGACATTGCTCCTTCTGATTACCACTTGTTTCGATCGATGACACATGGCCTGGCTGAACAGCGCTTCCGTTCTTTCGAAGAACTCAAAAAATAGGTCGATTCGTGGATAGCCTCAAAAGATGAGGAGTTCTTTCGACGCGGAATCCGTATGCTACCAAAAAGATGGGAAGAGGTTGTGGCTAACGATGGACAATATTTTAAAGAATAAATTTGCAATCACTTTTTCACAATAAATGTTTAAATTACCAAAAAAATACGATTTTATACATTCATATTCCCAATACTTTTATTTAAAACTACTTTAATAGGCCAAACCTTGTATGTGGCCTGGCTGGGCCACTTTGCCCAACCAAAGGGGTAAAAGTACATTGCCCATCGGAGAGTTAAAATCCAAACAAAAATTAGTAATAACATCTAAAATCCATAAGGCATCAGCACATTTTAATGATGAAAACATCTGTCTTGCGTTTAAATTAGTTTTCAACAACTTCATAAAAATTCAATTAAAAAATCAGTTGTCATACGAAAAAAAGAGGAGCAAGATTCCCCAAATGAAATCTTTTCATTAACATGACGCAATTAAGTGAAAAATAAATAAAATACAAAAAAACAAAGGCAGACGACACAAAAAAACAAAAACCAAAACCAACTTTAGGTAAATATTTAACAATTCAAGCGATTTCAGTAAATGGAAGCTAAAGAGGAAAAAGAAGGAGATAAAGGGGCAAATAGTTGTATAACCCCGTAGTAAATCCCCACGCCCTAAGGATGTGCAAATGTTGGGTGTTGTTAAGCTGTTGTTGTTGTTGGTAGAGAGAGGTTGTGTGTGACAGTTGGCACATTGCTGGCCATAAACTCGCACTTCATAATTGAATTGAGTTGTTGTTGGCACTCTCGTTGGCACTGGCACTAGCAATGGTAACTGTTGTTGTTATACAAATACATGCTCATCTACATATGTATATTACCACACAGTTGTGCATGCATATAAACAAATCCTTTTTTTTTAGGCAGCTGATGCTACTATTCCATCCAGCACTGCCTAAATGTGCGCTTAGCAAACAGATAGAGACAGAGACAGCCCGGCAGACAAAAAAGTGTCAGAAAGGGTTTGTTGGCATAGGCTAAACTTTTTTATATTTCTACATTTTATTGTTTATTTTAACAGAAAAAAAAACAAAAAAAAGTTGCAACAAAAAGTATATATATACAACAATTGTGTTATATGTAAAGAGGTTCATTGTTTGTGAGTTTTGCGGTCCATTTTAACATAATCTTTTTTATAAACACATCATGTGTACATATGCATGCATGTATGTGTGAACATTTTATGTTGGCTGTGAACAATTTTTAGTTTACTTTTTTTTTTGTTGTTGTTAAATTTTTAAAAATTCTACTTATGAGTGCGTTGTTCATTTTTGTAAAATAAAGTTTCACTTTTGGTTTTTTTTTTTTAGGCAATTTGAAAAGTTTCTAGTCTGCTGAATGTTCAAATTGTACACATACACACTCATCACATGCATTTGTACGTATTTGAATTTGTACTCGTGTCTGTTTCCTGTTTGTCTGTTTTTTATTATTATTTGCTATTTCAATTGTTTTGTTTGCGTCTGTCTTTCTATCTGTTTGTCTGTCTCTCTGTCTGTCTACCCAAATATTTTTGTTTTTTATTTGAGTTTTTGTTTACTATTTTTATTTTGTTTTTTGACTTTAGTACACTTGTGTGAAATAGTTTTTTCCCCTTTTCTCTATGTGAGTGTGTGCGTTAACGCGCACAAAAAAGAAAAAAAAACAGAAACTTGTACATAGACAAAACATGTTAATTTAATTGTATGCAATAAAAAGTACCAATTGTTGCTTTTGTTATTTTGCACTTCACATTCACAAAGGAAGGAAGCGCAAGAGCCACACAGTTCAAGTAGAGAAATTAAGGCCAAATTGCATAGAATTTGAGTTTTTTTTTTTAACTGTTTTAAATGTAAAAATAAAAGAACTACTAAAATTAGTGTTTGGCAGTTTTAAAGAGTGTATTTTTCTCCATTGAATTAAAAGAATTGAAGAAAAATTTCTGAAATATTTAATCGTTTGCGTGCTTTAGAACTGAAAAATCTGTGTAAAGAAGTTTTATAGTTAAATTTATTTGGAGCATAATGTTAAAAATATTTAGAATATTTCTTTCTATCACCCACTATCGTGATTGTGGTCTAAGATAAACGATGACGAGCATATTGATGTATCAAATGCAAATGTACCTCAGCTTTAAAGAATTTCTAATGCTCTAAGCACGAAGGTCAAACCAGTAGGTCTAAAGACACACTTAAAGAAATCGATGTTCTCAGCCTAACCTTGAGTCAGATTAAAGATTTGGCGTTAAAATTACTGAACTAATGAGAGTATTGCTTGCCGAATTTGTAAAGCCATAGCAGTGTTTGATATGATATAATATACCCTGTGTGTCGAAATCAACTTTCAGTATGGTCATAGTATTGTTGAAAATTATCTTAACAACAACCAGTTCTCGGCAAGTTTTCGCCAATCGGTGTTTGAGAAATATTTACCAAATATTTTGTTCTCACACAATAATATTTGAGAGACTGCTCTACAGACTAAAAAAAGAGCGCGCTAGAAAGCAGCGGAAACTAAACCTTGGGATATAGGAAGAAGAAGAACGACCGACTTTGCAGCTCTTAATACATTTTAAAAGATATGGTCTATTGGGATTTAAAAATTGTATGCAATTTTCAATTATAGCTCACGTGATAGTCACAGAAAGAGTTTCCTCACAATTCAAATCACAGTCGATTGTAAATTCATCATTGAGATATCGTCGCCTGAGAATTGATTTGGCGTATGTGTGTACAAATTCGTATACCTATACGCCAAATCAATTCTCAGGCGACGATATGTACAAGATCTGATGCAACGAGTTGACCTTTAAACCTTTATTAATGTGTGGAAAGATAAAGAAATGCTCTCACTAGTTTTTGTTGTTTTTTTAGTTTTTATTTTTGTTAAGTTCTATCAGGGGTAGATGCCTTCGCTAATCGACTCTCACTCCTACTTTCCTAAAACACCCCTTAAGTCGATGATATATGCGCGCAGTGGACTCACATTTCCCGCTCTATGCGTACAGCTGCGGAAGAGGTGCTAGGCTGCCACCATCGACGGAGAAATATGTGGTACAACCAAGAGTGTTGCGATGCGACTGAAGCAAAAAATGCAGTATGCCGAGCCACCCTGCAGTCAGTTTCAACGCAAGCTGCTAAGGAGCGATACAGAGAGTTGAGGAGGGAGGAGAAACGTCTTTTCAGGCGCAAGAAACGAGAAGCAGAAAGACGTGAGTGCGATGATATCGAGATGCTTGGACACAGAAATGAGGTTCGAAAAAATAAGACGCCCGAATAACGGTTTGCATACCAGCGCCTCTTCCTACAAGGACGAAGACGGAAATCTGGTGACAGATGTCCAGGGTATTGTGAAGTTATGGAGGGAACTCTTCTCGGAACTGCTTAATAGTGATGACGGCAACAATCCCACCATTGGAGAAGCTGTTCTGGAAACCCCAATCACTGACGGCGTTGAAGTACCGCCGCCCGACTATGATGAGGTCTTAACAGAAATCGCTCGACTAAAAAAAACAATAATGCTGCGGAGGCAGATGGCTTGCCTGCTGAGTTGCTTAAGACTGGAAGCGCAGAGCTCACAATGCATGCAAGAGCTTTTATGCAGAATGTGGTTGGATGAAAGCATGCCCAGTGATTAGAACTTCAGCGTACTCTACCCAATCTACAAGAAAGGTGATTCCAAGATCCGCGCCAACTACCGTGGGATAAGCCGTCTTTGCAAAATGACACTGATCCATCCATCATTTGAAACCAAATCAGGTCAGTTCCAATTTTCACTGCGCTGGTGGTGTCTGTCAGTGTCATTTTGCAAAGACAAAGAGGATTCAGAAAAGGTGATTCTCTATCTTGAGATATTTTTAATCTAACGCTGAAGAAAATAATTCGAGCTGCAAACATCGACATCTCTGGCACTATCTTTTACAAGAGTATCATGCTGCTAGCATACACTGATGATATTGATATCATTGCAATGGTGCCAATGCATTGGCACCAACACGCGAGCAGTCAGTGCAGCATTTTCCAACTTAGAAAGGGAGTCAAGTCGAGTGACTTTAGTGGTGAACGAGGACAAAACGAAATACCTTGTTGACAATTACAAATTCGAAGTCGTCAAGGATTTCGTTTATCTTGGATTCAGCATCAAAACCAACAATAATGTCAGCCTTGAGATCAAGCGAAGAATGACTCTTGCCAGCAGTTGTTACTACGGGCTCAGTAGGCCTTCTCTCGACCTACGAAAATAACGCTGCAACGTAGATATTGATCACCAACGATGAGAGGCTGTTGAGAGCGTTCGAGTGGAAGATACTCCGCAAGATCTATGGTCCAGCGTGGACGACATGTAGTGTATAAGATGGAACCATAAGCTATATGAGCTGTACGTTAACGAAGTCAAGCGCATAAAAATCCAGCGGGTTCACTGGCTGGGTTATGTTGAGCGAATGGATTTTCCCTCTTGTCTTTTTACATGTTTACGACAATGCAATTTTCGCAGTGTACGGCATGCAGAAAATTCTCTTTCGTAACGAGCTCTTTTTGCGTTCACATAGGCTTAAAATTTTATCGTGTGTGTTTTGTTTAATAAAACAACTCAACAGATATTGACATTAGCTACGCCATTCAGTTTTCTCTATTTTTTAAAAATTATTGTTTTTCGAATTTTACCGTTTTATTGTTAGTATTGTTTACTTCAAAATCTGCCACCATATTAAAAATGAGGGCATAAAATAGGGAACGTTAAAATGACGTCGATGATATGAGTAATGAAAAACCGCTGTCATTGTGACCCGTTCAACTTTGTTATTAAGCTTTGACTACGACCAAATATTTCTGTCTATGTTTATGAATTAAATTTGTAATTCTTTCTTTCTCGTTGCTGTCTTTACTTCTTCGAAAATTTTCATTAAAGCGAATATTCAAAATATATAAATAGATAAACTCTTATTGGTCAGTATTCAGTACTAACGTCAATTAGTCTAATTATTTCAGTTTGGATCGTAGTAAGCTCCTCATTGATTATAACAAGATAACAATTTTTAGATACCCTGCAAATGTCAGTCCTATACTACCTCTGCGCTCATTTTAGAGGAATTAAAATATATTTTGCTTAAGAATTCCATGAGCAACATTAAATAAGTATTACAAATTTATTTCATTTTTAGCCGAAATTTTGTTTCAAAACTAAATTTAATTTTCCAATTCAAGTAATAATATTTCATTTTTCCAAAAACCCCTTGAGAATCATACATATATTTAATTAAATTCTCTAAACAAAAGCAAACAAATAAATTAGCTCTCAAAATATATTTTTCGCTTCAAGCTAACTAACTTTTACTGAAATTATATAGCAGTAGTTAGAGGCAGTTTTCATAGTTCTGATAGCTTTGGTAGTTGGCAATAAAAGCTTGAACCGAAAAAAAAAAAAAAAAAAACAAACACAAGCTGTCGATAGAAATCTCTACTAATTACAATAATCATCAGGCAATGGTCATTTGAAATATGTAAATAATTGTAACACATAACCTATCATTATCAGTGGTGGTTCTCGTTGTCCTCGTTGTTGTCGTCCCAAAATATACCTATTTCATAAATTTATATGTGTGCATTGTGTTATTTAGATAAAGCGAACAAGTTGTTATAAGTGTAGGTTTAAGTGTGTGTGGAATATAAGTAAGTGTGTATATAAATGTGAATGAATATTAGTATATATATGTGTGTGTATGGCGTGGTTGTGCATGGAAAGAGTGCTCCATTAATTTGGATACTTGCTGCTGGCTTCTGTTGGGTTTGTTACGAATGCTAGTTGATTTTGATAATATCCTAGTGAATAGTGGTGGTTGAGATGGTTGGTTGCTATTACTGCTGATGTTGGTGACATTTCAAATTATTGTTTTGGCCGGGTAGGTATATTTCTATTTCTATTTCCATTTTTTTCCTCTTTTTTGTTATTATGTTATTATTATTTCAAAGGAAAGGAGTGTGGGGTTTGGGTAAAATGAAAATGCCTAACATTTGTTTATTTTTGTATTGAGAAGAAACTCATATTAAAAACTACTTAGAATGCATTTGCAAAGGAAATTTAATAATAGAATTATGTGTCTTGTATTTTTATTTGTTTTTGTAAATATATATGGCTTTCAATTTTAATGGAATTGGTTACAAATTTGTAGTGTTAATTATATATTAATTGAGGGCAAAGTTTCTTCTTTTTTTTGACAAAAAAAATAGTGGAAAATAAATACTATATGATTTTATTAATCTTAGAGAGGCGAACTTAGTTTTTTTTATTTTTTTTTTTTTTTAAGGACGTTTATTTGAAAAAAATTTATATACAGTATGTCCAAAAATTGTTCACACTCTTATGCATTTTTTAAGACAACGAGTGAAAACAAGCAAAAAATGATTTGCTCAAAATCTGAAAATACTGTATATATTTCTACACTATGCCATGAATTAAACACACAAATTTTTGCTTTTGGAAAATAACTTAAATATATTTTATTTTTTCATTTTCATTTTCAACTCAAATATAAAGGCACAATATTTCGTGTGACCACCTTTTACATCGATGACTGCCTGGCATCTTCTGGCATGGATTCAACCAACTTCTTCGTAACATCTGGAGATATTTTTTCCCATTCGTTATTTACAATCTGCTTTAAATTAGAGAGGTTGGATGGGTTTGCCAATGCCACCTTTTTTTTTAAATAGACCATAAATGCTCTATCGGATTAAGATCCGGTGATTGTGCGGGCCAATCCATGACATTTATTTGTTCGTTTGAAACCATTTTGAAACAGAAAATCATGTGAAGTTCCTAAACACGCTGCACTTGGAAGAAGATTTGTTTGTAAAATTTTAATGTAGTCTTCCTTTTTCATGATTCCGTCTATAAAATGCAGTTCACCAACGCCACTCGATGTCATACAGCCCCACATCATGAGTTTGCCTGAAGAAATTTTAATATTATATGTATTGACAATCAATAAAATAAATTGACATCGCAGGCTTAAAATGTTACGTTTCTTCCCTCCTCCATGTTTAACAGTAGGTCGTAGGCATTCCTTTTTTAACCGTTCTCCTGTCTTTCTCCATACTTTGGTTATCCCGTCAGATCCAAAAACCACCACACTCGTTTCATCAGACCAAATCACACGCTTCCAGTCTTGCAGGGACCAATTCACTTTTTCCTTTGCCCACTGTAACCTGCGCTTTTCGTTTTTTTTCGATATGTATGGCTTCTTAATTGCAGTTTTTCTTTTGAAACCAACGGAATGAATTCTATTTCGAATAGTTGAATAACACACTTTTATATTAAAACGATTTTGAATGTCGGCAACTATTTTTGGCGCTGACATCCGACGATTTTTCTCCACTTATAGTGGTTAGGTTATAGTGGCTGTCGAGAGATACACTTAAGCCTGAACGGCCCATTGTGATACCTCATACCCAGTTGTACAAACGATTAATGATTTCATTACTCCGAAAGGAGGGATAAACGAGCAACTCCAATACAGTAACAAAATTTTTGAATTTCACTAACACAATTTCATAATTTAAATGGTCTATTTTTAGAAATAATGATAAACAAAGACAGCCTGATTGAGTAGTTCAAATTTGTATATGTTACTCTCTCTTGCCCAGTTAACTCTTTACGGTAGGTAGGGTAAAAACTGCCCCGCATATTTTTTTATGCATAGTGTGATATTTTTTAATCCACCTCGATAAGTTGAAATTACTTATAGTCACACATTTTAATATTTTATTTGCAGTTTCTCATTCAGCTGATAATGATATAAACCAAAAAAATTTCTGTGCAACTGGTGTTTTTATTTTCTTTAAAATCTTGTGAGTTAAAGAGTTAAAAATCAGTAACTAGAATAATTGCAAGAGTAAAAGAACCAAAATTCAATGACAATAAATTTGCTTGTGTGGCTCAGTTGGAAGCGCGTTGTTCAATATTCGCAGTGCGAATTTTTCGGCCACAGGTTCGAGCCTGGAAAAAGGCAACTCAAAAAAATAATAAAATTATAAAACGATAATAGTAAATAAAAAAAAAAAAAATGAAAATAAAAAAAAAATGTGGGATTTGAACCTAGGCACACACAAGTGCTTGTGTGCTTACTGGCGGTTTAAACAACTAATCTGTCATGAATTTGGTAAGGAATTATTTCGGAGTTTTGTTTTTCTATGAGATGCAAGTGATCTCATGCTCGTAATCGTGTCCTCCTTTATTACTCTTTTTGGAGGCTAAACGAGTACTCCATGCCCTTGGACATGCATTGTTAAAAAGGAGTAGAAAATGCAAGAGCTCTGGAGCGCGCAATCGATTGCGTGCTTTGATAATAATATATTTATAATTTATATAATTCTCATACACTTCATATTGATAGTGAATATAAGAAAATTATGAAAATTAATACCCAGAAAAAGACGGGAATTGAACCTGAACCTTCCGAATGAAAGTCTAGTGCACTACCCACTAGACTATCGTTGTTGTCAAACAAATAGCTTAAACTTTTAACATTATTTTACACAGTCCTTTAATCGGGCTCTCAGGCATATTAAATATTTATTACATTTTATTTTTTTTTTTTTAATTATTTACAGTAATATGGGAATAGCATATATATAATAAAAAAAACATTATTTTTCTATTTACAACTCCGAAGGGCCAACTTTAATGGAATAATATTCTAAGTAAATCTAGTTTATTTTTTAGGGACTACAGATTTTAATGTTTAATTAAAAAAAATTGATTTTGAAGGTAAGCAATTTCACTAATCATTTTTTAAAGAATTGCTTGAAGTAGAGAAAAATATTTGTTATTTTTTATACAGTCGCTTGAATTTTAGCTCTTTGAAATTAGATGTAAATAAAATAAAAAAAAATAAAAACAAAAGAAAATTGAGAAACTTACAAAGTTTACCATATCAGTCTTACTTACCTTTCCAGAAAAACCGGATTTTTTTTTTCCAAATGTCAAGCAATATTTCTTGGTATTTAAATGTGAATTATTAAATTTTAGTAGCTAAAGTCAACTCAAACTCTAACCTACTTTAAGAAATACAAAGAAATTTTCCGCAACATAAATTTGGCAATTTGCATTTAATTTCAAACTATTTAAGTAGAATACAAAGTTAGCACAAAAAAAAAAAAAAAACGTGCATTAAAGAAATGCATAGCATTTCCCATATGCTTTTATTTTCACACAATTTACAATTCCCCCCCCCCCCCCCACAAAAAAAAAAAAAATTAATGCAAAAAGGAAACGAAAAATAAGAGCGAATAAAAATCGTGAGAAAAACCGCAGACAAATTCTTGAGACATCGCCGCATGCAATTTAAGTTACTTAAAAAAGATACAGAAAGAAACTATGCTGCCACATTCATATACTCTATACCACATAGCGTAGTAGTGTTGCAAATAGAGTGTACGAGACTTTGAGGAAGACTACATGCTAAGCCAACAGTGACAGCTTCATGTAGTTGAGAGTACATAGATTCTCCTCTCTACACTTTGCGTGTGTGAGTGTCGCGGTGAAAAAAATTTGTATGAAACGACAATGAACGGACGCGCCATCGACGATGACGGCGACAACAATAGTGAATTGAATTTAATTTCATTTCTGATTAAATTCAAACGAAACTAACCAAGCATGACATAGAGAAAAAGAAAACGATGCAACAACCACCAAAGTGTGCTGATGATGAAGGCAACGACGATGGCAAGGGTTAAAACAGGTGCATAGATATACGCATATTCGGAAAGGAACTACTTTTGAATGAGGTGCTGAAAAGTAGCATACAATTTACACATTCGCTTGGAATGTGTAGGTGTTGGATGCACTGATGAATAAAAACCCAGTTTGTGAGACTATGTGGCATTGACACCAGGTGTTTTTGCGTATTCAAACCAAAAGTGGCTAAAAAAAAAAAACAAAATTAAAAAACCTCTGCACACTGACAGACGAGTTCAATATGATATGCATGTTTCTAGCGCAAAAAAGTATGCAATCTAACTGCAAGTTTAATGCTTTTTGCAGCTCTCTTTCTCTTACACTCACTCCCTCTCTTGTGCTTCCTCTCTCTACGGCCTGCTTTTTTTACGTCTACTATGTATGTATTTCTTTCATGCCAACATTTTGCTTTTTTCTTGAATTTCAATTTAACGCTGTACTCTGGTTGATGAAAATTTTAAATTTTCAAAGTCATGTACTGTCACGAACGAACGAACGAATGAACGGCCACGTTTTTCTAAAAAAAAAAAAGTGCTGAAGAAAAGTTCTGCCACTGCGACGTTTCCGTATGCATAAACTCTGTTGGGAATTTTTACGCTTACGAAAGAAAAAAGAATTGCAGCTATTGCCATTTGGTTTTTTTTTTTTTTTGGCTTGCAACGTTCCACAACGTGCTCAATTTTTTGCTACTCATCATTTTTTTTTTTTATTTGTTCGTTTTTACCAAGTGCAATATTCAGACGGTATGTCTTTTCTTCCGGTTGCTTTTTCTCATACTTCCCGTGCATCCTTCCGTTCGACTGTCTGTCTGTAGGACTGTGCAACAACCATCATTCAACAATTCTCTGCGTCTATTGCTGCAGACTTGCATACACACAAACATTCATTCACTATTCATTCATTCGTTCGCTCTTCGTTCGGTACAAACACAACACAAAAGTGGCAAATGATTGCTGGGTGATGAATGTATACGGCGCGTTAGCACTGATGTTTGCAATTCAACTTTACCTCATGCCAGGTTGGCGCATTCCTGTGAGAATTTAATCATTTGTGCTCTAGTGCTTTCGTTTACTCCTTCCTGAAAAGATTCTACCTATCTATCTACTCATTTACCTGCCTTCATATATATGTAAGTATCTACTACCAGTTGCCGTTTCCGTTTGGTTGTTGCAATCTTATGTTGTTGTTGTTTGTCTGGTATAAAGCACTTTTGGTAAAAGAGAGCTCGAGCTTAAGTTCAAGCTTTCAGCAGTGAATGAGTGTGGTATTAATGTTTAAATTGTATATAAGTATATGAAAATGTGAGGAAAAAATTATTGCAAAATTGATGATGAAAAGTATGAAAAATGAGCAACCAACTAAGAATATATGAATATACTCAACAAAAAATCTTAGTATCAGGGTCGCCTTAATATAACACTCATTAAGATCAATTTTATATAATTTTTCGTTTTTGTAAAATGTTTATATGGAAATTGCGTGTCGTGCTGTTATAATATGAAATTATACCAATGCGGGGAATTCGATCGAAAATCGGGGAATTTCTCGTGGGTTATCGGGGAGAGAGAAAAAATTAGTTGGCATCCCTGGTATGGTATGATGATTATTTTGTTGCTCGAATGATGAAAGTATAAAAAAGCAGCATCAGTGTAAAATGATTTAAACAGAGAGAGAAAGATTTTTTTTTTTTAAATGTATTATTTACAATTCAACTATAAACCAAATAAATAGCAAACTAGAAGGTAAATATGTAGCTACTTCTTAGTAATACCTAGTTATTTTAATTAACATTTAAAATTTCATTCTCCTTAAGCTAGTGAATACATTTTTTTTTTAAATATATAGTGGCATGCAGCATTCATTTTCAGTTTATTCAGTTTCACCCGTCCGCAGAATGAATCGCTGCATTATTTTCCATAATCCACTCTCTGTTCGTATGTAGTTGCAACATTATTATTATGTATTCTCACGGGTGCAGAAACCGCAAGGGAAAGATGAAATTCTGCAAGGGGGTAGCAGCGCGCACATAATGCACAGCTAATAAATTTCTGTTCCTCGCTGTAGCATTTTCGCGTTTTCCCTCTTTTCTCCCCGTTACTTAAAGAATGTGCGGCATTTAGTTTGTTGCAATGAAAATTAAATTTTTTTCTTGCATTCCGTTGAATGTTACATTGTGTTGTGTTCCTTTATTGCTGTTGTGCAATTTTTGCTATAAATTATCTACTTGGACTATGCAAAATATTAAAATAATAATAATAATAATTCTACATTCCATAGCATAAAAAAAAATTAAAGCAAGCAAGTAGTTATGTAATAAGCAAAAGTAAAGGATGTAGTGGTAAACTGCTGCTAAAAAATAGAATCAATATAATAGAGGGTATTTGGTATTCAGTTACATGAATTTTAATAAAAAAAAAGTATCTAAAAATATTAATTTACGCAGCAAAAATATTCGGGTATGCTAGAAAATAATTAAAAACTAGTGCTGTATGAAATTGTATACTCAACAAGTTAGAACTAAATATAGAATATTCAACTTTTAATAATTATGTTATAATCTGACGAGCTTAAAAAACGTTGGAGTATTTATATTTGAACATAATCATAGCTAAATATAAAATATACTTTAACTGAGTAAACCAGGGCTTTGGAGCGGAGCGCGAAGCTGGAGCAAGGAGCTTGGAGCAATGAAAATTTAACCGCTCCGCTGCTCCGATTCATAATTTTTCCAACTATTGTTGCTTGACATTATATTTGAGAATTTGCACACTATTACAATTAAACGCAATGAAGTTTTTCCATTACCATCTCCATTAATCAATGCAAATGGCAATGCTGAGTTCAAATCCATCGGAATGAATTAGTACTTGAATAAATTCAGTACATTTATTGATTAATTACAAATTCATTGCAAGGGATTTGAACTGAGTATTGCCATTTCCATTGCAGTAATGAAATGTACAATTTTAATTGCAATAGCCCTATTCACGATTTCGTGCAAATGGTCTTGCATCATTGCAAATGCAAAATAGTTCTGCTATGCCAATAACAAATATATGCGATATACAATAAAAATTTGCATTTGCAATGATGCAAGACCGTTTACACCATATCGTGAATGGGGCTAATGTGTGTTAATAATTCCCAATTTTTTTTTAAAAGATGTTACTAAGAATAAGAAGTTCACAATCTTAACTGGTTCTTTTGCTATGACAGCAGCCTTCAAAACGATATAGTTGTTGTACAACTTAGCATTATATTTTTTGGTATGGTAAACATGTCGAGTTTTGAGCCAAATAAATAGTATTTTCGGAACTTCCCAGAATTTGTTACCGAACATCAAATTTTTCAATATCGAGTTTTTGGTGGATTATGATAAGTTGTGCTCACTTTCATCTGTACCGAAAAGTTTGAAGATATACACCGAAAATTTACGATCTCTTCCTTCAGCTCAAATTACAAATTCTGGAAGCAATCATTTTTGCTTTTCCTGTAAAATTCGGAAAATGGGTGTTAGGGCTTTAGCAAATTAAGGTAGCGATACACATAAATGAATTTAAAATAAAAAAAATGATTTTTATTGAGAAAATTATATATAGTTGGAGCTCGGAGCGGAGCACAGAGCGGAGTCGGAGCTATACTTAAGAGGTCTGAGTGGAGCTTGAGCGGAGCAACCCCAAAATTTGGTTGCTCCAAAGCACTGGAGTAAACTATAACTCAATGACACGCATTTTCTATTGCTTTAAGGAATAGTTTGACCAATTACGTTTTTTTTTTGTGACTATGATGTAGGACAAACTAAATATTTTTGAAAACGTAATCAAAATAGAAATGTCACCCAGCCTTGAGTTTTGCAAATTTTGGCATTTACCTGCATGCATCACAAATTCATTGTTATTTCTTTAAATGCTTTAACCGATTTCCGCCCACGAAAAAAGAACGCCCGAATTTTGTTTTCATAATTTTTATTCCTGGGTAATTTGAGGTCAAGGAATCCGAATCCGTTGTTAGATTTCTGCTAGGATGTTCCTGAGCATGAGAAATGGGTGTCCTATATATAGGACGCTGGGCGCTATTTGACATAATTTTTCTTCATGTTATTTTCCATATACTTAAAAACGTAAAAACAAATTTAAAGCCATTTTGATCAAAAACAAACGAAAATAGTATAAAAAAAGTGAAACAAAGAATAAATGTATTTTTATTCAAAATATATTTGATAATACATTCATATTCAATTACTTTTCATGATATTCTTTAAATCATTTCTTTGGATGCAATCATACATTGCATTTTTGACAGTAAAAAGCTGCTTGGTATGGACGTTTTTTCCTATCAGCATACTGAGCAATAACGTGTTCAGCAGTCCTTTTTGGAAGATAATGTTATGTTACCTCTAGTTTTATTGACAATCATCGGACGTCAAAAGCAACTTTTCAGCAATAAAGATTATTTTTGAGGCATTGGTTGTAAGTTTCTCCGCTTTCTAATGAAACAATGCAGTTTCAATGCATTTGCGACCGATATGCTTAGAATTGCAATCCAATGTCATCAATAATACTTCTTAGCCATGATATTTATGCAATAGTTTTCAACTGCGTTATCATGTAAATCGACGCCACCCATTCCAGCATTGTAACTGCTGATAAGAAATTATGGCTTTGATTCACGAATCGTTTCTTTTATTTTTTCTAATTTTTCACACTTGAAATTGGTTCAATTTGCTCAAAGTTCGTACAGAGGGTTACTTCTTTATTATCTCACCAACAGCACATGAGAATATTATTTATGAAATCGAACATGAAATCAGTTTAACCACCTTCGTTTATGGAGCATTAGCAATACGATTTTTTACGAACAGTTTCTGTTATATAAAACTGTTTTTCGTTAAGCAAACACATAAGATAATATGAAGAAAGAAAATACTTTGTGGCACCATGGATTTTCAACAATACCAAGCAAGCGCAGAACCACATTAGCTCCCAACTCAACTTGACGATCACAGCTATCACTTATCCCAGCATATGGCATGCAATGGAATAAATAACCTTCAGAACTGCACAAGCACCGCAATTTGTAATCAAATCGAATAGGTTTGTTACGTATATACATTTTACAACTAAGTTGTCCGAAGTATGACACCATTTTCTCATCAATTCACAAGGAATGAATCCACACATCAAACTAACTCAACTTTTTATTTGCGAGATCGAGCAATGATCGCATCTATGAGTGGATCAAGTAAAATAAAATCTGATAGCTAACTTTAAATTCAAAATTACCTTTGCGAGCTTATGGCTTTCATCATTGTTGCAAAAATTATCGTTTGATATATACGAATTGGTTACGTGGCATAGCTTGCTTGACAATAGGCACAGCAAGAGAATTAAAATTATTTTAAAATTTAATTTAAAATTATGTATGCAAACCTCAATTTAGGACAATAAAGTAAGATATAAGTACTAAAAATACGTTTATTCACTTAAATCAATGAGAATGGAAAATAAAGAAAACATGCCAAAAGGCGCCCAACGTCTTATATATAAGACGCCAACTTTACATGCTTATCATGCCGCCTGTTGAAATGTTTCTGGAAAAATACTATCTTTTGGCAATAAGGCCTCATCATTATATTTTTTAATGTTTAACAAGTTTTTCTTGGTACTATCAAAATTTAACAAAAATTGTGTTTTTTTTTTAGTGTATAACTAACTTCAATACCAAAAATGCTAAATAAACTTAAACATAATTTTTAGAAAGCTAAAAATTTAACCTTTTCAATGATATACATATATTTATACCATATATGCACCCATCATACAAAAAGTAACGCTTGAAAAAAAAAATTTTAGCATCCTATATATAGGACGCTGAGCGGAAATGGGTTAGGTATGACCGCCACTGTTTTCTTTTTTTGATTTATGTAAAATGTTTGATAAAAAATTTAGATTTACCCTTAAATACCTACTGGTAACTGCAGTGACCAACCACTTCCGCGGCTGCCTGCTCCGCCATTTTACGTTCGCCATTTGAAATAAACATCTGATCTTACTGTCTAAAGTCTTATTTATCGATACGTATAAATAAGAATGGAAAAATGACAACTGTCGTACAGTTACAGTTATTTTTAGCTCGAAAAGCATGTTTTGCAAAAATTTTAAACAATTAACTGAAGAAAAGGTGTTTTTATTTTCGAATTTTGTGTAATAAATATATTGCCGTGTCGACAAATTTGTGTCAGACGGTATGGGATAATACCAAATAACTGTTTTTAAAAATTATTGCGAATGTATTTTAATTTATTCTCCAGATAATCGCCAAAGGTTACTACAAAGGTCAACCATGCAAATTAAAATAACTGCACCTTAAACTAATTTATTTGAAAACACGTAGAACAAACTTTGTTCGGAATCACAAATACTACCTCTGGGTATGTTTTTAATTGAAATCGGACGTATTGGGCGTTTAAGGGTTATTACAGAAAAAACAAAATAAATTAAATCTACTACAAAAGTCGCTTCAAATGATATAGAAATCATCAATATCCGGTGAAAAAAGAGCCAGGTTATATCATAACGCTGAAATTACCTGAGATAGGCTCTAGAAATGCTTCCAAAAAGGCAGACATGAAAGGAATGAAAACTTGGAATTATACCTGTTAAAATTAGATACAGTTTTTAACAAAAGAGGATTTTTTTTTGTATAGGAATGTAGTTTTATATTTACAATAGTTTGCACTTTTTAATTTTTTATTTTAAGGTGTAGATTCCAGTAGAATATTGCTCAATTCAGCTTAACCCTCATTTTGTAGGAGGTCTTTTGTCCAAATTTTGCCCAATACATTTTTATTGCATATCGTGAATATATATTACTGTTAACGCAAGTTATTTCTATATTAAAATGTTGTTTGCTTACAAATAAATTAAAAATTTAACATTTTGCATTGTTTTTGATAAATTTGGGCAGAAGTGACAATGAGCTTTCTTGGTATTTTTCTTTTTTGATGCTTGGACAATCTTTTTTGTAGCAGAAGTATATGGGAAAGATGTTATGTGGTTATAATATTGCATAATGTTGGATTTCTTCAGCTAATTATGTTGCAGCGCACCATCGTGGTCTATGGCGACTAGTTTTACTCTAATGTTATGTTCGAAAAAGAACTCAATAAAAGATTGGTTTCTTTCTCATATCCAAAATATGTGGAGGTAAAAATATTTATTCCTACGACCGGTCCCAACAATAGGAATTTTTCTTTTTCCAAGTTCAACAGCAAGATTATATGACGTAAAGAAATTGTCGCAAGTTATATTCCGGTCTTTCAGTTCTTCTGATAGCTCTAATACCACATGCTTGCCCTAATTTTTTGTTTTCAGGTGCACAATTACGGTCTTTTCCGGTGTATACTTGTATACGTGCATATACCAGGCGTAGTTGTTAGTAGAGTCGCATAGTGCCCAATTTTCATACCGTATTTCGCCGTTTCGAAAAGAATGTATTGCTTGAATAGGTATTTTTCGCGAAAAGGCATTTACCGCTCATCTACTGTCACGCATTCGTTTGGATTGTACATTTTCTTCACGCTAGTAGCCCAGTTATCCCACAAAACTCTCTTGTAGCGAGCACGACTATCTGTCTTATCAGATTTGTCATCGAATCATAAAACTCGGCCAAGATTTGGAATCTACGCAAAGTCATAGTTGCTTTCAATATGGGTCTTCCTTTCTCATCGTCCCATAAACTTACTAACGCTTTACCACAAGAACGATATACGATATAAGCAGCAATCCAAAATATGCCTTCAGGGATGCGTGATTGTTATCCTCCAAGTTTCTCCAAAAGCTTTAGTTCCTACATAATAAACGACATACATATGTACATATGAACCTGTATAACTTAATATGTATATATATAAACGTACAGTAGCGGGCGAATGTGGCTGCAACAAAAATATTATTAGATTTACTAAAAGTGACTGGAGAGGTTCAGGAGCCAGCGTGGACTCCGGCTGTTGTAAATAGTGATTGTAACATAGGTATAAAATGCATTGGGAAAAATTGACCCAAATAACAGGATTCGCTACTTTTTCTGTAAGGGCTTCTCTGATAAAGCTACAAACTCGATTTTTTCACATCGCTAATTATAAGTAAATAAGTAATTGTCAAGAAGTTTCGTATTGAAATAGTAAAAAACGCATGAGATATTTAGCATTAAATAGGTATTTGGGCAAGATTTGCCCAAAATACAGGATAAGGGTTAATTTTCTTGTCTTGTATTTGGTATCTAGTCTTTGGTCCTTGGTCTCTGGTCTCTACTCTTTGGTTTTTGTTCTTTGTTCCTGGCTTTTCCTTCTTTGTTCTTTTTTATTTTTTCTTATTCTTTGGTTTTTGCCCTTTGTCTTTTGTTCCTGTTCTTTATACTTTGGTTTTTATCTTTAGCTTTTTGTTCTTCGTCCTTTGTTTTTTGGCCTTTGGTCTCTCGTCTTCGGTCTTTAGCCTCTAGTCTCTGACCTTTAGGCTCAGGTCTTGTACTCAGTCAGGCTACATAACTTTGATCTACTACAATATACTGTTTCTTCATGAATTTTCATTGATTTCCTGCAATGAACTTTACTTTTTTCACGACAGTCCCAATTTTTCTACCTCCTTGTCGACTTTGCGCTTTATTGTCATTTTAGATTTTCTTAGCTTCTTCTTTTTCTACCTTGAAAATTCCACTTAAAGAATTGCCGACGTAGTTTGGTGTTTTGCTTAATGAAAGAATGGTTAATCCGACTAAATTCTGCCAATTTGGTCTCATTTGCAATTGGTGTCTGTTAACTTCTTTCGTAAAGACTATTATTTGTTATTATATTCGACAACCAGATATTTAAGATGTGCCTCATAATTTCCCAAATCTGTAAGAAAGCTCCTTGTGCTTTTAAAATTCGCTAGAGGGTAAGCATTTTCTAAAATAAATAATTACATCGGAAGTATTTAAAGCTTATAGATGTAGGAGGGGGGTTAGACGGACGAACAAGAAGTGGACTGAATTACGGACGAAGAGACTGAGGAAATACAACCATGATAAAAGTAGAAGTGAACTGAATTACGGACGAATAGACTTAGGAAATACAACCATGACAAAAGTACTTAAAAAATGCGACGGAGAGAGAAAAGCGAAGAAAGGGACAGTTGGTTGAACGAGTTAAGAAGAGTAGTAACACGACACGGACGACAAGTTGTAAAACATTTAAATTAAAACTAAAAACTCTTATAAATAATATTAATCCTAATAATAAAATTAAATACTAAATGTAAAACTTAAATGTTAAAACTAAATATAATAATAAAATCTTATAAAAACCTAAACTCTACAAATTGGGGGCTCAACCGGGATTGCGCTGATGAGCCAGTCGTTTTGAGTTGAAAACTAGTGCATAAGTCGCGGGAGCGCTAGGGCTCCGCTAGTGTAAAGTGTCGTGGGTGCATGTTGCCAGTGATTATTTAACGTAAAGTGGCGAATAGTGAGTTTAACATTTAACATAAAAACGAAAAGAAAAGTTGAAAATGTATATTACATCATTAAATGTATAAACTACATTTCGGCGTAGAAGAACATTCTAGAAGTCGCGCAGGAATCCCGTTATATTTTAGCGTCTATGTAATGCGACAAAGTCGCGTATGCGTATAAATAATTTTTTAAAAAAAAAAAAAAAACTTTACGTTGGCAACAAGAGAGAGAGTCAGACAAATAAAAAAGAAATACCCCTATTTCGAAATACAAATGCAGTTCGAAAATAGATTGAAGTGTATGGGGAAAAAATTTTTAATGTGTGTTTTTTTTGCAAAACAGCGAATATAAAAACAAAACAAAATAGTTAATCTCAAATAAAACGAATTTGCAAAAACAATTCGAAAACTTCAATGAGCATTTAAAAGTGCGAAAATAGTGTTGTGACAAATCAACCCCAATTGATTGTTCTAACAATAATAAACTGTGGTAGCTGGCAGTGAGAGACTGCGTAACAACAGCAAAAGTTGTATGTATGTGTGGCGTAGCAGAGACACGCGTAAGGTGAAATTAACTAAGTAGAGAAGAGAAAGAGGAGAAATGTGGCAAAGCTGAGTGCGCCGAAGAAAAAAAGCAGAAGAAGGAAAGCAGAAGAAAGACTTTCGAAGTAACCGAGGTAAAGAAGTTGAGCAACGAATACAGCAGAGAGAGCGGTTTCGTGAGTTGAAATTCTGCGTATTATTTTTGTTGTAAAGATGTCAATAAAGTTTGAATAGATTGATATTTCGATCATAAAGTAAATTTAAAGATTTTAATTATCTAAAAATAAAAGTTGAATTTTAAGGAAATATTTTGCGATAACAATGTATTTCTTTCGCTGAAGTTAATTAAAAATAAAATTTGTTGTAAAAGATAAATTTAAAAAAATAGTTGTGAGACATAATTTGAATACTTTTTAACTAAAACTAATTTTAAGGTTTTGAATTGAATTTGTTTTGTTAAAATAAGAATATTCTTTGTAATTGTAGATTTAAGATTCAGTATAAAAATTGAATTATTACAAATTATATTTTCTATTATATTTAAGAATTACTTAATATTGTATTACAAACGGACTGAAGTTAAACGAAATGGACGCTAATGAAATTCTGAGTTTGACTGTAGACGAACTGAAGCAAAAATTGGCTGGGTTGCAATTATTGACTACTGGACGTAAGATTGTACTGCAGGACAGACTCCTCCAACATTTCGGTCTACTTCGGCCCGATGATGAGGAATCAGAATATGGTGATGCTTCTGCGATCATTCTACCCCACGGTTTTGTGGAACGCTCTACATTTACGTTGAAAGACATTGAACAGTCATTGTCGAAATTTTCGGGAACTGGTCAGCCAGATGTAGATCGGTTTATAAATGAGTTCGAAGATAACGCGATAGCCGTACGTTGGAATGACCTTCAGAAATATATCTACGCAAAACAATTACTTGTAGGTGCTGCCAGAATTTTTGTCAGAAGTCAATCAGGCATCAATAGCTGGGAGACATTGAAAACGGCACTGATAAAAGAATTCGGAACTTCATTATCCTCTATAGAGATACATCGACAACTTCGCAATCGTCGGAAGAAACAACAAGAGTCATTTAGAGAGTATCTATATAGTTTAATGGAAATTGGCAAGGCAATTAAATTAGATGAAGAGAGTTTAATTCAGTATTTTATAGAAGGTGTTCCAGATACTCGATTTAATAAATCTGTGCTGTATCAGGCAAGG
Organism: Toxonevra muliebris; assembly: GCA_963691655.1. Lineage (NCBI taxonomy): Eukaryota > Metazoa > Arthropoda > Insecta > Diptera > Pallopteridae > Toxonevra > Toxonevra muliebris. The sequence goes on from OY829326.1 coordinate 24,658,523, forward strand.
ACTGTTGACGAATTGAAGAGACAAATAGAAGTATACGAAAAGATATGGGTAGGTAATTCGCAGGCATCAAACTCGAGACCTGTCCAATCTCAAAATTCGTTAGCTTCAAAAGAACTGAAAGGTGATAAGAAATGTTTTAAGTGTGGGGAGTCAGGTCATTTAGCAAAAGAGTGTAAGTTAAGTGGATTCATATGCTTCAAATGTCACCAGCCAGGACATCGAGCTGCAGATTGTAGGAATAAGAAAGATGATATCAAAAGAGAAAACAAAAATGTTCATGTGTTATCAAAAAATAGCAACAAAGAGGTGCGTGTTATGGCAATAAGCAATCGTATTTTTAAGAACGTCGAAATCGAAGGTCACATATTTTCAGCGTTGTTAGATACAGGCAGTGATATTTGCGTTATAAGATATTCTGTGTATGAAGAATTAGGTAACATTGAGATGACTAGAAACGCTAAAATATTTGTGGGTATTGGCCAGAAAAATATTACGACCCTTGGAGTTTTCACTGTACCATTGAAGGTAGACAACATCGAGGTAGAAGTTGATATTCATGTAGCAGAAGATGAAGATATTTTGTACCCATTTGTTATTGGTAATGACATTCTTAGTATGGTCGATTTACAAATCAGTGGAAATAATGTTGTTTTCATCAAAAAGCAACATGTAAAATTGTATATGAAAGATAAGTCTGAAGAGAGGGGTAGAGACGACGAAGACAAAAATGGAAAAGAAGGTATTGAATCTGAAGAGAGGGGTAGAGACGACGAAGATAAAAACGAAAAAGGTATTGAATCTGACGGAAAACGAGATGAGGGGATGGGTGAATTCGCTATTTTGTGCGCTAGCGAAATCATCGAAACATACAATGAGGTAGATTTGGCACATTTGTCGAAAGATGTGCAAACTCAGGTAGTCGATCTGATGGCGGATTATAAGCCTAATAATGTTAAAAAATCACCGGTTGAAATGAAGTTAATATTAAAAGACGATATCCCAGTTTATCAGAGACCCAGGCGCCTCCCACTCGCTGATCAGTGTATTGTTCAACAACAAATTAAAGATTGGTTAAGAGATGGCATTGTCCAATCCAGCTGCTCGGAGTACGCATCGCCAATTGTACTTGTATCCAAAAAAGATGGCACAAAGAGACTTTGCTGCGATTATCGCAAATTAAATGAAAAAATTATTCGTGACAATTTTCCTATGGTTTTAATTGATGATGTACTACAGCATCTGCAAGAAGCAAAGGTTTTTACAACGTTAGATCTATGTAATGGTTTCTTCCATGTACCAGTTGAGGTAGAGTCGCGGAAGTACACGTCATTTGTAACGCATGAAGGCCAGTACGAGTTCCTTTCTGTGCCGTTCGGAATATCAAACTCACCTGCAGTATTTTGCAGATTCATTTCTGCTATCTTTCGAGAATTGGTTCAAGATGGTACAATTGTAATCTACATGGACGATATTGTGATTCCATCTAGAGGGGAGGAGGAGGGTCTTGAAAAGTTGAAGAAAGTATTGTCGGTTGCAAAGAAGCATGGTCTTCAAATTAAATGGAAGAAGTGTCAATTTTTAAAGAGGAAAATTTCATTTTTAGGTTATTTAGTGGAGAATTCTACAATTTCACCTTCCGAAGAGAAGACTTTAGCAGTGAAAAATTTCCCAATTCCAAGAGGAAAGAAATCGCTTCAACGATTTTTGGGGCTGACATCTTATTTCAGGCGTTTCATTCGTAATTATGCAGTAATAGCGAGACCTTTGAGTGACTTATTACGAAAAGATTCAATTTTTAAAATAACAGATGAAGAAGAAGCTTCATTCCAACAACTAAAATCTGCACTGATGAGTGCTCCCGTTCTCAAACTCTTCGATCCCAAGGCATTAACCGAGATCCATACCGACGCATCCATGTATGGGTATGGTGCAGTGCTACTACAAAAAGATAATGAAGATCAAAACCTTCACCCAGTTCAGTATATGAGTAGGAAGACAACGATTCAGGAACAGAAATACCACTCGTATGAGTTGGAAGTCCTAGCAATTATTGAGGCTTTAAAGAAATGGAGGGTGTACGTTCTTGGCATGAAAATAAAAATCGTGACTGACTGCAATGCGTTTGCCATGACCATAAAAAAACAAGACGTTCCGTTAAGAGTTTCTAGATGGGCCATGTTCTTGCAAGACTTTGAATACATAATAGAGCATCGGTCTGGGTCAAAAATGAAACACGTAGATGCGCTTAGTCGAGTTGCATGTTTGATGATAGAAGATTCCTTGAGACATCGTATAAAAGAGGCGCAACTGAAAGATGAATGGATTTATGCAGTGAGAACAATTTTAGAGACACAGAACTATGACGACTACTTTTTAAAACACGATATACTTCACAAAAATCCCAATAAGGAATTGATAGTTGTACCGTCAGTGATGGAAAGAGAAATAATACAAATAGCACACAGGCAGGGACATTTTGCTATTAGGAAAACGCAAGAATTGATTGAAAAATCGTTCTATATACCAAATCTTAAAGAAAAGGTAGCTGGAGTTATACGAAGCTGTATTGAATGTATCGTCACTGAGGCAAAGGTAGGAAAGAAAGAGGGGTTTTTAAATCCAATTGACAAATCAGACAAGCCATTAGGTACGTACCATATTGACCATGTAGGACCAATGGAACAGACTCACAAGTTGTATAACCATATACTCGTTATCGTTGATGCGTTCTCCAAATTCGTGTGGTTGTACCCTACAAAAAGTACAGGCGCAAAGGAAGTAGTTGATAGGTTAAAAAAACAAGCAGCTATCTTTGGTAATCCAGCAAGAATAATTTCTGATAGAGGCACGGCATTTACGTCGAATTTGTTCGAAGACTATTGTAAAGAAGAGAATATCCAACACTTACTAATCACCACAGGGGTACCACGTGGCAATGGTCAGGTAGAAAGAATCCATAAAATAATTGTACCAATGCTAGCCAAACTTTGCGTTGCCAATCCACAAAACTGGTACAAACATATCGACCAAGTTCAACAAACAATTAATAGTACACCATCTCGCAGCACAATGATGCCACCATTCACAATTCTTACGGGTTTGGATATGAGAAAGCCAAATAATCCCAGTTTACAGGATCTGATAACTGAAGCAGCACTGGAGGAGCTTAACGAAGAGCGTGACACAGTACGTAGGTCCGCTCGTGAAAATATTTCTAAAATTCAAACAGAAAATCGGAAGACATATGATCGCAAAAGAGTACCTGAAACTCCCTATGAACTAAATGAGTTAGTTGCCATTAAGCGTACTCAATTTGGTTCTGGCTTGAAGCTGAAACCTAAATATCTCGGACCGTATAAAATAGTAGAAAAACAGAGTCATGGTCGTTACGGCGTCGAAAAGGTTGGTGATGTGGAGGGTCCCAGAAGAACCACCACTGTCGCAGAAAATATGAAAAAGTGGCAACCCTCATTCGGGTCGAATGAGATTGTAGGATGGCCGAATGTAGGAGGGGGGTTAGACGGACGAACAAGAAGTGGACTGAATTACGGACGAAGAGACTGAGGAAATACAACCATGATAAAAGTAGAAGTGAACTGAATTACGGACGAATAGACTTAGGAAATACAACCATGACAAAAGTACTTAAAAAATGCGACGGAGAGAGAAAAGCGAAGAAAGGGACAGTTGGTTGAACGAGTTAAGAAGAGTAGTAACACGACACGGACGACAAGTTGTAAAACATTTAAATTAAAACTAAAAACTCTTATAAATAATATTAATCCTAATAATAAAATTAAATACTAAATGTAAAACTTAAATGTTAAAACTAAATATAATAATAAAATCTTATAAAAACCTAAACTCTACATAGATTTATTTTGAAAGCAAAACCAAAGAAACAAAAACTTGTCATTGCAACCGAAAAGTTAATTGAATTTGCTTGCTATGTCGATTAAATTAGAATACTCCACGAGCTCATTCCAATGAGTTAAATATTTGAGCAAAATTTAAAAATAAAAAATACTTTCTTTTTGGTACTGCATACCTTAAAGCTGCTTAAATTTCAAAACTGATTTTCAACACTTCCCCATAATTTTCTCATGTTGACACGTTTTAAAACAAAAAAACCAAAACCCGAAGAACAAAGCGAAAAAAAATATAGCCATTTAACATTATGTCAATATGGTTAAGAAAACAGCACATTATAAAACAAAAGACCATACAAATTTGAAGAATATAAACACAAGTGTATAAGAAAGAAAAAAAATAGTGCAAGCACAGCAAACCAGCAAAATGGAAAAAAAACGTAGCATACAACACGGCGCATATATAAATAAAGGGAAACAATATCATAAAAGTTTTGTTGATTTTGTTGTTGTATTTTTTTTTCATTCTTTGACGATTTTACTGTTAAATAAAAATGGAACACAATGTTTCCGCTCACAACAACAATAACAACAACACAAGACGGAAACAAAAAACATAAACAGGGCTCTTATGCACAAACGCACACAAGCATATACAGCACAACTGTACATATAAGGAAGTATGAGTATTAGAATGCACGTATGTGTGTGTGAAAAATTGCCAGCATTTTGTTATGGCGCCAAAGAACAAAACGTGAAAAAAAAAATACAAAAGTGCCACAAAAACGCAAACGTAGAAATGAAGAAAAATGTAGAGAGTAGCAGTGAAGTAAGAAAAGAGAGAGAAAAAACACAAAGCGACAAGCTAAAGCCACGTTAAAAAATATGACTTGAAAATTATGGAATACACATACATGTATGTATGTGTGTGTAGGTGCTGTTTACATATGCGTTTATACTGCATACTTTAAGGCGCATATAAAATGAAGCAAAACAAGTGAAGGAGCAAACGAACGAGCAAATAAACTGAACGCATGGTGCAAATGACATCAAGGACAAACACGTGACATTGTAATGTGATTGTATAGCTATATTTGTTTGAATGCATATGTATGTATGGATATGTGTATCCGTGTGTGTGTGTGTATTTGTGACATATTTTATAGTTACTACTACATATGTTTCTGTATACATATATATATATAAAATCATTATTTATGCGGCTTTAAAAGCACATAACGCGAAATTAAACATTTCACTTTGTTTATATTTTGAACAATTGTGAAGTAGAAAATTTGTTATGCTTACAATTGCACACGACAACCGAAAAGTATGGAAATAAGTTTAGCATACTTCTTGGTTCTCTATGATATTTGTACCTACTACTTATATTTGATGTTTTGTTTCGCATTTTATCTCGCTAGTTCCCAGTTATAGTAACGTGTACATCAGAATCCATGCGGAAGCTATTGAAGCATTAAAGCGCATCTTTTTATGCACCGGAACGTATGTTTTTCTTTTGATACAGCGTTTCTGTGACATACATATATTTACTAAATTGACATATAACCGGATTAAACTAATATAGGTTAATGTAAATGAGACGTTTATTTTTCATATTTCAAGAAAAGCCATCAAAATATCTTTGACTGTACCTTGACACAAGGTTAAACTAGAAACAACGTGTTTAGCAGAAATCTAAGGAAACCCATCATAAAGTATGAGAAATTTATTGGTTACTGGGCTTTTATTCGGAGCTACTGCCAAATGCTGACCTATTATGTTACGCTCAAGACTATCTGGATCAATGTTCTATGATAGACATAGACCAAAGATAAAAAGTTCATGAATCCAAAACCAAACAGATATGGTATCGTTTTATAGATAATTTTTCAATTAAAAATAATCCAAATAAACTTGCATAAGAAATAATTACTGTGAATGTTAAATGTACACAAATTCAAGCACTTTAATTAAGATTTATTTTTTGTTCAGTTTCAGCTTTTTAAAAAAATAATTAAAACTACGCAACAAACAAAACCTACCGTTTCTGTTCCAAAAACGATACAAAAGAACCGGATTTGTATCCAGAAACGAATCCGTTTCTGAATCTGAGAACGACATCTTTTTCGTTAAAAATACGTAAAGTTTATGGACTGTGTTTTCTTATTAACCCTAGAAGGGAATGTTAACATAACCTGCTGGCCTTAAGTAGGCCCACGTAAATAAATAAATGGGTATGGCCTATTACAGCATGCTATTGCACAGGTAGGTGTGCTGTTGGTATGGTGCACTGTCTCCTACATATTTGTGTATAGGTAGAGTTTTGTAAAAGATTTATATATATAATTTTTTTATAACTACTAGTAAAACATATCTTATTTTAGCCATATCTCGCTTATAGTCTCCATATGATGAGAAAATTTTATGCGCTTCTGATGTCATTTCTGGCCCGTATGTACTGCAAAAACTGGAACTAAATTGAAATATTTATTCATATATGGCGCGGTTAAAATTCCAAAAGAACCGCATTTGTAAAAGATCATTCAATTTTGTCTAAGGATCATATAGCTTTTCTTTGGATTTGGATTTGAAAGATGTTTCTATTCAAAAACATCATTCGGAGATTGTGCCTCAGTTCGTTTTATTAGATTAGTCTTTTCGTTCCTTCATAAAATATTTTAACTCCGTGGCAACGATTAAAAAGACTGAAATATTTATTAAAAAATTACGAACAAAAGAAGATTATGCCCTCTTTCCCCCCTTAGATCTGCTAGTTCATACGTGTATGAGATTATACCGTATGCATGAGATTCCAGGAAAATTTTCCTATTTATGTTTACATAAACGTTGTTACTTTTTCGTTTACCATCAACATTGAATTGCATGTCAGTTTTATTTAACAACTGCAAAAAAAAAAAAAAATAACTACAATAACATCAACATTACGAAATTAGCAATAGCAACAACACACTAATGCATGCAACATGTTTTTTCTTTTACACACACACACATACAGACATCCATTCTCCTCTCTAAGCTGTTTTTATTATTGCCTCAATTATTATGCATTTGTATGTATGTAGTCGTTGTTGTGCAATTGTTTGTGCTTGTGCAACAAAAACACATTTAAAAAGTTTTTTTTTTTTACTTATATATATGTGTGTATATCCGTCCTTACATATGCAAGTGTGTGTGTGCGCCTCTCTGTTCGAGAGTGAGAGTGAAGTTAATTTTATAGTTCTGCATTTTGTATTTGTATGAATGCACTAGTTGTGTGAGAGTGTATATTTTCCATTTTATTTTTGCAATTAAATGCGAAATGGAAAAGAAAAAAAAAAAAAAACCAAATCGCCAAGTTTCAAATGGCAATTATTATTACGTTAATTTGTGGCAAAATGTTGGCAACATTTTAATTGCATAGAGTTTTTGCAAAATTTTCATTTTCATTTCCATTTCTCTCGCCGTTTTTGTTAATGACATTTTTGCATGAAAATATAATTAAGTGAAAATAATTTGAATGCAAAAAAATTATTATGAAATACTACATAATTCTGCAAGCTGAGAAACGTTTATTTATTATTATTATTTTTTTTTTTTTTTTTGATAAAATTTTGCTATAGAAATTGAATATCGGTACGAAGAATAAAGTTTACTATTAGTTATGTGTTTTAGGAATCTCTAAAAATAATATTATAACCTTAACTCGCACACTCAAATTTATATAGTGTTCTTAGGGTAGGAGAAATTTGATAATTCTGAATATTTGCTTAAAAGTTTTCTAATTTTATTTATTTTTTACATCCTTTATCGCCTTCGTCAATGTCAGTCTATCAAATTGTAAGCGAGTTTTATATGACATTGAGTAGCAAAATCCTTCTTGTGTATTTATTTCAAGAATTGCTGATTGACCTATTCTTGTATATTCAATCTGTGTTATTCTTATGGCAAAAATAATTTTTTGCAGGGTAAATGGTTTGTTAATTGGTTAGAAAAAATATATTTGAGAAAATCGTTTACTGCCTCAGATTTAAATCAGATCATATAGTTTTAAAATTGAAAATTTAATACCAAATTTTAAAAATATGCTTCATTCATTTTGAAACTAAAAAACGTTATTATGAAATTTATTAAAACAATCTGATTTTAAAATGCAGAGTAATAGTCTGCAAAACAGAGGTGAAGTTTGGCTACTAGGAATAATTTAATAGGCCTCGTTCTTTCAGTTAAAATATTTTTCGATAGTCTTACTCATTTATAAGTAACACAACTGGCTTGCGGCTACATAGTAGAAATTGTAATAACCCTCATTTGTCTTCAGAGGAAGAAAGTTTTTTATTTATATGAAGTTTTTCTCTCTATAATATTAAGAGAACAAAAACTTCATATAAAATGAACGATAAGAGAGTGCGGTACTCGGATGGTCTTTTAAAATTTTTTTTTTTTTTTTTTTGTATGACCACGGGAGAATATTTACAGTCATTAACCTGACTGTAATTTTTTTGTTTTTTTTTTTGTGAGTATTTCGGCACTTACTTCGCACTTTTATAGCTGAAACCGTTGTTGCTGAGTAATAAACAAAAGTTATATTCAAATGAGAATAGAGGAGAATAAAAATAAATAAATGTAGAGTAAATTCAAAGTGTTGATAAAATAGTTCGTGAAATAAGATAACTGAGAAAGCTCGTTAAGTCATGAAATCAAAATTACAATAACAAAAGAATACATCTGAGAGGGATGAGTTTGGTGAATATGAATGCTTGTGAGTATGATATCTATCTCTTGACACAGATTAATTTATGCTAGAACTAAAGTGTTATCAAAGTGATCACTAGAATTTAAAAACGAGCTATAAATATATTCTGTGTAGTTTCCCAGGCCCGTAAATTTTGAGTACTCCTCATAGCAGCATTTATTCTATACTCCAAAAGAAATAACAAACGAAACTTCGATGAATTTTGCATAAACAATACATCTAATAATAACATAATCACAGTGAATTTTTTTTTAAATCGCCCTCTCGTCAAGTTATATGCAGAATGCCCGGATTCGATGCTGTGCATATACAAAAATCTAAAAAAGAAAATCAAAAATCTTTTCCGAAGGGGGAAAATTGCTTAAAAAACGTTTTTCACTTTGCCGTTCGGACTCAACATAAAACTATAGGTCCCTTCCATTCGTATGCAAAAAGATTGGCAGGGTTTGCTTTTTAAACAACACTCACAAATTTAGTGAAAAAACCAAAAATCTTTATTTTCGTATAGTAAACGTGAAATAACCAGGGACCGAAAATAGTAATTATTTTAAATATTTAATTGAAAAAATTAACATTTTCCCAATATCAAAAAACAATGTCGAGTATACCAAAATGATAATGATTGCATGCACTGTTGGAATCAGTAGAATTTTTTTTCTAAGCATTACCACTAAAAATCTGATTTTCTGATTATTTTTCATGTCTAGGAAAAAAAACCATCGTTTGCACGGCTTTGTGGTTTTGAGGTATGTCGTAAAATGTTCTCCGGATTTTCATCTATGAAAAAAAAAAAACAAGACGAACAAAAAAAAACAAAAATAAAACATCAAAACAACCAATGCTTCGCTGTTATTGTTGCTGAAAAAAGTCGCTATCGCCATAACATTTTTCCTCTGCCGTATACAGACAAGCGGTACTTTCAAAAAACAACAACACAAATAATCATATAAATGTCGACCTAACTGAACACACGATGTGCAAAGCTGTGCAGCGGTTTGATTTTTCCTTTCAATTAAAAATATAAAAATCAAACAATGAATGATTTTTTTTTCCAGAACATGAAAAAGAAATCAGAAAATAATTATTATTTTTGAGCACACAGATAAAAATCAAAAAATTATTATAATTTCTGAGCAAAAACTAAAGAATAGAAAAATAATTTAAATTGATGATCATATAAATAAACTTCAGGTAGTAATCATTAAATTTTGAATTTTTTCATACTGGTTATAATGATTACGGTCCCTAAAAATAACACATCATGTAAATGGTTACCACGACTCCTTTTTTACTATAGCGCCCTATTCTCCAAATTATCAAAAATTTTTCGGTCGGCTCCACTTCATCATGGTATTGACAGTCACCGTCTCACCTTCTTCGTTTTCAACCAAAATGCGCACCAAGTGGTGACTTTGCGTGGGTACCTAGGAAGCTCTTGAATCTCGTGCGAGTTTTCCGAGCCCCAGATGCAACAGTTTTACTTGTTGACATAGTCAAAAGGCAAAAGTAAAAATGTTCCTCATCCCAAAAATATATATATTTTTTTTTTCGACAAAAATTGCAACTAGCTGCCATGTTTTCTAGTATCAGCACACACTCGATGCTATCCGTGGTCCCCAGGCTTGATTTCTTGAGCCGATTGAATACGATAAGCGCGCAAATGAAGATCTTTGGTCAAAATTCAATGCACATTATCCATAGAAAGATGCAATTGTTGTGCACGGTACCGAATTTATGTCTTGGGCTCACCGCGACACTTTCACTGACAGAATATATTTTCAACAGACCGTGCTGGACGCGTAAAGATTGATGGTTTTACGTCTTTTACTGACCCGGTCGACTCGAATTTTTGCAATATATACCATACAATCTTGTCACTTGGCGAGTGATTCCGAGGAAAATCTGCGCATATTTTACGCATTATGGCAGTAAAAATCTGTGAACTTTCGCAATAAATTTGATTCATTTAAATGCGTTTTTTCACCGTTTACCGCTTCTTGGTCAATTTTCCACGTTTATAGAGTATACTTGTCAAATCTGAGTTTATACGATGGCTGTTGACAAAATTACTAAAGTTTCTAACTCTGCAACTCTTGTTGAAACACACTTTAGAGCTCACATAACATGAGTGAATGCAAAAAAAGCTAAAAGACCATCCATAAAAAAGAAGAAGAATGTATAACTCAATTTTTTTTTTAAACTCCAAAAGTATATTTAATAATCAAAACACATTTATTACATAGAATATTAATCTTCATATGGGTTAAATAAATCTGAGTGAAAAATAACTTTTAACAACAAGTAATAAAACGAGCTAAGTGGGTAACTGAAAGTCAGAGCTCTAAAATAACACTCAATAGTTCTCTCAGACTTCACGTAGTAATGTATGACGTTGAGACGTGCGTGATGAGAGATTTTTGGAAGCATTCGAGAGAAAGATAATTCGCAAAATATATAGTCTAATATGTATGATCTACGAGTATCGAATTAGATACAATTATGTGCTCCATGAGCGGCACACAAACATTAACATAGTTCAGTGCATAGAAATGGACCCGCTAGTGATCCCAATATTTGTGTTATGACTATTAAGTGAAATAGCTATTAGGCTGTCCTGCTGTTTCAATTTTTCTGAATTAAATAGTAAATTTAATTACTTTTCTTGGTAAATTTAAACTTATATGAAGTGCTATAAAATGAAAAAAGAATATAACTTCTTAAAGCCAACTTCACCTAACATATGGGTGTGTTATGTATTTGTTAAAGGTCACAAGTATCGTTCGCAAATTTAATAAAGAGCAAATTTTTGACAAAATAAATAATGTAAGAAACAATTTTCAAGAAGAAACGAGCAAAAACATACGCAATAGTTTAAAGTACATAATACAAGTGAAACAAAGTATAAAATAATAAGTTTTTTACCAAAGCGAAAAAATTTAAAAAAAAATCAAGAAAACTAATAAAAAAAAAATGGACATGCAACAACAGTAAAAAATATTAAAATAGCAAAACGATTGAACGCCTGCAAAAAGGAAATAACAACAATAGGTGGTGCTGCAAACTATTTTGTAGTATAGCCGAGGAAGATTTGCATAAATTGCATTTGGAATGGTGGTGGTATATAAAACTATAAGCAAAACGGATGATAAGAAGAACACGCTGACTGCATTGTTCACAGCGCATATATAGTGTAGATAGCTGCACTATTCCAAGTACATAGCATGAAGCAACAAAAGACAAGCGAATAAACGAACGAGCTCGCGACGAATATACATTAAAAATTTAATGATTGTTTAAATATTTAAAAACTGCTATTCCACAAGGATTTTTACTTCGAGTGAAAAACTGAAAAAGGAAAAAATGGCAATAAGAAAACAAACAAAAAATAGCGAAAGGGAAAATTGTTAAGATGAAAAAATTTGTAGAAAAAAAACCATCAATTTGAGAGCGCAAACAGTAAAAGAAAACGATGATGCGATACAAGCTTGCAGCAGAAAGAACGCTCAAGCACGTCTTGTGTTGGTGCCTGCTGATGCTGCGGGAAGTGCATGTATGTGTGTGTGTGTGCAAGCAATTGCAAGAGCGCAGTTAATATGTGGATTGTAAACAGGAAACGGATACGTATACAAGGAAGTATTGTATACAAGAGCAGCAAACAAACAAACAAAAAACGTTGTAGAAACAAAAAATTGCAAGAAAACGTAGCAACGTTGGCTATAAAAACGTACAACAGTAAAACAAGAGCATGGTACTAAAAATCCGGAATTGTGAGGAAAAAACATTGAGGAACTACTGCCACCACTGACTGTTTGTATACATACATACATAGTATACTTGTATTTACTAACCGGAAACGGAACTTAAGTTTGATATTTTCTATGTGTGTGTATGTTTAAGTTGGCTTTTTCTTAAGGTGGTTGCCGCTATTGTTGTTGTGCTGTATTAAAAATTATGTTAAATTTTTTATGATTTTGTGTCTCATTGCCTGCCGTGACGCCACTTTCGCTGGTTTTGCTCTTTCGTTTTGTATTTCAAAAGAAATTTATGACGCAATTAATGTTGTTCTTGTTTTTGGTATTGGAAGACTTGTTTTTATTGTTGTTGTTTACTCACTGTACTTTTAAGCATCATGTTAATATTACGTTGTTTTCTGACTGATTGAGAGAGAGAATAACGTGATCGGGTTACGCTGAAACAGCAACAAAATTATATACAATATCCAAAAACACACAAACAATTCCACAAGCGCGAGTACATCAAAAGCATTTGTTGTTATTGTTGCTCTTGCTATTGCTATTGTTTTCGTTGTTGTTGCCGTATATTGCCAATAATAATTAAGGCATAAAATGTGCAAGAGTGGTAATAAAAATGACACATAAAATTTTCGCCTGTAATTATGATTTAATTTCTCTTTTCTACTTCTAGTGTTTTTCGATGCATATTGAATTTGTCAGTATGTGATATATAAATGTTTATGTATGTATGTGTGTATATATATTTAATTACATTTGTGTGTGTGTGTGTGTGTGTGTGTGTGTGCATGAAAATGCATTAAAATGTTTTAATTACCATTTAAGTTGCGCTGTGCCGCAAATAAAAATTATTTTTAATACGTTTTTAATTCCGTTTTAATTTTATTTCACTTTTTTCATATTTTCATTAATTTAATTTCTTAATTACGGCAATTACAATAAATTGTTACATATATATATTTATTACAATAAATGCACATATCACATCACACATACACTAGCACGAGTAGTGCCGCACATTTACAAACTCAAACATACAATCAGAAATAGCACTTTTTCCTTGCTCTTGTTCTTCTTTTTCATTAACCGCCAACGACATATGCACACGTCCACTTCCGGCGCTTGTTTAAATCGAACTGATATGTTTGCAAATGTCGTCGTTTGCTCGTTCGTTCGTGATGTCGTTCATTTGCTTCCTTTTATTCGTACGTTTCGTGTGGTTCATTGGTAGCGGCTTGCATACACAAACATTGAACAGCAGTTTCAGGTTCGCTCTGGTTTTCTGAGGAAGTCGTATATATTTTCCTTATATCAGTTTTCAACTATTCGTATAGAAGTACTTCGTGCTGTGTTCGTTAAGTTTTTCATGCCATGGCTTTTGTTTTTGTTTCTCTCTCATGAGCACATTTAAATTTTCGTTAAATATGTGCAGCAGTTATTCTCACTTTTTTTCTCTCTATTTCTTATTCTCTCATTGAGATTGCATACACAGAGTTTCTGGCTCAAGTTCAAAGAACTTTCTGTGCAATTTATCTCCGTTATTGTTGTTTATTTTTGTGAGTTTATATGAATTGAACCTACCTCAATGATAATCAAAATAATGCATTTTTGAGAATATTGCTGAGTATTTGATTACCATAAAACAGAAATGCTTAAATGGTAAGTGGATATTTAGAGATCAAAGTATTTACATGTACATTTATTAAGGTATCTATATAGTGGCATGTTGCAAACCAGGTCACTTGGATATTGTATCAATTGTATAAAAATATATGTGAATGTAAAAGGAACGCAAAAAGTGATTTTTTGTTGGCTTAGAAAATCTTTTGCTTTAATATGAAGTAATATGTCAATGATTTCCGCTCACAAATGGAGGATTGAGGCCTTTTTTTTATAGAAATTAGACTTGTATGAGTAATGACATGGCATTATATGAGCCGTTGCGTGCAAAAGTCAATTTTTTTTTATTATTTGGATTTTCACCTTCAGCAATAATTTTTGCCTCATTTAGTTTCTTATACAAAAGGGGTACATCTAGGTTAGACATGTGAACTTTAAAGATGCCTGTACATCGGGAAATTTTATAAGAGTCCTATTTTGCATAGCACATCTACAAAACCAATGTATTTTGGAAAATCTTATTTTGACTTACACCACTTTTACACGCAACGGCTCATATGTATATTGTAAAGGCTTAGCAGCATTAAGGCTTAAACAAGTGAAGTATGTAATTTTTTATATTAATACATTTCAAATATTGATTGGTGTAAATAAACCGACTTGTTTTTTGAAGCTTGTAAAACCCATTGAAACGCCAATTTAAATTTACATTTTTCACTAGTTTCAATGTTATAGTTTATTATATTTTTTTCTTCTGAGTGACCTTGCTATATAAAATGTTACATATCCAACGCTGTGCTTATTAACATTCAAGCGTTTATCAGGGTATTTGTACTTTACCAGTATATCTCACGTATTCAGTATTAAGTACCAGTACTTTGAAAAATATTTATTTTAAGTTTTAAAATATTTTGAAATATAATTAGTAATTAACAAGTATTTGTCATGTTTTAAGTTTTCAAATATGTCCAAATGTTTTTAAGTAATTTCGAGAGTTTTTTAATATGTTTACATTTTCACTAACACTATTAGGCTGTGGAACTCACTGCCTAATTACATGCATCATATAACCAACAGAAGCAATTTTAAACATTCAATTTTTCAATATTACTCCAGCCGTTAAAGACAATAGATAAAAAAGTAAAAAAAAATAGAAAAACCAAATACTTAAGTACATATATTTCATATCATTCTATGTTTAGTTATAAGTTTATCATGAAATAGAGTTAAGTTTAATTCAATTAATTACTCTTTATTTAATTTGACTACTGTACGAAAAGATGTTTATCTTATGTACTAATATTATTTTTCTTTCTAAAATAAATAAAATAAATTAGAGACTTTGAAACTGAAATCTAATTGTTCATAATTCATAGTTTGACTTTACTTCTTTGCTACTCAACAGTTTAAGGTTTGTTAATCAGGCTCAACGAAACTTCCTTTTTATCAAAGTGACTAAGTTGCAACAGCATATAAAGAGCAGGCAAATCAAACGGTCGTTTCGAAATATGCCACGATATCTCATCAGTGATCTTTGTGGTGGTTCTTACTAGCATTTCAACATTCTTAATAAGTTGCTAATATTTGAAAACGTAGCAAAGGTTTTTGTTTCCAAGTATTTTTACAGAACAGAAATGAGGAACGAAACGACCAAAACTATTCTTCATACTTATTGTTAATGAAATGCATTGCAACTGTAGAAAAGAGATAGATTTTTTTATAACATTAAAAAATAGTTTTGGTGTAATTACACAGCCCAACAAATTATGACTTTTTGGCTGCTATTCTGTAGCCACCCTATAATCCTGAAAGAAAATGGTATTTAGACCATTTTTGTTAAAATAAACTTATTGGCCAGCACGTCTCAGTATTTTTTTCAACGGTGGGTCAAAATTTTCATATTTTGGTCGAAGAGAGCTGAATACTAAGTGCAAAAAGTTTTCTAAATTGATGTCTGAGAAAAATCTTATTGGTAAAGTTGTACAGTAGAATTTTACGAGGCTCATTTCTGTTGAACTTATTAACCCTTTAGTTCCTCCTTTTATGGGATAATTTGACCCCGTTTGTTGATGAAAACCTGAAAAGTCCTTTCAAAAGAGATATTTAAGGACTAAAATGTTCGACAAAAATTTTTGTTAAAAAATTTTACAAGGGGTCAAAGACATAAAAGTCATATCGTCGCCTGAGAATTGATTTGGTGTATGTGTGTACAAATTCATATACCTATACGCCAAGTCAATTCTCAGGCGACGATATATGTAACTGTTAACGGTTATTAAAAGGAAATATCCGCCTACGCACAGAAATAAAATGTAATATAATGTGAATTCAGCATTATGATTAATTAAGATAACTGTAACATTAATTTTGACTAACAAGGGGACGTCCTCAGGTGTCCAGCGCCGATTTTTCTGAATTTCATAAATGTTGTAGGAAACGGAAATCTAATAGATACGTAGGGTATGGTCGGCCATGCAGTGCTGCAACATTTATAAACTGAAAAAAATTTATTCTTAAAATATTGGAAAACTTTCCAGTTCTGGCTCAAATTATTCGATTTCAAATAAGTATTATTCTACTTCCTAATTCTTTTTAACTAATTTTCTGCAATAATTCTCAATTTTTCACTAGGTCATAAAATAAAAATGAAATAAACAAATAAAATTTCTAATATAAATATGAAAAATATGTTACCTGAAAAATTATCAATCAAAGTTTTCACACACAACTTTCTTAAATGAAAGTTATTTTTACAGATAACTAATTATAAAACTTGGATGCTTCCTCCCTACTCAACTTATGGATGTTGCTCTCGAATTGTAGGCGAATTTCTTTTAATCAACTATTTTCTCTCTCTCTCTCTCTCTACGTCACTCTTTTTACAATTCAATTGCGCAAATGCATGTATGAAATACGCTCTTTCGAACGTAACACGTGCACGTATAGTTTCAAAACAAAGCAAAGTGTTTCGAATATCCAAGCATAGCAGAAAACTTAGCATTTCATTACATACCTAAATACAACAACAACAAAAAAAAGTATAAAGCACCCACATGAGACATTTTGCCGCCACTGTCGCTTGTATCGTCGTAACGCTAACGTAAGCGCTATTTGCTTGATTTTTTAGTATGCAGCAATGACAACAACGACGACGACGACTTCGAAAGCAGCGACTACGACAGCCGAAAAAAAAATCGCATAAATCTCATTGGCTAAGATGAATTTGAAATGAACAAAATAGCATGAAAAAAATTAAGGCACAAATTTGAATGTGTGTGTGTGTGGCTTTGCATGAGTTTGTGTTTATGTTTGGGTTCCTATAGAGTGCCATAGGCCTAAATGACAACACTCACTGCATGCAGCTCAAACACAGAACACCAGCACTTGGAGGGTGGTTGGTGCTTGATATTGAGAGAGAGAATGCCAACAAAATATAGTAGATACATTTCATTCATTTTTGTTGTTGTTTTTGTGCTACCCATTAAATTTGTTTGTTTTTTGTAGTTTTATACGCTTCATGTGTTACGACAGTATTTTTTTCTGGGGTTTTCATTTCTGGTTTTTTTTTCATTCATTTAAGGGGGTTGTTGTTTAAAAAATTCATGACAAATGGCAATGCAAACTTTATTTGATATTTTTGTTTTTTTTTTTTTTTTTGTGTGTACGAAGTCGCAATATAGAAGGAGGCAACATAAAAGTAGAAGCATTCATTGAGTTAAAACCGAAGCAAAGAAGATGTGGCTGTAATAGCAGCAGGTGTCAAGGATGCGGTTTTAGTTGAATGCAATTTTATTGTTTTGTATTTTTTGTTTATTTTTTATTTTTGTTACTCTTTTTCTACTTTCTTCATTTTCTTGTCGTTTAATTTCCGTTTCCGTTTTTTTTTTTATTTAATAGGGTTAGGCTAGGGTTCGCTTCGAGCTGAGCGACCCACTACACTGGTGAAGGTGGTGGGCGCGCGTGCTTTTGAAAACGTGTCTTAATGCATTTTGCATGCTTTTTCTACTATTTACAGCAACCTTGACCTAGTTGCATTTACCTACCTAGTAGTTTTTTCAATCGCAATATAATAACACTGCATTCTTTGCTTTCTTGCCTGCTTCTTGGAAATTGTAGATATTAACCTTGCTGTCAGTAAAAGGTATTGCTGTTACTGCTGCTCCTACATTTACTGCTGCCTCTATTTAAGTTGCAACATGTGTCGCTGTTGATGTTCGTGTAAAACCAAGAAAAATATTCACAGCGTTAATGGAAAATGTCTTGTTTTTTTCATGCTATGTACATGTCTTCTTTATTTATATATATATATGTATATGTGTAGGTTTGTACTTAAGATAGAGAGGCTCTGACGAGCCGACCTTCACCATTAATGGAAACGTTGTTTTTATAGATATCGTCTCTTTCTCTCTCCTAGAGATAATTGCTTTTGAATTTACTTTAATTTTTGCGCTTAAATCTAAAATGTTGTGGGACCCTGTGGGCTTTTGGGTTTGGTATCTAAATTGAAAATTATTGCTTTACTACGTGAGTTTTGGTCTTTTTTTATTCACTATTTCCTACTAAAACCATAGCATAACACACATATGCAATAAAAACAATAAATTCTCAAATTGCCGCAAAACAACATCAATTTGAAATCCAATTTTAATACACAAATAAACTTTATAGCTAACCTTAAAATAAAACAAAGTGCATGCACTAACGTTTATTTAATTAATATTTGCACAATTTTTTGAAACAAATTTTTTACCCATGTTTGTGGTTAAAAAAAAAGAAGAAATTAATTATTATAAAACTTTAACACGCTCGATGTTCGAAATCGTTTCAAACCTCAAAAGTATGCAACACT
The DNA here is from genome assembly GCA_963691655.1 of Toxonevra muliebris. Lineage (NCBI taxonomy): Eukaryota > Metazoa > Arthropoda > Insecta > Diptera > Pallopteridae > Toxonevra > Toxonevra muliebris. The sequence continues at coordinate 24,677,369 of OY829326.1, forward strand.
TCATTAAATTGTGGAAAAATATCCGCAGGTGTTCAATGGCTCACTCACTCATTTCCACACTCAATCATTCGAATTCCACTTCACTCATTTAATGTTCGTTTGCATATATTTGAAATTTTTCAAAAAAAAAAAAAAAAAAAAAAAAAAAAAAACAGAAAAATCCAATGAAAAAAGTGCAAAAGGAAAAAAACGAATACAAAAACTGAAAAAATCTGAAAAATAGCTACATATGCTGTGATTTTCTATTATTATCTTTTTATTTTTTTGCCCTGCACCTACTACACAGTCACCAGTAGACCTCCTTCTGCAAAAACCCTAAAGTGTTTGCTATGATTAATTATTGAAAAATTGAAATTTCTCACGTACCTTCAGCGTAAATTTGTGTGTTGCATCCACAAGCACGAATACACAAATACAGCAGTTAGAAAAAAATTTCAAAATTCTTTATTTTTTTGTATTGCACCTACAGATATTTCCACGTATGCATGCATGTCCTGGCTTAGTTTTTTGTGCTAAAGGTGCTGTCGTTGTGCAACTTCTATTAGATACTGCTTGAATGCGGTTAACCACACTCTCACCCACCTACATATATTTGGACATACATATATTATATACATGTATTTTCATGCATGGAAGTAGAAACACCTAATACACAATTAACAGATTGCAAAAGTTTATGAATTTTTTATTTTTGAAAAATAAAAGCATAGAGAAAGGAAAAATATATATTTTTTGTGTACAGAAATAATAATTAACTTTATCGCGCGGACAGATAGAAATGTGATTGAAGTGGAAATGTTAGTTGAGTTGTCACCGTCACTTTCGCGTTCAAATTAAATTAAAAGAGAAAGACGGAACCTCTGCGTTGCCAGCTATCTCAGTGGAGAAGTGGTCGCAGCCTCAAAATAAAATGAAAAAAAAAATATATTTTTTTTTTGAAACGCTCGATTTCTGTAGCTCAATACTGAGCTACGACACAATTTTACAAAATGTAAAATTAAATTTCACCCGCACAACCTGCTGGGCTTACGAGCACACAAACCGACTTCACAAATTTTAGTAGAAAGTAGAGAAAATAAAGTTAATAGTAGAAGAAGCCTACTCCATAAACCCAATAGTCACTTGCAGTTAGCACCAACTGCCAAAAAGTGACCACCACAAAAGTATAAAATAAAATTATACTCCCTGGGTAATGGATTTTAAGAACCCTTCTGTCTTCGCGCACAAAGATCGCGACCCGAAAAATTAATTCCCGCAAGTTAAAACACAAAGTAAACCGGCTAGAATTACTTTACCCGTGTCGCTACAAGTTAGCGACACACACACAATAAATTTATTTTAATTATCAAATACCCGATACACCAGGACCTGGTGATTCGCGTTCAATATTTAATGAAAGTAATAAATTTAACACTATTGGTTCACCCGACTTGGTGATGCCAAAGTATACAAATATTAAACTTCGAAACGCACAAGATTAAAAAAAAATATATAATTTAAAATAAATCGCACTAAATATTCGCACTGAAAAAGAATCGCAATGAAAAGAATCGCCAAAGAAAAATTCAGGTAGTCGCTCCCGAAAGCTAGCACAGAACTGAATATGAGTACGGTGCAAAAATATGTACCACTTATATTCAGCCACATACATTATCTTTTCGTCGTCTATGTCAGCAGGACACAATGCAGTTTCTCCAAGAAACTGGTCTCTAAACGGGAAATCATCATACCCATATATGTGTGGGTGTACATGATTACACCCTGGACAAAGTCCCCGACTCAACCAATTGTTTGAGAATTGGCGGCAATGCACCTGTATTAGTGCATAGCGGAGTTATACCGTTGAATTCTCACTAGAAAATCAACCACACAAGAGAACCAAAGTTTTCCCGTTTTTCCGCAAATTTACAACAAATACACCTCTGCGCTCTCTTACAAAAGTCTCCATATCCCCATCCCCAGTTGTATAATCTAGTACTAAATGGTACTCTTTTACTATTGTGAATGTGGATATCGGCTAAAAAGAAGAGGAAGAATGGTAGGCAAAAGGTAAATAGAGAAAAAGAAAAATAAGAAAGGTTAGGAAGTGCAGCACGCGGCTGCGCTTCTTAACAAAATTAAAATT